>JANZLD010000235.1:58081233-58092011 GCA_026413575.1 Erythroxylum carthagenense | reverse complement strand
CCTCCACCTTCCTCCTCGCATTTCAGATATCTTATTCCAACGTCCTCCATCTCCTCCCAAATAAACAAAATTAAGTGAGGTCATTTTTCACCTAAATGCTTCCCTCACCTTATAACTAAATTATTATTCTATTTAATTTTATCAATGGTATATTGAGTAATGATAATTATTATTTGAATGGTATAAATCTCTTTTGCATAATTATGTTGATAGCTTGTGTTTTATACATAAGAGGGGTATGACACTTAAAGTTAGTTGAGTTCATACAATAATAGTTATTAGGCTAGCATTTACCTTTTGAGGCATTAGATGATGGAAAAATATAGGCATTTATTTTATTGGTATGAGGTGGACAAGAGGAGACTATTAGAGACTAAGATAATTTAGGACACTATGGAGAGACTTAATTTAGTACATAGGAGGCTTAATACCACTCATATTAGCCAAAAGAGTAATGCAAATAGAGGAGAAGAGCTTGGAGTTTTAGGTAGGTACCATATCTTTCTGAAGATGTCTCCCATTAGGAGGATTCAAAGGTTTTGAGTTAGAGGAAGTTAAGTCTTTGATTTATAAGTCCTTTAAAGATATTAGACAGAATTATACTAGCTTATCATTTATTGTTATCATCAATGTTCCATAATGTGCATAACTTTCTTCAAATGTCAATGCTTAGGATATATATGCATGAATCATCTAACATTGTGGATTGCACTATCTTAAAATTTAGAGGAGATTTGAGTTATATTTGTGGATCACCAGGAGTAGGTTCTAAGAAACAAATTCATCCCTTAAGCGAAAGTGGTGTGGGAAGTTTGTTAGGGTCATGAGAACTACTTGAAATTTGGAGGAGGAGATAAGGAGGAAACACCTCTGCCTTTTCATTTTTCTAGGTTAGTTGAGTTTTTAGGGGAAAAAATTAAGGGAGGATGATGTGAGAATTTTTTTTTTTTGATTCTGATATTGATGAATCGATGAATTTAATAACTTATGGATCTATTTTTCAAATAATCTCTTTTTGAATTATATTTTGATATCAAATGCTTAAAAAGTGTATATTGATTAATTATTATGATAACAATTAAAGAAGAAGGAAAGTTTTGGTTAAAAAATATATCAATTAGTTATTGTCAACATTGATCATTATTCAATATTTTACACCTAATATTTTATAGAAATGTCGAATTAAAGTGATTTAAAAGGATACAAAAATAAGAGAATTATTTACAATTCATAATTTGGTAGACCAAAAACTTATGGAAAAGTAGCAAAGAATAATTAGACCAAAAAATTCATGCGCCTTGTAATTTGCAAGAAATAAAAGGAGAAGATGAATAAACAATGTACCATTAATCCACAAAGACACTAAGAAGTTAAAATCACTTGATAAAACAACACAAGACTATAGATTAAGATTCAATATTGGTAGTAATAAATTCACATATTGAATGTGTTTTCTTTTATGATATTACTGAATGATTAATTATATATTTTTTTTAATATTGTTAGTTGGGTTAGATAACGGCTAAAGAGAAAAATTTGAATAGTTGTTTCAATGATAATAAAGAAAAGGTTAAAAGTGTTCCCTTTAATCTAGATGTGATTTATATTGTATAAAAGTGTGAAATGATATTTCATTATATTTAATCAACATGTAAACTATGTTGTATAATTTGGTAACATATTTATGTAGGTTATGACGAATTTCCATGCTACTCATGCATATTGCTCTACTAGGGTTGTAACAATTATGTTTTTAATTCATCCTTTCTTAAGAGGTCTCTGCTATGCTTGTTAATAATGTTGATATCAATGCTTTATTTACAAATGCAGTCGAAAAGGAGTTGTTAAGCTCATAACATTGAAAACACACATTTAATAAAAGCTTACAGTTCTTACTTCATAATTAAGAGGTATGTTTAAAACTCACTACTTGTACATGTAGCAATTGAAATGGGTTCATGCTTCCTATTCTTGGCATTCTCAATTTCAATGTTTGGTAGAATTCAAACTTAGTATGTCAACTTAAGTTAATTTATCATTATGATATTTACAACTTAAATTGCTTTTAGTAATTCAATAATTTACTTTTAATTTTATAGCTGCATAGACTAAAGTTAGATATCTCATTGAAAATGGTTCGCTTAATACTTAGAAGGAGATAAGAGTTTCATGAAATTTGTAAAAGATAAAATAGGTTTAGAATGTGGAATTCGTTGTCCATGCATAGATTGCTTAAATTTCATCATTCAAAGTTAAGATACGGTATATAATCACTTTCTAATATGAGGCATAGATAAATTATGTACTCCATGAATTTATCATGGAAAACATTCTGAAGCAAGTAATGCTAGAAGTGTTAATATAGGTGATGATGGTGGTAATAATAATGATAGAGATGATAATGATATTAATGACGATGGTGATGATGGGATTAGAGAGATATTAGAGGATTTGGGGAATTATATGGAAACTATCAATGATTCTGGTTTGCCTTATACATTTAATAGAATCATAAAAGATAATTTTGAGAAGTTATTTAAAGTTGCTTAAGAAGAATTATATCCAGGGTGCTCTCATTTCTTATAGCTATCTTTTATTGTCAAGTTATTGCACTTGAAGGTATATCATACGTGGAGTAACAAATCTTTTGACATATTGATTAAGTTGCTCGATGATGCATTATCGATTGGCCACAAATTGCTCAAGTCTTACTATAAAGCAAAAAAGTTGTTAAGGGACCTTAGATTAGGAATATGCAATACATGCTTGTAAGTATGATTGTGTTATATTTTGGAAAGACAGTAAAGATCTTGAAAATGTCCCATTTATGGTACATCAAGGTAGCAAGTAGATGATGGAAAAGGAAAAAAGATACCTCATAAAATCTTGATATACTTCCATATCAAATCACAACTACAAAGGCTTTTTATTTCAAAAAAATAGCCATAGATATGAGGTGGCATAAAAAGAAACACATTGATCGTAACATTATTTGTCATCCAGTAGACTCAAAGGCATGAAAAGACTTTGATGAAAAGTTTCCATGGTTTGTAGAAGATTGTTGTAATGTTCGACTTCATTTAGCCTCTGATAGATTTAATCCATTTTGTAATATGAGTACTTCTTATAACATGTGGCCGATAATTCTTATGCCATACAATTTACCCCCATGGAAGTATATGAAGGATCCTTTTTTATTATTGTCTTTACTTATTCTAGGACCTACTACTCTTGGTAAGAATATCGATGTATACAAGTAACCACCAATTTATGATTTAAAACATCATTGGGAGGTTGGATTAGAAACTTATAATATTGTTGAAGATGAAAAATTTGGAATGCATATGATTGTTTCTACTTTTTTTCTTCAACTAGTAACAATTGTCAATGTTTTATATTTTGTTTAGGTTTTTGACTCACTTAAACGCTATGTGTGTAAGAAAGCTTGACCTAAAGACTCTATTGCAGAGGTTTATATATCGAATGAATGCTTGACATTTTGTTTTGTGTACTTCAATTATACCGAGACAAGATTTAATAGAAAAGAACGTAACTTTGATTTTGATCAAGATGGTGGCTTGTTAATTTTATCCCAAAAATTAAGGCTACTTAGAACAGAAAAATATGTGGAGTTAACTAAAGATGAACTCAAAATTGGCCATTGGTATATTTTGAACAATTGTAAGGAAGTCGATTTATCTATCCTTTTTGACATCTATTTACTTTTTTAAATAGACAGCACAAAAATGAGATTAGAAGCAAAGGTATTGTTAATATTGAAGGAAGATATAAGATTAACTTACCATCATGGTTTAGGACTCGAATAAGTTATTCATGGGATAGTATGAACAAATGAAAATAGTAGGTTAGATTAACCTCTAATTATATTTTTTTCTTCAAAAGATACGGCTATATAATCTTAAATTTCCAACGGCAACGATGTCATTATATACTTTGACATGTAGGCCTCATATAAGTGGGAAAAAAATATAGGTTGCATTATTAATGGAGTTAGATTTCATATAAAAGATCGTGACAGTTGATTTGGAATTAGATTTCATATAAAAGATCATGACAGTTGATTTAGAAGCCAAAATTATGGGGTTGTTGTTGAAGGATAATATAAGGATGATTTTATTAACATCTACAGTGTTATTTTAGAAATAATAGAGTTGCATTACATCAAGGATAAAAGGTTATTCTATTTAAGTGCAAATGGTTTAATCTTGATGACAAGGGGATCAACATAAAGTGAATGGAAATTTTATTAGTATCAATGTTAGTAACACATGGTATGATAATGAACCATTTGTGCTTGCAAATTAAGTGAAGTAAGTATTCTACCTCAATGACACTGTATTGGGCAGTAATTGAAAAGTTTCTCAAAAGATTCAACACCAAAATCTGTTTTTGTGAAAGGGAAAATGGTCCAATGAGTGAAGAAGGTAATGAAGTATATCAAGAGATTAAATAGGAGCTAAATAATGGAGCCCTAGAAATAGAAGATGTAGATATATCATGGTTCCATAGAAGAGATTTTAGTCCCTATATACTAGAAGCAAATAAAGTACAAATCAATCTTGTCATACAAATAGATGAAGACTATATTGAGGATGAATTACATAACAATGATGATACTTTGGTTGAATATAATAGTGATGAATAGTCATTGATGATAATGAAATTATTGATGATGATTTTCAAGATCTTAATCATGATGATTGAAGGTATTAATGTATGCATTGTTGATGATTGACTTATGTTAATGTGATTAATTTTTATGATTGAATGTATGTTGATAATCATGATTGGATGTGTCAACACAGTGGTCTTTATATTATCTCAAATGTGATGTTGGTAACATTTATGTTGAGCATGTGCGTATTATTGATGGTTGACTTATGTTAATGTGATTAATGTTTATTATTGAATGTGTGTTGATAATGATGATTGGATATGTCAACAACTGGTCTTTATATTCTCTCAAACGTGATGTTTGTAGCATTTATATTGAACATGTACGTATTGTTATTGACTGATTTATGTTAATGCAATTAACGTTTATGGTTAAATGTATGTTGATAATTATGATTGGATGTGTCAACAAAATGTTCTTTAATGTTTGGAACATTTATTTTGAACATGTACTTATTGTTGATGATTGACTTATGTTAATGTGCTTATTGTTACTGATTGAATTTTATTGATAATGATGATTGGATATGTCAATAGAGTGCTCTATATATTGTCTCAAACATGAAGTTAATAACATTTATGATGAACATATGTGTATTATTGATGATTGACTTATGCTAATCTGCTTATTGTTACTGATTGGATGTATGTTGATAATGATGATTGGATGTGTCAATAAAGTGCTCCTTATTTGGTGTCATCAATTCAATTCCTAGAAAACAACAACATTCTACCTCAGGCACCAATGAAATTAGTCATACATAACTTCATTCTACCTTAAACAACATTGAATCAACTAGTTTAGGTTTGTTAATCTTTATCACCTACAAATTAACCTATGCATAAATATATATTTATATATTCTAATATTTCCTTATTATTATTGATTTGTTGTCAGATTCCAATGCTAGTATTAAAAAAAGATATAGAGGTAAAACTGGAAGTTATAAATTGTAACGAATGAATGTTACAATAAATGGTAAGTTATAAATACAAATTGATACTCAGCAAGGTCATTGACAAGATCGAATTTGCAAAATTGTCAAGTGAGTTGGGGATTATTGAGAGAACATAATTACCTTGTCTTAAATGTTAAGGACTTGAAGGAAGACAACTTATCTAAAATTTCCTTGGATAAAGTTACAATAATGTTTCAACATATTTAACTATATGCAATATTGTTTCAATTATTTTAAGATTAATAACACTTTTACTTATTATTTACAGTTGAAACTGAGTGTGTCAATATTGAGAACCCAGATGTTTCCATTTACTTGACTTCATTATTAAAACAAAGGACCAAGGATCATTGTTTTAAGTTTTATCAATATTAGAAATCTTTCCCTTTTGATGCGGAGGCATGGAGACATGTTTTCGAGCTAATATGTCAAGAAAACTGGAATAATTTTTGTGATTATTGGGCTGACCTGAAAGTTCAAGTTTGTTTTGTTTCCCTTCACATTTGCTTCCATTAATCTTGTTATATGATTTAACGACTACCTATTCTTTTTCCTTTATTTAGGAAAATTGTCAAAAGGAAAAGGTCAGGAGAGGAAAAATGAAAACACCTCACAATCCCAAATCATTTGTAGTTGTTCAAAATGAATATATAAAATCTTTGTTTGCAAGTTATAATTATATCAATAAGCATTATATTATTTTTTCCTTTTATTTTTGTTTTATAAAACAAAGTGAGAAGGAACTACATGGATAAGAATGTGATAGTATCATAGTATATAAAGTCACTCACTGTAAGAAAGGTAAAGTGTGGATGTTAGAAAAATCAGAAAATAACTATGTAAGTATAATTTTTTAATATTTTAGTTCATTTATTAATGTAGTAGTAAGTAATAATATTTAAACTGAATACTGGTTTTGTTTTTAAATTTTAGAATAAGAAGTAAGAGTTGTTAAACAAATCAATATATGATGGGAATGAGGTCAATGTACAAAACATTTACAATACCGTACTTGGTACACCTTTTGGCTATGTAGGTCTTGGCTTTGCCCCTAAGCCAAATGTTTCATAATCATCAAATAAAATAGTTATCTAACAACATCAAGATGAAAACAAGACGCTTATGGCTGAATTGCAACAAACTAGAGCAAAATTAGCTAAACATGATAAGTTGCTTAGAAAATTGCTTGACCCAGGTTATGATAACAATAAAGATGAAAGCAAATCGTATTAATTACATCTCTTATACTTTTTTTCAATTCTTATTTGTATTGTAATTAAATTTAATATTTTTCTCGAATTACGGAATTGATGAAGATATAATTACTGCGTGATTATGTCGTGAATGGTAAAATTATATGATGTTTGCTTTAATTAGAAATTATTGTTTCAATACTCATAGTATTTTTAGTATATTTTAACTAAGCTTTTTACATTATTACTTGTCCGTCAACATGGACAAATATAGCTAGTCGTGCCAGTTATGTTGTAATTTGTTTGTAATCTCAACATCTATAATTTGGAAATTGATCTCTATATTTATTATTTTTCTATAATAATTGTTAAAGTTGTACTTAAAATCTTGTCTATGAAGAATTACATTTTGATAATATAATTTAATGATATTTTACTTTTTATAGACATTGCTTCAAACTATCAATTATTTTTGTACAATTTTTTATAATAAATTTACAATAAAAAATATATCGATACATTATATACAGTAATATAGATTAAAATGTAACAAATAATTTATTCCAAAATTGTATAACATTTGGTTAAAACATAGTTAAAAACATTCTTCTACATTTTATAAAATGTAACTAAAAATTTTTGTCTACGTTTTCATAAATGTAGCTAAAAATATTTGCCTATGTTTATTGAAACATAGCTAGAAACTATTAGCTATGTTCCAAAATTGTAGTCAAAAGTTTTTAGCTCTGTTTTCCTAAAAACATTTGACTATATTTCTAGAAATGTAGCTGATTATATTTAGCTATGTTTCCAAAAACATAGTTAAAAACTTTTAGCTACAATTTTGGAATCGTAGCTAATAGTTTTTAGCTACAAAAAAGAAGCATAGCCAAAACTGTTGGCAATAATTCCTCAAAACATCACTAATAGTTTTTTTCTACGTTTTATTTTCCAAAAACGTCTCCTATAGTTTTCAACTCTAGGGATTTGGTGATATTTTTGGCAACGAAATGAAAACATAGTTAAAAACTATAGGCAACATTTTTTACACTTTTAGCTATGATTTTTTTATTAGCCAAAGCTCAACTTTGTTTTAGTTAATGGTTGACAATATGAGTAATGAGATGAGAGAGGAGAACTTGGGGCATCAATTATTAATAAAAGAATAAGTATAATCTATGGAGAAGAATCCTTGTTGTAATTTGGTTACGCCAAAGAAGGTGATCTCATAAGGAAATTTCTAAACAATCATTAGAAAAAACTCTAAAAGGAAGAAAAAATCTCTAACTCCACTAAATGACAATCCTATCTTGTAACATTAGAGTGCTCAATAACCTTAATAAATGACAGATACTTTTTGAATATATACAAGATACTAACCCTTTTCGATTAAGGAGTATGATTTTAAGAGCACAAGATCTTAAAGAGACATATTTCACCAACCATAACTGTCATCATGATGGAAGAGTAACGGTATCAAATGATACTAGTAAATTAAAGGTTTCTTGGTAAACTATAGAAGATCAAACGATACATCTACATATAAAAATGAAATTAAATAGCTAAATGCAAGCTTCTATGTCATTTTTGTCTATGATTTTAATTTTTCTTTCAAAAGAATTTTACTATGGAACAAATTGATGGAGATTGAAGACATTATGAATATGCAATGGATGATTATTAAAGGCTTTAAAATATAAGTTTAAAGAGCTATAAAGAAGATATATACATATGTGTGAGCCATATTTAAGAGATCAAATTAAAGACAGAGGGGTACTTTTACACTTAGAATAAAAAGAAAAAGAAGTTAGCTTTTGAGGAGAAAATTAGATAGGACATTGGTTAATGCTCAGTAGATGAATACTTTTCCAAATAGTAAAGCAACTTACAATAATTCCATTCTTTCATATCACACTCCAATTTTTGTGCAAAACATATTTAGCATTTAAAGAAGGAACTTTCCTTTTATTTCTAATAACTTTTTGGGGTATGTAAATTAGATTGAGGAAGCTCTTCTTAAAGGACTGGATATTAAAATCCATAGATACAAGTTGTTCATTAGCATGACAAAATTGGAATAAGTAAAAAATGAACTAAAAAGCCTTAATAAAAAGAGATGCAATGACATTCAATTGGCTACGAAAGAGGCTAAGGAGAAATATAGAGGGAGAATATAGAGAGGATCTAAAGCTCCCTCTATATTTCTCCTAATGATTTAGCTCTTTAAGAATAGGAAAAATCTACTTTCCTCCTTTACAACTAGGCTCTTGAGGCAAACTTCTCACTTATTAAACAATGATCAGGAATTTCTATGGTTGAAGGAGGGAGACAAGAAGTCGAATTCTTTTTCACAAATTAGTGTTAGCAAGGAAAAACGTAAATAAAATTTTCTATTAAAGTGATCAATATGGTAGGATGTTATCCTTCAAAGATAATATTCTCTAGAAGGTTCATTCCTTTTTCTCTAACTCCTTTGACTCACCCATATATGTTGTATCTTTTGTTGAACTTTTAAAATCAATTATAAAGGAGCAAATTCCTACTCAACAAGCTGAGCTTTTGGTCAAGCCATTCATTATTAAAGATATGGAAGTTGTCATATTTGCTTTAAAACTTAATAAAGTACAAATACCTAATAATCTTAATGCTTATTTCTTCCATAAAACATGGCAACACATAAAGACATTAGTGATATAGGCAATGTTAGAATTCATCAACAAAGGGGCAATGTTGAGGAAAATGAATAAGACATTTATTTGCCTCATTCCTAAGATACAATCCTCTAACTCTGTGAAGGAATATACACCTATTTTCTATTTTAATACCATGTATAAAGTTATTTCCAAGCTCAATGCAGATAGAATGAAAACTATTATTGATCATTTGGCTAATCAGTCAAAAAGAACTTTTATAAAAGGCAAATTAATAACTAATAAAATATTATTAATTCAAGAAATCTTTAAGAAATATAATTGGAAACAATCAAGAAAAAATTATTCCATTAAAGTGTACTTCCACAATTGATTCACTTGATTGGAGCTTCGTACTGAGCATTATGTGAGCTTTTGGATTCACCTTTATTTATACAGATTGGATAGCTCAATGTATCACCACTATCTCCTATGACATTTTGGTCAGTGGAGAGCCCAATAAACTCGTCAAAAGAGCTAGAGATCTTAGGCAATAGTACCCTCTTTCTCATTACTTCAAGCTTATTAAGAATGTGATTTACTAGGAAAAGAACTTCAAATTTCAGTCCAAATGTAGGAATATACATATAATAAGCCTATCCTTTGCAAATGATCTAATCCTTTTCTCCAAGGTTGATCCTAACTTAGTAAGTGTATTTATGACTACTCTAAATGCATCCAAAGTTCTTTCAGGGCTCTCCATCAATAAAGAAAAGAGATAACTTTTCAATTCATTTAGAGTTAATGCAACTGCCAATTGGTTAGAATGCATTAAAGGTTTGAGAGTCTCAAAACCCCCTCTTACTTGTCTCAATATTCCAAACCTCTTATTGATAAAATCAAATTAAGAATCACAAGTTGGTATAATAGAAGTCTATCTATAGCAAGGAGAGTGTAATGTGCTGAATAGTATCCATGTATTATGGTCTTCTTATATTTGGTTCCGTAAGAGCATACAACTCATAAGGACATTTATTTGGTCCAATAGTACCACAAATAACTTTTTGGATAAATTTGAGTATAATGATCCATGTTTACCCAAAGATAACAAGGACTTAGCATCTTATCTAAATACACCACTAATCAAGTACAATTTATCACAAGAATTTACATAATTTTTAATGATAAAAGCTTTCTTCGGGTAAAATGGATATACATATATATAACTTCTATTTCTTTTTTTAAAAATAAACTAAACTGAAATTAGTTGTGATATAATTACTTCAGTCAATACTTAATAG
>JANZLD010000235.1:58011379-58032563 GCA_026413575.1 Erythroxylum carthagenense | reverse complement strand
AATTTTATCTTAAAGCATTTAATCAATCTAAACTTCCAAATGAATCAAATATGCTTAAAGCGAAACGGGGCCCAACATTATAAGTCTGTTTAACATTTTTCTTTGAGTCTTATGTCATGTATTTAGCTTAAATGTTTAATATGTAGTATTTGTCTCTTAGTTAGTTAGCCTAAATATTAGCGGAAATATTTTGTTGTAATGGCTTGTTTGATTTATTTAGTAACTTGTCTTCTTTCCTATTTGTGTATTTATTTCCTTGTTTTATCTTTTATTTTAACTCTTTACCTTGTTCTATATTCATTGCATTATTTATTTTATTACTTATTTTTATTTTTATTTATAGAATTTTATTTATATGTTATTTTTATCTTTTATGTCTATTTTATTTTATTTTATTTTTAATTATTTTATTTTAATATTTTAATACGTATATGCATATTTATATTTTTCATCATATGGGTTTATCATAAATAACCTTTTTTCCAGTCAAGGGTAAGACTACGAACTACAAGACCTCCCCAGACCTTGCGTATCAGCAGGGCTTTCACTGAATTGATGTTGTTGTTGTTATTATTATTATGTTAAATTAATGGAGAGACTTCAAATTCCTTTACACAAGCCAATAATAAAGGCGAAATTGTATGGAGTCAATGAGATTAAAATATTGGCTTCATTCACTTCAAAAACTTATTAGGGTTTGCTAATAATCAAAGCTCCCTTATGCATAAGATCGAGAGTTTCATTCCAAACTTACCATCTTTTTAATAAAAGAATATGTTAATGAAGCCTTTTAAGGTAAGGGACATCAAGAAGGTCCTTTTTATTTGAGTCCTAAAAAGTCTCTAAGCACATATGGGCTCAATGCATGTTTCTTCCAATAGATGTAATACTTAACAGTGAGCTAATCTTAAAAATTGTCCTAGAATTCTTTCATTTAGGAAGTTCTCTTAAAGAGCTAAATACAACTTTTATTACATTGATTCCCAAAAGGCCTAATCCAAGTTCCTTAGATGATTTTAGACATAATTCTTATTGTTATGTGATCTATAAGATTATCTAAACTACTAGCTTCTAAACTTGAGAAGGTTTTGAAATGCTTGATCAACTAAAATCAAGGTGCTTTTATTCATTGTACAAGTATTAGTGATAATCTATTTATTACTTAGATCTTTTCAATGATTACAATATCGGAAAAAAAAACTTTTGTAATTTGTTCCCTAAAAATTAAGTTCTCAAAGGCTTTTGATGCGGTTGATTTGAATTTTCTACTATAACCACTTCAAACTCTTGGTTTCCTTAGAAAATTCATCAATTGATTAGAGCAATACTTCTTAATTACCTTTTATGCTATATTAATTAATGGAGAGATTTCCATTTCCTTTACGGGTGCTAATGATAGTGTTAAAATGTGTGGAGTAAAAATGAAATTAAAATTTTGGCTTCAATCACTTCAAAAACTTATTAGGGTTTGTTAATAATCAAAACTCCCTTGTGCATAAGATCAAGAATTTCATTCCAAACTTACTATCTTTTCAACAAAAGGAAATGTTAGTGAAGCCTTTTGAGGTAAAGGACATTAAGAAGGCCCTTTTTGATCTGAGTAATAACAGGTCTCCAGGCCCAAATAGGCAATGTTTGTAACATCTCATTACTTGTGGGAGGGTTAGAATAGTAGATGTGAGTGATTAATGAGAGATGCATTTTCATGTTCATGCATAAAAATGTCATGCACTTATGTATGAATAGTGAATGAATTTGCGCATAAAAATAATTGTACATACATTCATGAATAATTCCTGGTATAATTGAATTGATCTATGAATTTTTAGAGTTATGGACGTTTTTACATTGAAAATATTAGTGATTGGTGGAAATATCGTATTTTTATATGTTGGTGAATTTAGGAGTTACCTTTGAAAATTATGGAGTATTGAGAAAGATATATATATAATAGGGAACAAGAAATTAAAAAAAAAGCTTTGGAGATAGTTGGATTGTAAAGATGACAGTCAAGGGAGTTAGTTTCAAAAGAAACTAAGTTAGAACTTGGGTATTAGGTAAGTGACAAGGGTCACTTAGGCTTTTATACTCTTGCTAGAAGTAGGTTACTATTCTTTGAGACTTGACAGGTTAAGTCTTGTCCAAGTCCCTTCTTTATCATCATCTTTTTCAAACTTCCTTTTAAAACACAAAGTTTTTCATCAAATACTTTCTAAGAGACTTCTGTGTTTTTCCTTTCCTTCACCAAACCTACTTTGCCATTTGTGTCCTCTACCCTGAGAAAAACGAGAAGTTGGTCATTGCGCTCAGTGAAGTACGTGAAACGTATGGAGTTTAGGGCTTGAAGATTTTAGAGTTTTCAGCTGATAAGTGGTAAAGAAATCCCTTAGAGTTGGAGATTTGTGAAATAAAGTTAATAAATTACTGTCATCTGCATGGAAAATGGCATTTACGTGTTTGTTCATAAATACTGGGTGGTTGGGAAGAAATAAATTCAGTTATAGTGTTAAATTAGTTTTTGAAAAAAAAAATTGGTATTTTGGTGATGTAAAATATTGAAAGTTTGAAAATCTGGAAAATATTCACTGAATACACTTCAGTCTTTTAACCATAACGTTTTCTTTAGTTATCTAAACGAGATGATTCTTGATTTGAATTAAACTAGAGACATATGAATACATTTTGTATGAAGACATCGAATTTTATTTCTATTTCTAAAAGTCTCAAAATTTCATAAAGTTATGAAGTTGGTCCAATGCGTTGATGTGTGTATGGAAAATTCATCTTTAGAATTTAGGGGCAAATTTGGGATTGATATAAAGAGATTTTAGCCAATATGCCTTCTGAAAAGTTGTAGATCTTTATTTTATCTTTCTAATGGTATATAGTATGAAAATTTTAGACATCAAAGTCAAAAGTTATGATCCTTATAAGTGGAGACGTTTTGCGGAAGAAAATGAGACGAAAGAAATGAGACGGAAGAAAATGAGACAGAAGAAATGAGACGAAAGAAATGAGACAGAAGAAAATGAGATGGAAGAAATGAGACGGAAAAAAATGAGAAGAAAGAAAATGAGACGGAAGAAATGAGACGGAAGAAAATGAGACGGCAGAAATAAGACGGAAGAAAATGAGACGATAGAAATGAGACGGAAGAAAATGAGGCGATAGAAATGAGACGGAAGAAAATAAGATGATAGAAATGAGACAGAAGAAAATGAGACGGAAGTAAATGAGATGATAGAAATGAGACGATGGAAATGAGACGATAGAATTAAAACGAAAGGAAAGTGAGACGATGCAAAATTGAGATGATACAGAAGTCAGAAGATAGAATTGGCCTTCAAGGTCTTTATGAAAGTTTTAGATTTGGAAGTCCTCTTTCCAATAGTCTAAAAACGAAGTCACTCTGACATATATAGTGAGAGTTATAGCAATTGTGCCAAGGCATGTATAATACAAGTAAAGATATGAACATGTTGAATTCTTTTTCCCATAACTTCTTCTCTAGACCTCCAAATAACTTGATTCTTGAACCATTGGATTTTTAAGAAATTGATCTACATCTTCGTAAAGAATCATAGACATCTTAAATGAATGGAGAAAGATTGAGTGTAAAGAGTGGGACGGGTGCAGTGAGTGTGCTCTTAAGCAATATGAACTGTTATTATTCCACTAAACATACTTCGGTATTTTGATGATTTCTGGAGCCCTACCAATCCAAATGAGATGATTTTTGTTTTGTGGTAAACTAGAGAAATAGGGCTACAAATCTCATGAAGAAGCTTAATCTTGATTAAGTTTCTAAGGTGTCCAATTTCTTGATGGAATTTGTATATAGTAAAATGTTTTTGATTAAGAACAGTCCGAAAATGTTTGAGATGTGTCTTCCATATTACTGAATCAAATTGAGTGATTTTGGTATCAATAGAAAGATAAGACATAGAGGAACACTTTTCTAGAAGAGAGTATGACCAAATAATCTCAGATTCCCCTTCTTATTGTATGTAAACAGTAGACCCGAAAGGATGTTTTGGAAAGTCTAAAAGTAAGTCATTGAGTAATGAATTATGATTTCAATGGTTCTATAGAGGCATAAACCTAAGTGTTAGTTATACTTAGGTGAGTTTTGGTATGGGGATGGTGTTGAGAAGAGTTTATGGAGTGATATTTGAGATTATCATGAACATGCATTGTACATAATTCATTTCATACATGTGCATTATTGAACACTCTTAATGGTGCAAATTGTGATATTGTGTATGCTATTTGTTATAGATGAGCAACTGGAACGTCCACTTCCAGACATTGCCGGATCTTCCAGACATTAGCTTCGAGAGCAATCTGTGAGTAACCTAGATGGTCTCACTTAATTACTTGTTTGCCTAATTCATGTTTTGAATGATAAATGAATGTATTTAATTGTGGATTCCGGACAGAAGGTCCGATGATTGTGTAAGGTAGATTGAGATATTGAAGTGTTGATTGTATGTGAATGTGAAGACCTATGTGCTTATAATATGGTTGATTATGGTACATGCATTCCATACATGAATTCATACTTAGATAATGACAGTTGTGATTAGAGTAGCCACCGATTAGAGCTTAAAGCTCAACGAGTGAAACTGAGTCTTGAGCTCACAAGTGATTCAGAGCCTTAGACTCAACGTTTAATGAACCCTATATGGGACAGTTCAGGCACTCGGTCACAACAACGTAATAATTGGAAAAGTATCTCATAAGCATCTGTTTAAGTATGTTTGAGTGATTGAAATGCAGAATTGCTTATGCTTAAATGAAACATGTTACTCACGTGAAATGTCAATTTGTGAAATAGTTGTGATATGAATTGATGTGTTGCATGAATTGAGTGAACCATCGATGATAGTTACCTCATTGAATTCATAAAACTCACCAAAATTGCAACGTTATCTTTTCAGGACCGAGAGACGACTTTAGCTACTGAGGGGCTCTACTGCTGTGTAGATTGTGAGTTGGCAAGAGAAGTCATGGTTCAAAGGTCGGTCAGCTGGGATTTTTTAAGGGCTTAGATAGATTTGTTATATTTTCCTCTTTCATATAGTACTTTTGTACTAGGTTTGGTTCATGTACATGTAGTAAAGGTTGAAAGACTCAATGTAGACTTTTGATTTTGAGAAATGAAATGAGGAACAGTTGGTCAAAAAAAATTGTGATTTCTTATGATACTTTTTAAGTGAATAATGATATGATGCCTTATGAAGTGAATGTAATGATTGAACGTAGCTCGTCGTTATCATAGGCTATGTACCAGAATGACCTCTGGGCATCCTAGTGTGTACCCTACGGTAAGGGGGTGTTATAATGTTTCTTCCAAGAGACCTAATACTTAATAAGTGAGTTAATCTCAAACGGTATCCTGGAATTCTTTTATTTATGGATTGTGCTTAAAGAGTTTAATAGAACTTTATTACACTGATTCCCAAAAAGCTAACTCAAGTTCCTTGGATGATTTTAGACATATTTCTTACTATAATATGATATATAAGATTATCTTTAACCTACTAGCTTCCAGGCCTAAGGATGTCTTAAAATGCTTGATCAACCAAAATCAAGGTGCTTTTATTCATCACAGAAGTATCACTTATAATCTACTTATTGCTTAGGATCTTTTCAAAGATTGCCTTAGCAATAAAAAGGCCTTAAAATTCTCTCCCTCAAAATTAACTTCTCAAAGGGTTTTGATTATGTTGATTGGAATTTTCTACTGTAAGCACTTCAAGCTTTTGGTTTACTTGGAAAATTCATTAATTGATTGGAGCAATACTTCTTAATTACCTTGTATGCTATATTAATTAATGGAGAAACTTCACATTCCTTTATGGGTTCCAAAAGATTGAGGTAAAGTAACCCCATCTCACGTTACCTCTTCAGCATCTGCATAGATGTTTTGACCAGGTTGATAGTTGATCGAAGCAATTACGAGATAATGTTTAAGTTCCACCATAAATGTGAGAGATTAAGCCTCTACAACTTATGTTGACAATCTCTTATTTTTATGTCATGTTGATATGGCTTCTTTAAAAACATTAATGTGATGCTTGGCTAAGTTTAACTTAATGCCTAATCTTTCTGGCAATAGAGCCAAAGGTATCATGTTCATCTCCTCTAATTACAGCTTTAAACTTGAACTCTAATATTACTAGACTACATCTTCAATCTCTTCCTTATAAATATTTTGGAATTCTTAGAACTTACAAATACATAAGCTACGTTAAATAAATTATCACAAGAAATGGCATTAGAACAATATATTCTCGTCTTATATAGGTATATTGCAACCTATTAAATCAACATTAATTAATCTCAATGTTCATTGGATGTGCCATCTCTACCTGTCTTAAAAATCATCAAGGATATAAATAGGTTTTTAAAGAGCTTCCTATGGTCCATGAGGAGGATTTGGCATCTCCTGCTTTAAACTCACCAATACGATGCTTATAGGGTAGAAAATATGGAAAATAACGGTAGGCAAGGAATCCTTTTGAGTTAAATGGGTTCACTTTTATATCCTAAAATATCATTGCCTATAGTTTATCAAGCCATGTAAGGGGAACTCATGGACAATCCAAAGGCACATGAGTTTGAAAATTAGAATAAGTTAGGTCCCTTATGTTCAATCCAAGGGCACTTCAACCTTAAATCCCTATTAAAGTGAAAATCAACTCAATTATAACTGATGGACAATAGAGATGTAGACTGAAAGTTTTTGACTAAACTACAACCCGGATGTAAAGGCATAGGATAAAGTTACCTGGTTGGGACACATTTCAAATAATAAATCGTGTATAAACATATTGAGAAGGCCTAGTCAGAGAACTTCTTGGTAGAAACTGGTTTCATTCAAAAGGAATTCTCCTAAAGCTTCTTTCATATTGTGACTTACCATCAAGAACAAGCTGAACACTTTTCACGGATTGAAAGGGATAGAGATCCATAGTAACCAATGTGTTTTTTATAAAACTACTCTTGATTCCAATAACCACTTATATTTCTCCGTCATTTCTTCTGTTCCTTTTGAACTCAGTTACTCTCGCTAAGCAGATCTTATCGTCCTATTCTGAATTCTTGCTATGGGCTAAGAATATTAGTTTTTCTTACTAAGAAGATTTGAATATGTTTAAAATAGTGATGAATTGTAGCTTATACTCACATGTTTAGAATGTAATTTGATCTTAATCCTTTATTTTAATTTCCTTTATTACACGCTTTCTAAGGTTCCAGACTTTTTTTTTTTTTTGGGATAATTAAGGTTCCAGACTTTTGTAATTGTTGTATTTCTTCGTTTTAGGACAAATTTCTTCATTTTCTTCAAAACAAACTCAGTATGGGTGTCTCGTCTATCAATTCAAGTGGCAAATGACTAAGGTTGGACTGGGCCACCTGATATCAAGTAGTCGGGGAAGCCTAGATTTCATAACAGCATTTTACTCTGCAAATACTTCGTATGTGCTAACCTCGATAGATTGGCCTTCAACTTCCAAGCTGCAAGCAGTACAGGTGGTTCCCTCAATGTTTTCTATTTTTCTCATGTGTCCCAGTAGAAGGTAAGCGAGCTATAAAACATGGTACTGCAGGTTCTTTGTGCTGCTGTTTGTCATGACTGGAACAAGCCTAACTTGAGTGGGAAAATTAAAATAACAACCATATAGGCATACAGATTTAATTGTCGATAGAAATCAAAGTCTCAAGAATCTACTTGTTTAGCACATATCCAAATCATGTTCAGTTTTCTTTAAACATTTACACTCTTCAGAGGAGTGGAAGAGTTGCAAGGAGCAGGCCACATCAGCTCCTTATAATTCACACACCAATAGGTTCAGTTGCTTTGGTCAGCCACGCCATCTCACTTTCACTCATAAATGGAGCCAGAATATCCTTACATCTCGAATGGTAAGTGTTTAGCCAATCTATCTCATCTGGCATCAATAGGCTCAAGTCGATCATCTTTCTCTGATATGGTGCCTAGATGTCACAAGGTCATGACAATAAGTAACAAAACTAACATTTGCCGTCTTATTCCCCACATGAATTTTGGTATGTAAATCGCATGCTTACCCAAGTTATATGCTCGAAGGATAAGTAGCCCTTGTCTCCAAAATTAAACTTTGTGTCAGCCTCCTTTACTATCAGCACGTTCTCCAATCTTATGCCAAAGCTTCCATCTTCATAGTATCCAGGTTCTGGGAAATGTAACAATTGAAAGACAATTAAAACAAAAGTAAATAACTAATCACTGCAGAACTCTCAAAAAGTTGCAAATTAAACGAGCCCCAGTATAAGTACAATATTGAGATGTAAAGTTGAAGAAATCAAAGCATTCATTGCATATGCATGTTTAGACTTGGAAGTACATCTCAATGACTATAAATGCAAAAAAGGTTTAAATCCAGCAATTGGTTGGGTGTATGTGCAATTTTTCACACTGTCAACTGGAAAGGAAAAAACAAAGCAAATGATTGATACTGACCATCTGTTACCGTCATGGAAGCTTGTAGTGGTACATTACGAGCCTGTGGCCTAAAACTAATCAAATGAGGCCCTGCTCAGAAACACACATAAAGAAAAAAAACAAAATTACTCACGTATTATCACTATAACAACAAAAGACAAGCAGTTGAATTTTATCCATACCTTCATGAACATTCAAGTAAGACCCAATTCCATGACCAGTACCATGCCGATAATCAAGGCCATCCTTCCACAAAGGAACTCGAGCAAGAATATCAAGGGCATGACCTGCAAAAAGAAAAGGCAAGTGATCAACAAAGCTCCTCTGTATATAGCTTACAGGTGAAGGAAAGTTGAAAGATTAAAGTACCATTGGTGCCATTAGGGAATCTTGCATTGTCAAGGGCAATATGACCTTTGAGAACCTGGATAACTTGACATGTTTTGTGTTAACTCAAATAGGTCCAGAAAAAGATACAAAACAAACAGAGAAATCAGAAATATTTCTGAAAAGACCTCACCTTTCCAGTCCACCTTTTAATAGCTTCAATTTATTTAAACAAAGATAACAGAAATAGCAAATAATGAATTATTGCCAACATTTACAGTACACCAAACTCAAATTTAGCAGCTAATGGGTTGTGAAAAGCAACTGATTCCACCTACCGCAGTATAGCATGCTTTCTCATGTGCTGAAGGTTGTCCAAAGTGGACTGTTCGAGTGATATCAGTTGTTCCATCCAGGTACTTCATTCATTCAGTCATCAATAACAGAAGAAAGGTCAATAGTCCACAAGCAGTAGGAATAAATTAAGCTCAACAGCAGTTTTGCCCACATGTGCAAGTAAAGTCTGTAACAAACCTGTGCTCCTGAATCAAACAGGTAGATATTGTCTGGATTAAGGTCGGCACATGTTTCAACCTGTGGGGCATAATGCATAATTGCTGCATTTGGACCAACTGAGGAAATTGTGGGAAAACTCAAGCCTCTAAAATGCTGCAATGACACCCAATAAACACAATCATATTTCAGATAATCCAAATAAAAGAGGAAAAAGTAAATCAATTGAACTTAAAAGTTCAATTGAGTCTTGGTGCACCCAAAGATATGGCAAACCATCTGCACTTCAGTTACATGTAATCAAGATAGTTTCTATTTCAGAATAAACAAAATCCCAGAAAATAAAATGAAATCAACTTGGCCAAATTACTTGTGAAGTATTATATTATAAGGCCTAGTTAATGCAAAAATTTTCAACAGAACTGCAGCTTTTGATTACCTCTTTTGAGGCTCGAAAACTCTCTAGCTTATCACTCACACTGACCTCTGTCAGTTTCTTGCTTTCCCTGCCACAACATATTCCAGTTGCATTAAAAACAAAAAAGGTACATGTGAATCCCAAGTTTTGGACTAGATTTCATGTTTTGCAAGTAACATGTATCTGGAACAGAGTGCAAGTCAGGGCCCAAAGATGAATTTGCACATGTTCTCCATTAAGCTAGGTCATCAACAAAATAAAAGGGAAGATTACAGACATGCACACGAATAAAACAACGGAGAAGGAAGAATTAAAGAAAAATGAACTCATCAAATGCAGATCTCCACCAAGATTGTGTCCAATTAGGGATTGATGACCAAAAAGGGTACCAAATCACCTTTATAGGTGTGCGCAGAAGAATGATAAAATAAAGCAAAATAAATTCAGCATAACAGCAAAATTTTCTTGCAAGCAAAATTTCAGCTACTTGCAACTCAAAATTTCAGTTACTTGCAACTCAAAAAATAATTGACGTGCTTGATACTATGTGGCCTTAATATCACAAACTTATTCAAGCTACTAACTTGTTTTCAAGAGACTCAGTCAAACAAACCCCTATTAAACACAGTTTGATAGTTCCAAAAAGCATGACATGTGAGACTTATGGCCTTTGATCATGATCTCCAACAGCTGGGCAGGATCCACTTGGATTTTCTACTAGAAATTAGACATCTGGTGGGATTGTAAAGTCTAGTTAATAGCATGCCAGATACAATCCTACACAGTGAAGTTGCTACATTAACGTAAAATCAAGTTCCAGGCGTAAAAACTCCGGTTTCCAAGCTTCATCATTATCACCTAGAGGTATAAACCATAGCCAAAAACGATCACCGTCTAAGATAGATAAATTTACAAGTTGTTTTTCTTGTTTGATGTCTCAACCTCCAAGAAGTAACCTGAAGCACCATATACCTCTTGCATCTGCACATACAGAAACAAAGATTCACATCAAGCCTGAAGCAGAAGATTGTTCAGTAAAATGTCAGTTGAACAAATTATTGAACAAGGAAAGCTTTGCAAGCTCCGTTATCTTTTTAAAACTATTCTGGATGTCAAAGTATACCTGCTTATCCAACCAGACAAGATATTGCACAACAGCAGCACCATCTCGAATGTGAGCCTTCTTTAATCCATCTAACTCAACAGGATTCTACAACCAGAGATAAGTTTGTCAAGAAAAAAAAAACCGGTGAGATTTTATTGCAACAGGCAATGGAATTAAGCAACAAGATAGTGTCAACAGACAACACTAAGAAATATGTACGTATATAAAGTGTCGTTAAAATTTTCAAAAACTACCTTTATAGCTTTAGCAAGTGCCAAAGGTGACTGCTGAAGCAGCACCTTACCAGAATTCAATTTAGAATATAAAGCATAGCAGCATGAACCAGGGTCAACCCATATAAGATCAATGTTCGCACTGCAATTAATGTCCTCTGCAACTTGTCCATCGATCTTTATATCCTTTAGAACATCAGCATCAGTTGCTTTTGCCAAATCGAGTTGATTTGAAGCAAGTAAGTGCACATCAGAGCTAACTGCAGTGTAATCGCGTACTTCAATTCCATTATCTTCCAAGTAGGAGCTCACCTGCATAAAATATTCATTAGTTATACAACATCATCCAACTAAGCAGAGTTGTGGTTTATTCTGATCACAAATTATGTGAGAACAAGAGTTCAATTTAAAATCATGTGTTTTTTCATTACTTAGCATATTGGAGAGCACTAACTTACTGAAATGCCCTTCATAAAGAAAAATACGTAGAACCAAATATGTCTAGATGTAATTAAAAGGATATCTTCATTATCTGAAAAGGCATTGAATAATAAACTACATATATGTTTTAGCATTTTAGAAAAAGCCAATGTGGACCCATGATAGATGATTTCCAAAACTCAAGTACGTAGGAATGTACCTCATTAGAAACTTTCCTTTTGTCCACATAGAGGAAAGCTGAATTGGTTGTTACTATAGCAAATGCATGAACAACTGGACAGTATGACACATCAGTCCCACGGATGTTATACAGCCAAGCAACCTGAACAGAGAAAATTACTGTAAAATATTTGTAGGTACATCAACATGTGCTAAAATTCAAGACATTAAAAGAACATACAAGCTAATAAGTCAAGGATGAAAAGAAAATCCACCTCATCAAGGGTCGTAATAATTATACCATGAGCTTTCTCATGTTTGAGTTTTTCCCTCAGACTTTTCAATTTCTCGCCCACAGAACGACCAGTAAATTCTATAGGATGGACAGCAACTGGATTTATTTCTGCCGGCGGCCTGCTTTTCCAGACCTCATCCACCAAATTGGTTGTGGTCTGAACCAATTTCTGTTGTTTCTTAGCAAAAGCACGTTCCCATCTTTGTGCAGTGTCTACTGAAACACACCATGGATCAACCCCAATGGCTGCATCCGCTTGTAGATTCTAATAAACAAAATTTCAATTTTGCTTAATCCAACAAGAAGCATTGATAACATACAGTAAAAAACATTAGAATAGTCAGATATGAGTAGTAAATGGTACTTGAAAAATAATCTGGCAAAACTATTAAGAGAATCAGTTCAGGAAATTATTAACTAAAAAATAATTGGTCAATTGAAATAAGATAACAAGGCATTACAGGTATAATGTCAAGAAAAAGCATTTCTTTCCATCATAAAATTAAGTGGGGAAAGGGGTGTCAACAACACAAATCTTTTGATACAAAAGCAAGCAACACTAAAATAGCAACTCACATCAGCCATCCAGGTATCAACAGGTGGGTCCTCTCCTATACGCATCAGTATCCATTGCTTGCTAAGCTGTTGGGTTGCCTGCAAGAAATACCGCCCATCCGTCCACAAACGTGCATCATTCATTGTGATAAGTGCCAAACCTGAGAATTAAATAAATGAGACCAAAAAATACCAAAAGCAACAGATAGTTTAGAAAGTCAACACTAAACTGTAACATGAACATTAAATTCATACGCTCAAATTCACCACACAATTCAGAATATAAAGCGGGCAGTTCATAATTATTAGTTCAAAATGTGAAATGTAAACAAACTTAATTGATTCCTTAAGCAAGATCATTGTTAAAACTCTTAAAAAGGAGCATCCATGCACAAGATGCTTTAAAATCGCTTAATCCATAAAAGATTAGATGAAAGAGGACAGCAATTGAAGTAAAACCCTTGAAACCAACCAGCACTTCCAGTGAATCCAGAGACGAATTCGCGACGCTTGTCCCTTGCAGACACATACTCACTCTGCAACAAAAACAACAACAACACAACACACATCATCAACTCCCTTAACCACCCAATCCAGGAAATGACAAAAATGCAATCTCTTTATAGGCTGGGAACAAAAATAATTAACCCAAATCAAAAAATCATTGACACGATTCAACAGAAGGCGAACCTGATGATAGTCCTCAGAAGGAACAATCAAAGCATCCAGAGGAGGAGTGTAGGAAGCCATTACAGACCTCAAAGAAGAGAGGACGTCCGCCATGATGAGGGCTATTAAGTCTTCCTCTCTCAATCCGATAGGTTCGCTTCAATATTCTCAGATACTTGGGAGTTGGGTGAGTGTAAAGAGGAAACGCAGTTACAGCAGAGTTGATACTGAGTGGATGTTATCTATGATGATATATATAGGTAAATGAACCAAATATATTTTTGAATCAAATCGTATAGTTATTGAAATAAGTCATTATAACGACGTCGTTGCCTTAGAAAAAATCGGAACTCAGATCAGTTTTGACTTAGACCTGATCTATTAATTGGGCCTATATCTTGGCCCAATGGGTCCCATGCTATCCCTAAATATGCTTCTTGTTTTCTGCTTTGATTTCCGAATCTATTCTCCCCTTTCTGTTTCGCCTTTAATTGGCCTTTAATTGTTGGCGAATAAAGGTACGCTTCTTTTCTGCATTTATATATTCGGTCTTTATCCTCAGATTTGTGATTGTTTAGTTGAGCTTTTGGATTTAGAGTAAGTACTTTTTATAGTAAAAATTTTTTTAAGAAAAATAAATGTTTGGCTCTATAACGAATAAGCACTTTTTTAGTAGATATAACTTTTTTGACAGCTAAATTTAGAGTTTCTCAAAAAAAATAATTTTTTAAGTAAATTTTTTAAATTGATTAATAAGCCTATTTTTTAGTCTCTTTTGCTCTTATGTTTTACACATAATTTTTACAATACCCACAAACTTATCTTTACATTTATTTTGAGATTTATATGTTTTAATATTTATTTTTATATTAGTTTTACTTATGTTATGATCCATATAAAAGTTTTAGTTAGATATATTTTCATTTATGTTTCGTATGATTTAAAATTATATAACAATTAATAAATTATGCTTTGCATATTATTTAATGTACTTTAAATAATTTTTATATGCATAAATAATTTTTATTATAAAATAAAATTTAGTTAAAATTAATTAAAAAATACTTTTTTATTTTTATATTGCCAAATAACTTACTATATGAAACTTTTTCAAAAAAGCTGTTTTTTGAATTGACAGTCAAATAGTCAACTGATTTTTTAAAAAAAACTCTACTGATAAAAACTTTATTAAGAAATATTTTATTGTTATAAATCTCTTCAAACAAACACTAAATTAAGTTCATCTCAAATAACAAATGATGTTTAAATGCTAAACAACATTGTGTTTGTTTGGAATTCCACCCTCTCCTCCTAATTCCTATCAACGTTTTCATGACATTACTAGTTCTATTATAACAAAATTAACATGTGAAAGATAAAGTTCAATAGAATAGATATGTGAGCAAAAAAATTAATTGAAATAAATCAAGTAATTAAAAGATAGAAAAATAATCAAAATGAGGTATATACACAACTTTATAGAACTTCAAGAACATTTAATTAAAGAGCTAAGAATAAGGAAGAATCAAATACATCAAAATTTAACAAATCATTATAATCCTTATAACATTTATTTTGATCATTTCAATAAATTAAGGGCTAAGTATTGCATGATTTTTACATGAAAAGCATACTGAATATACTTTGTCATAATCAAGAGAAATTTTGAAAAGGTTTTAAAGAAAGCACTCTTGATGCATCCAATATTATTTAGGAACTTTTGAAAATTTTGTCAAAAGAGTGTGTTTTAATCTTTGAAAGAAATTGAAAAATTTTAGAAAACTTGTTTCATAAAGTTTGATTGACCAATTAGTTATTTAGGTGACTAATGTTAAGAGTTTCAATGTGTTTTTAGTATAATCAACATACACTAGCGGACCAATGTGTCATACTAGTCGACTAATATCCTTGATAGAAAGTTACATTATGTACCGAGAGTTTGTAAGATCACACCTACTGAACAATGTGATATATTAGTCGACTAGTGTTATAGAATAATCGACCAATTCTCTTGGAATTAGTTATTACAATAGCTAATTTTTGTTTTTTACAATTATTTTGGGTAGTTTTTAGTATAAATAGACTACATATGTATTGTGAGAGCAGCCTTTGGCATACTCTAGGTGTTAGAGAGACCATTTAGGTTCACATGTACATTGCATAAAGCATATTACGCCTTATTTTATTGGTGGGAATAAACAAAAGGAGTTTTTGAGTTGTATATAATTGTGTTAGTGTAGCAACCAAGAAATTTGTTTAGGATACACATTATGAGGGTTCCTCTTGTCCCTGAATAGGATTTGTAAAGGCTCACTTATGGCAGTGTAAAAAGATTGTAATAGTTCATCTTTACTTGTGGCAAAGAAGATGTTGTATGGAGCATTCCTCTTCATCTGTTGAAGGAAGAAAATAGTTGATAGATGAATACTTGATTAATGTATTTTGCTTTATATTTTATACTTTTATCGTGTATTTGGTACTTAATTTGATCCAAGTGCTTTCATAAGTAATAACTACCTTCAAGGACTTAAAAGAGAAGCTTCGGATGGAAACATGACATAAAATGAAGATTTGACATATATAAGGGATGCACGGTGGTGCAATGGGCCTTGCACTTCTCTCAGGTCATGCAATTTCATAAGTTCTAAGTATTTTGGATACACACGGTCTAATACACAGTCGTGCATCAATCCATACATCTCCCAAAACCCTAAATTTTGTCATAAAAATACATTTTTAGGGGTAGACGGAAAGGAACAAGCATTGGGAGGCAATTTTAGATGGGAAGATCGTTCTCAAGTGACAATTTTAATCCAGAGAAGTAGAAAACATGAAGAAATCTTTGAAAGATCCATCGAAATACAAAATCAAACCTCTACATTGCAAGAATATTCGATATAAGATAATCAGGAAGATTTAGAATTATAAACCCATTGTTTTCAATTTATTTTCCTTTTTGTATATGTTTAATTTCGTGTTCGATAATGTATAACTAAACATCTTGTTAGTATTTAAGTTAGATGAATCCTATGTTGATACTTTAATATGCTTTGATTCTTTTATTAATGCAATTGGTTTGATTGTTATACTGTGATCTAATTACGTGTTTATATATATTCTAATAGACCCAATAATATTATATTATAATTTGATTTCATATGTAGAGATTGAGAAATCCTAGGTTTGAATAGATTTATCATAATTGAAAGAAGTTTATTGTAACCCTAGAGATAAGATGACATAAATCTTTTGAATTAGAGTAAAACCTAATATAGAGAATTACAAATCGGTAAAGCAATCTTACAAACTTTAAACTGAGTAATTCGATTAAAAACCTTAGTATTAGTTATTAATAGACTTAAAGTCAGGTATTAGTATACCATAGGAGTCTTTACGATTCAATAAATCATCAAAAACAATTGCATGATAAAAGATCAATTTGCTAAAGAATTTAGGGGGATTCGAAACTTAGATACTAATTTCTAATATCGATAGTTTTTTAATAATTTCCATTGTCTCTGTGTTCATTATTATTCTATTCTGTTTTAATTGTTTAAGTTTTATTTCATTTTAATTAAAATATAAAATCAATTCTTAGGCTAAATAATAAGGGAAGGGTAATTACTAGTATTCGTCGCGTTTGTGGGATGGATCCATACTTGTCAGTATTAGTTACATCTATGATATGTATTTAATTGTTGATATATTTAATCATTTACACTTAATAATTATTGATATAAAAATACTTAAGATATTCACGTTAATTCATATATAATTTTATGTACAATTTGGAAGTAAAGAAATTAAAGTGAATCGAAAACACCTCATTTAAAATATTTTCTGAAGATTAATATTGATTTGTTTTTACGAAATGAGACAAAGAAAATTAAAAGACAAAAAAGAATTAAAATGGCCAAACTTGGAAGTCAAAAGTAACACAAAAGACTTGGAACGGAGCTTAAAACGTGAAAAGCAAATGAAGAGTGGGCTTTCTGTCACAAGTGTCCCACTAAATTGAAAAGAAAAGACAAAAAACATTAAAGACTTTGCAAAAACGACATGGAAGACCAACGTTTACAAGGAGCTGCGCACAATGCAGCTTGTTGTGCGTTTCACTAAAAAACGCACAGGAGTTGCGTGCGTACAAGGGATTTCAGAAGAGAGGCAATGTTTATTTGTCACATCGAATCAACACTAGACATATGCTACAGTCGGCGGAAACATCAAAACGCAGTGGAGAAGGTTTTAAAGGGTGGCAAGTTTAATTGTCTGAAGGAGAGCACGCAGCGTTTTGGCTCAAAACGCACGAGGAAGCAGCAGAAGAGAGGATTTAAGTGTTGATGTGTGACCTTTATTGGTCACATCACGCAATAGTGCAGAAAGGAGCACGCAACAGATTAAAAACCGCCACAGCAAGGAGTAAAACGCAGCGCATAGGGCGTGAGCAGCAGGGTTTTAAGGAGAAGTTGCATCTTTAATTGTCTTATCATGCCACAGTGAATGGATAGCACCGCAGACCGGCAGACGTCACACACTACAGGATCAAGAAGCACAGGAGGCGATAGAGGGACGCAGACTGCGCAGCTACAGTGAAGAAAAACACAAGAAAAGAGAGCAGCAGTCGCGTCTTGCATAAGGGTCTGCTTTTGACGAGGAGGGTGAGCTGGCAGCAAATGAATTTTTGGTTAGAGATTAAGACGGGAGCTGAAGTATTTTTTGAGAAAAATTTATGAAGAATTAGAGGTCCCGATATTAATTTAGAGGTGACATCGAAATCGACAACTTAAATTAAGTATTTTTTATTATTTTGTTGTATTTTTTTATTAAGAATTGATTGCATTATCCTATTTTAATTAATTTGAGTATTGTATGTGGATAATCAGATTTTCGTTATTGTTCGGTTATTTATGTATGAACCCGTTGGGTATTATAAATTGATGATTTTAATGCGTTCATTGAATTGTTAATTTTAAACTCATTGCTAGAATTTCAATATAATCCGTAATTATTATGTTGAAATTCATGTATAGTGACTGATGATTCGTAATCATTAGGGATAACATGACCTAGGTTAAATGACGCATCATATGTAGTTATTGTCTTGATTAATCAGTTTTTCTAATTCGTAATACTACTGCCTAATTAAATCTAGAGATCATATCCTAGGTTATTCGGTGGTTAGGTTTAATTAATGATCATATCTTAATTAAACAAAACCTAAGGGAAAACTCGGGTTAATTTTTAACCCACGATTAATAGTTTCTAAAAAAGGTTAAAAAACAACAAATTAATAAAATATAATTAATTAGGGTGTATGCTGAAATTGAACCAAAGAATCGGGTCGCTTCCGAATTCTTCACTTTCATCATTTTTCACATGTTTTCTTTAATTTGCTTTTATTAGTTAGTTTTATTTTATTTTCTTCTTTAAAAATCCAAAACTCCCCTTTTTCCTAAACACCGATTAATTTCATTTCATAAACTTTACACCCACTCTCTGTGGGATCGATCTATACTCGCCACTCTACAGTAGTAGTCTAGTTATTTTATTTTGACTAGCGTAACGACACGCAGTCAATCTACATCGTGCACCTGCGATTATTACAATATTAACTAACTTATAAAGATTCAATTAAGTTTTTGGCATCGATGTCGAAGACTTTGATATTAAGAACACCTTAATGTTATTAATCTAGTCATTTTCTTGTATTTTAATTTATTTTACTTGATTTTGTTTTATTTACGACTTATTAATTTAATTATTTTTTCTCTACTTGATCTTGAGTTTGTGATTTGTTAGAGGATTTAAAATTCATTATTATAGCCATAACTCATAATGGAATGATGGCATAAACAACTCTTTTATAGGAGCCAGAATACATCTTTGCAATCTCTAATATCAGCATATAGGAGAGAGAGGTGTTCTCACATGTTTTCAGGAGCTCAACTTGTAACATCTCAATACCCATGTTAAGGTTAGAATAGTAAATTATGATAATTTTATGTGAAATTGGGAAAATTCACATCATGCATAAGGTAATTGTGACATACACATTTATTTTGCATATTCATATGATTGTACATGCATTCATTGACATTTCCAGGTAAATTGGTTTATAAATAGAAATTGTGGATTTAATTGGAGTGTATTAAATGTGATTTGGAAATTTTTGTGCATTTCGGATATTTTAAAATTTTTGGTGAATTATTTTGAGCTGAAAATATATTTAGAGAATGTTATTATTATTTCAAAATTTTTGGTGAAATTTGAGAAAAATATTGATTTATGGACCAATGATAGAGTGACATGTGGCAATGATATATATAAGACATGTGGCTTACATATGTGGTGACAAATGGCTGATTGGTTGGGTGATACGTCTGAGACATGCAAGAATACACATGCTATTGTGTTTTGGTTAGGAAGAGTTGACTGTAACTTCTGTTTTGCACCGAGACACTCAACTTCACAGCTCTCTTCCCTGTTCTTCATCACCGAATAACTAATTGTGATTCTCTTTGTGTTATTGATTTCATTCTCATTATTGGAAGAGTTAAATCAAGTAAGTGATTTAATGAGGTTTTATTGTGTAAAGAAATATATGCAAGTGTGGTTAAGAAATGTACTTTCGGTGGTGATGAAAGAATTAAATGAAAGAATATGGATATGTTTTTTTTGCATGTTTGAGGAACAATGGGTTTTAAGATAGTGATGAAGTGAGTTTTGGAGTTAGAAAAAGAATGCAAAAGTTGGAAAATTGCAGTAGAGAGAGACAGGAAATTTATGAAACTTTGGATGTTAAATGTTTGAAGTGTAATTTGAGTCTAACTTGTTGCCACGATTTTTCTAGATATGGAAATGTAGAATGGATGGTTTAAAAGTAAGAGACTTAAACAAGAAAAAAAAAGAAAAAGAGAAGAAGTGCAGTTCGGTGAAGAAGATGATAAATAGTATTGAAAACTTTCTGGTTTTGGCATTTGTAACTAATGTTGCATTTTGAGTTGTTTTAGCATAAGATAAGTTGCATGGGTGTAAAAATGAAGGGGTAAATGTAAGGGTATAAATTTGTGATGAGGAATTAAGTAGAAGAGAGGAAGAAGATGGAGGAGTGTTGCTACAAAAATTTGAAGAATTACGTACAAAAACATGATTCTACAGTAAAAGGGTGGTAGTTACTTGTATAAGTTTATGAACAGAGTATTTCATTGAACAGTCTTGAGTCTTTTGGCTATAACTTTTTCTTCCAAACTTCAAATGACTTGAAACTTGAACCAATGGATTCTTAAGACATTTTTATTTCTCTCCACAAAAATTTAGAGTTATCTGAATTGATTTGAAAGTGATTGATAGGATGAAAGTGTGAAAGTCTGCTGGAATGTTACGAATTGGAAAATTTTCGTGATCATGCTTCGATTTTCTAATTATAACTTGAGCTATAGATTTCTGAATGAGTTTATTTTTAATTCATATTAACATAGAAACATATGTCTACAACTTTTATGAAGAAGTCGAATTTTAATTTGTTAAGTCCAAATGATTTTACGTAGATATGATTTTGATGTATAACAAAAGAGCCAAATAAAAGAAAAATAAAAGCAGACGAAGCGACGAAGTCATACAGACGAAATTAGTCATACAGACAAAGTCAGACAAACAGACGAAGGAACACAGACGAACGAACGCAAACGCAAACGCAGACGAAGTAAAGCAGACGCAAACAATAAAGAAGACGCAAATAGTAAAGCAGACACAGACGAAGTAAAACAGACGCAAACAGAAAAGCAGACGCAGACGCAGAAACACAGACAATAAAAATACATACGAAGAAAAACAGATGCGGAATTCGAAAAGAAGACGAAGGAGTCAGTTCGAGTTAGTTAGAGAACTCAACTGAATAACCATTTCTTTAAAGATTCAAGAAACAAGAATCAAGAAGCAGTTGAAGACGAAGGCTATAAATACAAGTCGAAGTCGAAGA
>JANZLD010000235.1:57993193-58009184 GCA_026413575.1 Erythroxylum carthagenense | reverse complement strand
ATTTTCAATATTTTAATAGTTTATATATATTTGATATTTTATATGCCCCTTTTAAAAAACATAGAACATATATTCCATTAAGTCATATCCGAGTAGTCTCCAGACGTGTCTGAGTCGTGTCCTGGTGGACAAAAATTATTTTTTAATTCCGATACGTACGAACACATGTCAACTGCGTGTCAGTGGGTGTCTGACATGGACATGTATTCGACACATGGACACAGCTCCATTTTGCTGTGTCCGTGCTACATAGCTTAAAATTAACTCACCAGTTATACATAATTATCTGCCTTATAAGAGTTTAAATTATGATTTATATAATCTATAAAAACTTATTCAAAGGGTTGATTTAAACAGTAAGAGACTCATTTAACTGAAACTATCATAAATCAATTTTTGTATTTAAACTTTTATTTATAAACGCATATGGTTTTACTTTAATTATTATGGACTAATATTAAGATAATCACTTGTATCATTTGTTGATGTTATAGAAATAATTAAAATTCATTACCAATTAATAAATTTTTAAATGTTAAAATAAATTCTGAAGTGATTTTGATGTGATAGAAAAATTAAAACGAGGTCTTTTTTTAAGAAGAATAATTCCATAGTTCCACACAAAAAGGAGCTTTGATAAATTTTATTAGAGTTGATTAGTTCGATATACTAATTACACGTATAGGTAAAGTTTAAGAGAAAGCCAAAGATGCCTTTCTTTATGTCAATATGAAATTCTCTATTTCTACTTTCAAAATATCTTTTGATTATGTTTTAATGCTTCAAATCAGAATCTCTTAACTATTGAGAAGGTTACACAAAAACATGTTCATCATAAAAATGATTCTCTTTAATGGTTTTATCATAAATATATTTCTTTTCCATATATAAAAATCATTGTAAAGTATATGATGCCCAACAAAGAGTAGAAATGTAGTCGTTCTTTTCAAAATACCCTAAGCCATAACAACAAAAAGGAGGAGCTTATCAAACAAGAAAAAGAAATTAATGATTTTGAAAGAATTGAATTAAATTAAGCTTGGGTTAAATTGCAAATTAATCATGATTGAATAACCCAAAATTCAACACGGTTAGAATTAAAACAAATAAGGCTCGAATTTTTATTTGTCAATTCAAGCATACTCGAACATTGATCAAATTAAAAATAACATTTTCTAATTAAATGGTTTTGAATGTAATATAAAAATATTTTATTCTATTTAACACAGTTTTTATCATTCGGGTTGGACTATTTCAAGTAGAAGCTCTCAAATTTGAACCAAATTCAATTTTTGATTAATTCATATTAGAGCAAAATTATTATCTTTAGACACATAAGATATCAAAAAAGTGTTCTTATCATTGATTTTTATTAATGAAAATGTTAAGCTTTCTAGACTCATAGGCTATGGACTGCCCTTTGTAACATTTCCAAACCTTCTATGTGATACCGGCCTCATGTGGACTTTGCAAGTCTGATCTGATAAATTCAGATGTTGGTTTCAACTGTTAACTTCGACCCAAAACTTCAGGAAAGTATAGAATTGGGCCCAAAAAAACAATGATCAAAACATGCATTTTTAGCGTTAGGCATAGTATCTGCTTTTTCTAATTTTTATTGCGTTGCGTAGAGGACAAAAGTTTTTTTTTTTTTTTAAAGCCCTTTGTTTCTGCTTTCCCAAATTCTCTATTTTCGACTATATAAACTGCAAAGGTCACCTTAAATATAAGTACATTATTAGTCCTTATATCATTAGTGATCAAGAATAATGAGATTATAACTATAAATAATTTGATTAACTCTTAACTGTTCAATATTATTAATAATATCATGGGTGATAATTGGGCTCAAAATTAGAAAGAAAGAAATTTTACACTTTTTATTTTTAAAAAATTGACGGACTAACTTATTGTCATCCTTAAAGAATATATATGATAGTATGATAAATAACAAAAGAATTTAATTGATTTTTTAAATTACTTAAGAGCATTAAATAATTGAATTGAGATAAAAGGGCTTAAAATAATAGTCGACATCAAGTATAGGGTTGAAAATACGCCCTCGCCTCTCTATATATAGTATGTGCTTTCTTTCTTTTTTTCTATTTTGACTATATAAATTGGAAATCACCTTAGATATAAGTGCATTTAATCATGACAGGAAAGACGAAAAGATCGAATGTCACTTAGTCGTTGAATACTTGAATCAGGAAAATTCAACGTCTTGATAAGTGTGAGACAGGGGAATGAGTGTGTGTGCAAGTTTGAGTGCATTGTGTAATTAATTTGGAAATCATACACTCCCTTTTATTTAGAATAAAAGCCGTTTTAAAAAAATGTACATTTATCAAGAAAATTAATAAAATGTTTGATATATTCTTATTAATGATATTATTCATGTGAGAAAAATTACTTGTTGAATTGTCTTAAAAATACAATCTATATAATCAAGATGTGAGAGAAATTAAAGGGTAATTTTGGAAGTAAAATTATAAATATGCATGAAAAGTTACAAACGACTCTTATTTTAAATAATTAAAATCTCTTTAAAATGACATTCATTTTGGATAAGAGGGAGTATAATCTGAAACCAAAAAAAAATCCTTAATAATAAGGTTAAAAAATTGTATTGTTTAATTGGTTCAATTATAATCAGATTGGTAGATTTCATCTATCTTTTATTATTTATAAGACAATTGATGGAGTACAACATGAGTGTGTACTACATATTAATATTAAGTTGTTCAATTCCAAAAAAAGAAAAGTTGATGGTTCAAGAGATTCCCTTTTAATTTAGTTAAAACGATGAGTGATGTGTAATCCTACTTTAATTCCCAGATGCTGGCCATGGATCCCCATTGCCTGCCTCATAATTTCCAACCGAAGCCCTCCCATTCCTTGCGTAGGGAAACACCATAATTATATGTATTAGCTCAGAAAGAATCACTTAATGATTGTGGTTCTTCTTTGTTGTCTTCCAAAGTTCATGTACGGATTTTAATTAACAACACCTGATGACACTAAAGGGAACAACAGGCTGGAACCATTATGGTTACAAGGATTCCTGGTTCTTTACAGAGTTTTCAGTACCACTTTGGACTAATAGTCACTAGAACCATGATTAAATTTAAAGTAAAATTAGGAAACGTTTAGAGTTCAAAGAATATGTAAATAATTTAATTTTGAATAAAAATATAAAAATAGAGAAATTTTATTTTTATGAAAAAAATTCATTTGTTATTTATACTATATTACGTTGAAATGTAAGAAAATAATTATAACTTGATATTGCATTTGATTTATAACCTTACAAATAAAAAAGTTACTTAATTCTGGTTATTTTTTCTTCTTCTTATCGAAATAAATAAGTTATTTTCTTTTATTCAAGTTTCTTTTCTTACATTCTGTTCATTTTAATTATCTCCCAAGTAATTCCCAAACTACATGCAATAAAATTACAGATTTCTTGATTATTGAAGCTTAGAAGATATTAGTTCATGACTGATAATTGCTACTTGACAATGATTAACAGAGAGCTGCTTAAGCAAATAAAAATCACTTTGCCTTTATGATTCGTCCATGATATAAAAAGTTGCCGACTTCTCCTGAGGTAGGGCCAGCCATCAATCAATTCACTTTATTATATCGCTGGTGACAAGTTCATTTCAGTACTTCAGCCTAACCTTACTCTATGCAAATGCCCATAAATTCCCACGCCATGGACCACCACTAGAGAGACAACTCCAAAACTTGGCCATAAACGCCACTATTCCCACACGCCTGAAGAATCCATCTGCGAATCACTATATCCACCCTTTAGTGCCTGCAACAATCCGTACCTACATCAACACGTGTTCTTCCAAAATAAATTCTTGCGTAGTAATCAAAGTTAACAGTATTATTATTATACTATCATTATTCAAAATTTAGCTTTGGTTAGTGGCTTACCATGTGCTAAAGCTAAGAGAAGAAAAGCTTACAAAAGCGTAAAAGAGAGTACGGGGATCAATACAAAAAATGGAACCAAGGGCCTGTGGAAGGAGGACACATATACCACTTGTTCACACCCAAACCCAATAGCAAAGTTTCGTAAATTCTGTACGTGGTTAATCATTAACTAGAAGAATATATTAAGGGTGTTAGTGAAAGCTCAGAATCTTTCGTCATTATCATTCAAGGTCGCTTAAAGTTACAAACATAGCCGATGGTCAAAAATCTTACTTTTCAACTACGGGGGAGTACGTGTAGTGATATTAACTTTAGATCTATGTATTGAAATTTCTACTTCAGTAGGGTCGTGATAAGAGAGAGGCATGCCTTCTAAAGTATAAATTCTCTCGTTACTTCAGAATTTCGTTTTGTTTAAGTAGTTGGCTCTCGTTTTTATCTGTTATGACTAAAGATTTTAGTGAGATTGTTTTAAATATTGCACTTACTTAAATACTTACAGCCAACCCAGATAGTCGCACAATTTGAGGCGGAATTAAGGAGTAGTTGAAATCTATAGAGAACTTTTTTTTCTTTGTTTATATCAACTTAAATTATTGTAACAAAACTTCGCACGAATTTAAAGGAGAAAGCTGAAAAAGTTTGGTGTCCAAAGAAGGAAACATGGAAGGAGGTTGTGTGGCATGTACAACACAATCAAGTTTAAGACGGAGAGGAAAGATCAGATTTTTCATCCAGCCTGCAGGTGATAATGATCGGTACATACAATCTGGAGGCACATGCAGACATGCACATAGCTATTTTACGACTTGGGCTACATTTAGTTGGGAAGTTATCAATAAAATATAATGAAATATAATATTATTTTATTATTTAAAATGAGAGTTTAAAATAGAATATAATGAAAGAGGAGGACTTCATATTATATCTCATTTCTTCTTAATCAGTAAAAATGAGAAGCCTCCAATTTGAAAAGTTTAGGATAGAATGTAAAATGATATTTCAATATATTATATTATGAATCCTTCCATTTTTTCCAAACAACAATTTTTTAATATTACTTCTATTTACATTTTATTTTATTATATATTATTCATTTCATTTCATTCAATTAAATACCTTAACTTCAAATAAACATATCCTTAATGTTTTTACAAAAATAACATAACAAGTTAGTGTTCTGCATTTTTATCAGGAAATTACTCTTATATCTTCTACCGGAACGAGACAATGACATACTAAAAGCGTCAGGAGGACGACGCTTTTACTGATGCTCATTATTTCCGTCTCCAAAATCTTGTCTTTCCTACGATAATATTACCGACCGTCCGTATTTTTCTATTGCTAATCAATCTCAATTATAAACGTAAGTATTTTTCCGTCGCTAATTTCGACGTAAATTTTGTCGCCACTCTTTCTTTCCATATTTGTCGACGAATATTTTTTCGTCGCTAAATTATTCACCATCAGCTACGGAAATATACTTTTCATTTCTAATTTCTAACAGTTTTTATTTTGTCACTAAATTTTCGTCTTCGCTTCGCAGTTTTCTTGTAGTGTAAGTTTTGGGACTGGGGAAATTGTTATAATCAAGGGGAAGACTAAGATAGGAGAGATCAAAAGGCAAAAGGAAATCTTGCCACCCAACTACTTGTCAGCATGTAAGTGTGGGGAAGATGGGAAACAAGAGTTGCTAGTGTCGGGACAAACATGACATCCACTAGTTGAAAACCCCATCTAATTTTGATTTATTTAGTCAAAACAAAAGCTTATTGAAATCCATAAACAAGTCAAATAAAAGTACACCAAAAGGAATCTCTAGCTACCACACCATGCGCATATCAAAAGAGTAAGGTACACTTTACTTGAGTTGCCAGCTTATTAAAGAATATATCTATATTTTAAAGGCTCTTTCAAGCTCCCCCAGTAACCAAGTTTCATCCTTATCCTTTCTTACCATTCACAATCTTAGTTTAGTCCAAGTAAAGCCCTAGTGAACTATGGAGACGTAGAACCCCTATTGAACTATGGAGACATAGAACAAGGAATATTAATACAAACAATTTTATGGTCCCTTTGTTTTTATTGTTGTCTTTAGTTTTTTCGTTTCCATTTTTAAATTTAATAAAAGAATATGATTGATTGAGGTTTTTTCTGATTTATTCCAATGTTTGTAACTTAAGAAAATCATTACTTTATTTTTATTTTCCTTTTCATTTTCATTTTCTTGTCACAACATAATTTATCATTAATTAAATATATAATATATGATATTATTTAACAGTAATTATGAATAATTTATTTAATTTTTATGATTAAGTTAAAATTTAAAACATTAAAAGATAAAAGTACCTTCAAAATACAATTAATATATTCTAAAATTTAAATATCTTATAATACATAAATTTTAAATATATATTTATGAAATTATTTTTAAATATAAAATATTTATTTTTAAATAATAACACTGAATTTAATGATTAAACTATCTATTAATAAATAAATATTAGTATATAAATATAATTTTACAAATATCTTACTTAATTAATTATTTAATAAAATATAATAAATATGCATTAATATTTATGAATAAATATTGTATAAGAGATTAAAATATAATATAATATATTTATTTATAAAATTTAGTTAATATTTAATTATTGTTAGTGATAGAAGTTTAACTATATTAAAATTAATAATCAAATATATTTTTATATTTATTTGAAAAATCAAAATCAAAATCGAAATTAAGAAACAAAAATTAGGAATTGTAAAAAAGAAAATAAAAATCAAGCAAACATCTTCTTGCCTTAGTAAATCGAAGAAATGAACTTTGCAAATAGTTTATAATTTTAGGGCCTTACCTGGAAAATCGTTGCTTGACCTAATCTCAGCTCGCACATGAATCAATATGTTCCACGAATGATCTTTAGGGCATAGCTGAAGTAGAAGGAGATTCGTTACAAAATTTTTAATATTTGAAATTTTAGATCCGCATTGTTCCTTATGTATTAAATTATATTATTAAATTAAACTTATCACTTAGTTTTGATTAGTTGACTGTCAGTTAACTTATTTATAAAATTGTAATCTATATATTATTAAATGTATTTAAAAATTCTATTCAATATATATTAAAAATAAGTTTTCGATTGTATAAAATTTAGATATATCCAGTAGTGACAAAACCGACCACTTACTGCTGACGAAATCTGATCCTTTCCCCAACTATAAAACCACAACTTGGCTTGTCCCCTATTAGATATAGGTTATCGTTGAGTATATGCAGAGGGAGCAAAAACTTTATTACAACATTTATCCAATAGAAGGGCATGCGTAATAACGAACAAGATCGTCATGGACCTGAAGTTTCATATTTCTCCTAACACTAGCATTTGTTAAATTTTAGCTGAAGAAAGTGACAAACTTGATTAAGTTCATAGAATTTGAAGGACGTATGGCTTCTTAGAGATAAGCAGGCACAACCAATAAAATGACATGGACCTTGCCTCTATCTTCGCTCGTACATTTTCTCGATAAGATAACTATTACCTTATATCAACAAAGATATAAAGTCCATTAGTCCCCTCTATTTCGAAGAGCTTGTTAATTAAAGTAAAAAGGGTTGTCATGAAATGAATGCAACCATGTCCTGATGTAAAAGCTTTCCAAGTTTGATGTAGAGCAAGTGCCAAAAGCATTTACGCATGTACCTGGAGAGAAAAGTTTCGATGTACATTATATGAACGTGGTCTGATTAAGAGCCTTAAGAAACTATTACTTCTAACCCCATCCAACTTAGAATAATCTTCAAGATAAAAGGAACATGTTATGTTTTCCTCACCAGTGGCTTGAATTGGAGTACAAAAGTACCTTCTACTAAAACAAATCAGTACCTAACCAACTTAAAAAATGTGGTCCCCGCTTCTGTTCTGGGAGAAGTGACACTTTGGTTTCGACCCATGTGGCCAACTGGAGTCTCTCCATTGTTCGCTCTCTTTACACTCCAGCTGCTGCTCCAGCTCCAGCTCCAGCTCCAGTCAGCCATGTAATTGTAGTATTCGTGTCCAATAGATTGAGCTTAAAAATATCTGTGGCTTACGAATGGTTCAAATGGAAGGGCTTGGTAAAATTATTGAATTCTTCGACTTTATGTCCTCAAATAATTATTTATATAGAATTGATTTTGAATCAATTGAACATGTACCTAAAAAATAACAATTACGACTTATACGAATATAAAGAATAAATTTGTGCAAAATCAAACTTTTATAGTAGACTCCTCTAAGATAATTGCTAATTTGAAGAGATTATGCAAAATTTTAATATAAAAGATTATTGTAATTTTCATCATATCAGTACTATTTTATTTTAATATTCTGGGGTACAACTGCAAGTACTATATTACTTCGCCACTAATTTCAGAACGAGTTGATATCCCACACACGTAGCCTTATAGAGGACGAATAGGTGTCTCTCATATGGTACACATGATTTCTCCTTAAAAACAAAACATATAAGTTGTGTTTATGATGTCAGCATGATGGTGTTCCAATTGTAAAAGAAATCATCCCTTGAACCCAAATACGAAGAATGAACACAACGGGAATAAAGGTTTAAATGACACTATAATATTTATGATATTTTATTACATTTTAATAATTTTGATATTATTATTAACACTCTAAATTTTAAATATAATTAAGTTAGTATTTAATTTTAAACTGTTAACTTATTTTAAATAGTTTGGATTTACCACATGATGAAATAACTTTTAAAATATCAATTAAAGATATAAATTTTACTTTAACATTTTGTTAAAAGTTTAAATAATCTTTTATGATTATTTTTATTACCATTTTTGTACTTTATTTAAAGTGTAATAAATATTATTTTAATAATATTAGGATTTAAAATAATAATAAAATTTTATTTAAAAATTTTAAATTGCTGAAAAATAAATAATACTTTGGATCACACAATAATCGATAAAACTTAGAATAGTCTTATATCTCTATCTTTCACAAAGATGTATCTGCACAGTCATTATTTTTACAAGTTAGTTAACATTAATAATAATAATAATAATAATAACAAATAAATTTTTTCCCCTTGTTCGTGGCTGATGATTGGAGCCTGAACCTAACGATAAGGTTTGTGGAGATCTATCCCATTTGTCCCTACCTTCAACAAACCCAAACTACTAACCCTGACCTTAGGTTTCCAGGGCAGAAGAACAAAAGAACTTGGAGTTATTGATCTCAACAGGACTCGTGTCAGGAATCTGGTTGGATCTTTTTTCTTCTTCAATTGTTCAATCTTTGATTGATTGGCTTATCCTGACGCAGGGAAACCCTTTTCTAGTGACAAAGTGATGATGCTGTCGTTGCCCACATTTGAATGATCTTGGAAAGCTGGATCAAGCAAATGCCACGTACTAGGAATACCATCCTGTCACTGTCGCCATGATGCATAGAAACAAGGGGGTTGAAAAGTGACGTAAATGGATGAGAGATGGCTCTCTGCTATGGACTGATATTATCCAAAGTTTCCTCTATTTTTCATTTGTTGTTTTAGAAATAAAAAGTCGATTAAAAGAAAAGAGTGGACACATAGACAAACAAGATTTAGGTTCTACTGAAATATAATGTTTAGGAAAGTACCAAAAAAACCTTAGAAACAATATCCCCAAATAAATATAAAAATAAATAAATAAAAATATGCAACATATTTGTGTCTAGATTTGTTAATAATTTAATGTTAATTACTTATTAAAAATAATACAAGTATTGTAATTACTAAACATAAATATGACGGAAGAATTAAGAGATACAAACAATACTATTGACATAAAAACATTTTCAAATATTTGAAAATATAAAAGTGAATTTTAATATTAAAAGTGCAGAAACACACAAGCTTTAAAGCTCCATACATTATAAAATAGGATAATAAAGAGAACTAGACAAATAATATTAAGAAATAACTTCATTAGAACATGCAACTTTGAATTGTCAACCACATTCGTAGTTCATTCATTCATTTTATTTTCGTGAGAAAATATTTTTATATAGCCACTATCAGAACTACATTATTGATAGTTGGATTAATATATACAAATCTCTTATGTATGATAGCTGGTTGGGTTTGGGATCACTTATACAACATTTCAACAAGTTAAACAGTTAACAGATCTCATCCCTCGATATAAGACTTACCTCCATGATTAATGATGTTTTATGGAATATTCCCCACAGTTTAAGATACCTACAATCTACTTATTCATCTAACCCAGCCTCTTTCGATGCTTTTCACTGGCAAGACCGACCCGGTCGTAAACTTACCAATAAAAGCACCAAAAGCCTGCTAAAAAGAAAAGGCTCAAAAGTAATTTGGCATAAGATCGTATGGAGCAAGACTTTAACTCTACGAATATTCTTTAAATAGACTCAATATTTCTGATAGAATATCATATCTGTAAGTGGACATAACTTATCTAATATGTCGAGTTCATATGAAAATAAGAGATCATTTTTTTTACATGTCCTTTCAAGAACACCATATTGGGATCATATCACAAGTATCTGTGGTTTGATTCAGGGAGCTCCTTCATTGAGATTACACAAAATTTGCTGAACCCAACCACTCACTCAAGTTCAAACAATGAGATTACACAAAAATTGCTGAACCGGACCACTCACTCAAGTTCAAACAAACTAATTCATATCCTATCCTCTGGAGCTTTTTGTATATGTATTATGGAAAGAAAAAACTCCGCAAGGTTTGCAAACAAAAATCCCTCCAAAGAGTCCATTATTGCAGAAATTTTCAAGGAAATAAGAGAGTTAATCTCAATCAAAATCTCAAATATGCCTGCAACACAAACATTTTAACCTCATAGAACATCTAGCTCATTGATCTACTATAGCATGATTGATTATCTCAATATAATCTAGTTCTTACCTGCGACATATGTATGCTAGCTAGGATAGTTACGGATACTACCGTTGCTATATATCTTGTTATTTTGACACGTTTGTACTATCTTCTCAAATTTATTAATTTAAAATTATTCTTTCTTTTCTAAAAAAATGTTTTAAGTTTCCTATCTTAGTCAGTTTACACAAATAAATTAATGAAAATTTTTGTAAATTGTTCCAAGCATCATTTTTATGCCAAATCACATGAACATGTTTGTAATATACGAGGTAAATACTTCATGAAATACTCAATTCTTTAATGGGCGACTCTCCAATACTTTTATGCTACTTTGTTTTCTTCTGGAACATAGTTTAATAGCGTTTGAACTGAAATGAGAAATCCCCGTTTAAAGTTTGACCCTCCTATTTAGACTTCCCGGCCAAGCGAAGAAATAAAAAAAACACAGGGTGCCTTCCGTTCCTCCTCGAGGATATGGTCGGGATTTGTTTCCTGAAATTTATGATGTAATGTAATTGTTTTGTGTTTTTCCCTTGTTACAAAAAAAAAAAGGGAACACATTGGCTGATATTCAATAAAATTTTTATGAATTACAATTATATAAAATTATTAATTGAAAGATATATTAATTTAATTTATTAGTTCAAATTAAGATCGTAAATTATTGAATTATCAATTTGCGGAATATTACTATTATCTTTTTCAGAACATAAGGGGTATATTTGACAGGATAACTCTTTTGGTCTTGTCCAATCAAAGTAGAGAGAGCGTCCAGTTCACTTTGGAACACAAAGTACCTCGTAACCAGAGTATGTAACTGGTGGGGCATTCAGTACTTATGTACCACAACGAGTGCACTAAGGGATGGTCCACACGTCAACAATGACGAAATTTCTACCATGGTGGTCTGCATATCCTCTGTCGCTACTCTCCAAGAAAACAGGTTAATAAAGTTATGCCTAGTAGTCCTTACCCAAAGGTTCCAACTTCCAACCCTCTCGAGCCACGCATTGGTTTAGATGACTGGCTTGGCTAGGCTATTAAACGACAAAAGTAACTTTCGTATTCTAATTACTTTGAATGTTTACAAGGTGGTCAGTAAGTTTGGGATCCCAAAACCTACCCACATACTTGAAATTACAAGATTGTGTTTGTGCGTGTACCATTGCTGTTGACACGTAAAAGTGATTGATTAAGTGCTCGTTCTCCTTCATCTTATCAACTAAAGAAAAGCCTAGCCTCACCAGACTAGATGCACGGTGAAATTAATGATGTAATTCTTGACAAATATAATGAAAGCTAACACCCAACGAGTTAAAGCCAGGGCCGATCCTGACACTTTATGGGCCTGAGTAAATTAAAAAATCCTTTTTTTTTTATAATCAAAAGTAAATTTTTATAAAAAATAAAAGAGATAAAATATGGACTCTTTTATTGCTTTTTATGAAGATCAAAATCTTTATAAAAAATAAAATGAAATGAAATAGGCCCTTTTTTTATCATTTATTTTCTTCTTCATAAAATTGGGCTCTGAGCAGGTACCCTACCTGCCTTTGCTCAGGGTTGGGTCTGGTTAAATCGATAGGCTTAATGGATTTTTATTAAATATTACCTATATTTATTCAATACTCGATTAATTTAAGCCTAATTACCTACATTTTCAATCTTGCAATTTAACCAAGTAGTCTAAGTTTACATGGCATTCAATTTGAAGTTTTTCTCAAGTAAAATGTTTCAAAATATATCTTAATTTTGCTCTTGATTAGCTAAAAGTAAGTATAATATGATATGATGTAATAAATCACTAAAACTACTGACCAAGCTGAAAATTTTATTAAAACGAAGAAAAAAGATGTAAAAATACTTCTTATTAATTGAAACAATTGTTACAAATATGTGCATCCGCTTGTTTTCTTTATTTGGCACATGGTCTTAGCTTCTACATGACATTTTTGAGATTCCCATGAATGCGAAATCCTGGCGTCAGTGTCGTAGAAGTCCTAACTCAATGGCGCCATCAACTCTTACTCAACCCTTATATAAACGAACTCCTATCTTTTCTTATTGTACACTCCTTTCAACAAGCATATCACCTTATCCATCTTATTGTTAAACAAAGACAAAGGAGAGAGAGAAAAAATTGAGATGAGTGGAGGAGTTGACGATCATGTGCTACTCCTCTCACAGTTGTACCCCGAAGTCTATTCAGAAATGCTTCCTCATTCACAAGGTCAGATAGCCAGAGACGGAAATTCACCACAGGCTTTTTCACGCGCGCCACTGAATTCATCATTCTTTGCATGCTCACTCATGTCCTCTTTTCTTAATTAATGTTACGTTTTCTGTGATGGTTAGGTGAGTTGAAGTCTCGACGACGACGGAAGAAAAACAAAGCTGGTGATCCTGGTATTTCCGAGATCAAAAAGAGAAAGCTTACGGCAGAACAAGTGAAACTTCTTGAGGTGAACTTCGACAATGAACATAAGTTGGAGTCCCAGAGAAAAGATAAGTTAGCTTCTGAGTTGGGACTCGACCCTCGTCAGGTTGCAGTATGGTTTCAGAATCGAAGAGTTCGCTGGAAGAACAAGAAGTTAGAGGACGAGTACACCAAATTGAAGTCATCCCACGATAGTATCGTTGTTGAAAAATGTCGTCTTGAATCTGAGGTTAGTATATATCTCTGATTCACTATTTCTCTCTATGGGGTTCGAACATATCAATTTCAACTTCAAGAGATATATGAATGACCATTTCTTGTAAAATTTAGTTTTCGCAGGAATGGTGTAACATTTTCTTTTTCATTTTCTCTCCATCTAGCTTGTTTTCGGAAACTCTGTCCATCATCCTCTATAATTTTGATTAAATATATTGGACTCGACACAGGTTCTAAAGTTAAAGGAACAACTTTCGGAAGCAGAAAAGCAGATCCAACAGCTTTCAGAGCCAGGCTCAAGCAACAGTTCCACTTCGTCACTCTCAATGGAAGCGAGTGAGCCCCCTTTGTTTGGAGAGTTCGGCATTGAAGATTATGGAGATGTTTTTTACACTCCTGGAAGCAGCTATATTAATGGGCTAGAATGGGTTAACTATATGTATAATTAAAACTCGTATCGATGTATGTATATAGCCAATCTTGTGCAAATTTTCGGTATCTAATGTAATGGGGTGCGTTTGACTAGTTAGAAACTGATTGTGTTATTAACTTCGTTTGTTTCCCTGGAAAGTTGGCTAGTAGATAGTGTTACGAAATTCTTTTCCATGTTACACAGGAAAAGATTTGTGCCTTTGTTTCCTGACAAAACGTAGGCAATGAACAGAAGAAACATAAGACAAATGAAAGATAAAAACAATGGAACATGGATAGGTTCTGTTCACCAATTGCAAACATTCTAGGAAAGATAGAAAGCTTTCTATAACAGGGCCTAGAGTTGTGTCTTACGATCATGACAGCTAACATTTTCAAAAGTTTAGTGGTTTATATTAAAATGAACTTGCCGGTAACTAGTCAAAATTACTAAAACTAGTCATTTAGTTAGTTGACTCTTACTACTTATAAATTCTTTAACATTTTCATATTTAGTTAATATAAGGATATTTTAACATTCTTTTTTAAGTACAATTGAGACTGGACATCCAGTTGTTACTTGAAATAAACATAGCAAAAATTGGACCGAATAGTTGGGACTAGACATTCAAACGAACGATTAAGAAATTAATAATCCATACTAAACATGCTCTGATAACATATTAAAAATTTTCACATGGGTACAGTGTAAAGTCTATTACCAAAAATTAGACTTGTATTAACCATTGACAAATTGATTAGAACTAATTATTTAATTAGTTGACCCTTATTATTTATAAACCCTTTAATATTTTCATGTTTAGTAAATATGAGTTACTCTAACATACATAAATTCAATTCTCATTAATGACATCTTTTTCGAATTTGATATTTAATTTACTAAATAATTTGTTAGAAGATATACATAATTTTGCGTAATATTATATGTTTATCTCCCATCATTTCCAGTGAATAAATTCACCTACCAGTCATCCGAACAATCATTCCACAAATACCCTTAAAGTCCATTAGCAGCCACCACAAATACCCTTAAAAACTCAGCTTCAGGTCTTTAGGTGCCAATGAGTTCAAGCTGAGTACTAGAATTGGAAAGCTTTCTTGTCCGCTGTCCCTGTGAAATTAAGCTTAGTACCATTTCAGTCGGCGAGAGAGTGAAATTATGGTTCTATAAACATTAAGAACTAGCTAGCACCCCAATAAGTTAAAGACTGGGCTTCCTTTGTTTGGTTTAAGGAAAAAAAGAGGAATAGCATAGAAAAGAAATAGAGGAAACGAAATGATAACTTGGACACACAAAATTTACCAACCTTTTTGGGTACAAAAATTTGTTATAACTTAGTTAGCAAGCACAAGTGACTATCATTATGTTTGGAACTTGTCCAACAACTCTAACTCAAAGCCAACCAAAATTCACAGAACCTGAAAGAGAAAATCTCGAATAAAAACCCAGAGACATTTTTTTTTTTACATACCATGAAAACTTGGTAGAAAGGTAAACTAGAATATTGCTAAATTTGTCAACATCAAGATTGACAAAACAATTACAATGAAGAGTAGTACATGCACGCACTTGCCTCCATCCAAAAAATAATCAATGTTCAAATTTCTTTCTTGTTGAACGTGGCGTAACGAATATGGAAAGGAGGTTCCATATAGATTTTCTAACAATAGGCATGTATATAACATTTTCTTATATTGATGCAAATCATAGTCATTATGTCCAAATTATAGCAACATTAAGATTAAAAGTGTTATTTTATGTTGTACAAATTTTAGTGACAAAATAATTTAAAGACATTTTATCTTATATATATTGGTTTGGGTGGGCCCGCACCATTGAAGTTTTGTCTCCTTTGTCCGCCTAGGTTGTCTACCTCCTATCCCCATTTCTTGGGGGGTCTTGGGAGTCGAACCTGAGACCTCAAGGTTTTGTTGGGTGCATGACCCACGCCTCACACCACTGAGCTACGTAGCTCAGTGGTGTGAGGCGTGGTCTTGCACCCAACAAAACCCTGAGGT
>JANZLD010000235.1:57981217-57993093 GCA_026413575.1 Erythroxylum carthagenense | reverse complement strand
AGTGGTATGACGCGTGGATCATGTACCCAACAAAATCCTGAGGTCTCAGGTTCGACTACCAAGACCCCCCAAGAAATGGAGATAGGAGGTAGACAACCTAGGCGTAGCTCAGTGGTGTGAAGCGTGGGTCATGCACCTAACAAAACCCTGAGGTCTCAGGTTCGACTCCCAAGACCCCCCCAAGAAATGAGGATAGGAGGTAGACAACCTAGGCGGCCAAAGGGGACAAAACCTCAATGGTGCGGGCCCACCCAAACCAAAAAGGCGCCTTTTTGGTTTGGGAGTGAGACTCGCACCTTTTTAGTTTTGTCCCCTTTGGTTACACCCACATTCCGTAGGGGGCGCTGCGCATCCCTTGGGGGCAGTGGGAGTCGAACCTGTGACCTCAGGATTTTGTTGGGTGCATGACCTACGCCTCACACCACTGAGCTACGTAGCCCAGTGGTGTGAGGCGTGCGTCATGCACCCAACAAAATCCTGAGGTCACAGGTTCGAGCGACAAGATCCGCATAGACAACCTAACCAAAGGGGACAAAACCTAAAAAGGTGCGGGCTCACCCAAACCATATATTTAGATGTATACGACAAAATCCATGTGATAATTATATATTGCAAATGAAATTATAATAAGATTATAATAATGAGATTTATATTCAATTTATGTATTATCCTTAAATTGATCCTAGTTATTATTATATTAAGATAGCATATTAATAGAAAATAAAAAGACTAGCATATATTTTATTTTCTCTTATGAAGGAAGTAGTCAATCTTATAAACTAAAGTATAAAGATACTTAATAAATGTGTAAGTGCTTATTAGAGAATAAGTTTACTAAACTGGCCCCAATGAGAAATCCATTTAGAACATTACTTATATGTCTATGGAAATTCTCATTATGATAATTGCATAAGTGATTTTTTGACTTGAAATCTCCAAAGTTATCTTATATAAGAACTGATACGTTTTAATATTACTTATAACCTGTTCTAGTTAAAGATAGCTCATTCGATAATCATTGGAAGAAGCACGAACTATATAGAGGTAATTGAGTGATTAATATAGGATTCATCACTTTAAACTAATTAGGAAGAATGTTTCATTGTTCTTAATTAGTATTGATTTGGAAAATGATTGTTCAAGGTGGAATGATGCTTTCAGTTTACAAATGTCATTAATTGAATCAATAACTAATAGTAAATAACTAATATGATTGAATTCAAAATAGAGTAGACATTAATTTCATGCTCTATGTCTAATCGAAATATTGTATAATAAAAAATTGAATTATACGAAAAAATTATGCATGAAAAGGTTAGTCAAAACCATTTTGACATTCCTGTGGTCATGATGTGTTGCCAAAAGCTAATCTTAATATATGAATATAAATTGTTTAATTAGAGAATTAAAGATAAATTAAATGATTTTAATTTATCTAATCTTAAATGTAATTTAAGGTTATAATTTATATCTATTGCTAATATATTTAAAAACCTATCGAGTCATACACAAAGAACTGATTGAAGAGAGAAAAATATTTTAATCAAGTTAGACTTGAATATAAAGTTTGAGAAACTTTAACATTAAAAATGAGATATTTGATAAATAAGAATCAATATAAGATATTGAATTTTATTTGAACATAGTTGGTATTTAATAAGAATTATTTATAATTCTAATTAAAGTTTAATTGAAATTAGAATTTAATTTCAGTTAAATTACTAAGATGTCTAAAATCTATTAAAAATAGGTTTAGAGCTTAACACTCCTTGTCTAATGCTCTCTACACCAATTGTAAAATTCCTTTAACTCATTTTATGAATACCATTAAAGGCGCTGTTATGGTGGTTGAGATGCACTGATATTATAAACAGTTCAAAGGATACAACGAGTAAAGGATCAAACTTTAAAATAAGGTATGAATTAAGATTTACACTTTATTATGATTAAGTGTTAATCATTTTATAAAATTTTAAGTGATTTTAGTTTTTCGGAAATCAAATTATAAAAAAGTATTGTAATTATTTAGTCACATGCGGGATTAGATTATGCCCTAATTTTTCAACAGTGGTCTCAGAGCCAATTTTAATTCTATGATTTGATTAAATTATTTGATTGTTATTCATCTTATATTATGGAATTGAAATTATAAACTCTAAATTCTTAAATCTGAAAAATTTAGATTAGAAACCTATAATAGTCATAATATGAAAAACATGAATAACAATGATCAATGGAAGTAAAATAAGTGTATTGTATTGCTCTTATGGCTATTTTATAAACCCAAACTCTGAAAAATAATAAGTTCCAAAACCTTAAAGCACAAGACATTCACGATTTCTTAGTGTACACAATATGATTTTTGAAAATTCAATAAATAAAATATCACCTTTAAAGCCCATAACTTGAATTGGTGTTAAAGAAAGATGGAAGTGTTTAGGTGGCCATTTTTGGTTGTTATGGCTATGGGACGTGATTGGAGAAGATGTAACTTTTTTATGACAATGTTGCAAAGAAAAAACAACTCTTCATGGACGCGGCGGTCAGGTGACACTAGCGAATAATAATGGCTAAATGTAGAGGGCATCTGACTCCGGGAATAGGCAAGTGTTCTGGCCAATGGCTGCTAAAACTCCATGAAATGGGGTAACTAGCTTTGATAAGTGGCGGCTAAATGCAGTTGCGATGGCGAGCAAATGTCTTGGAGAAGGCAAAGGCTAGCTGTCCCCTTGTTTCCATCATGAGATGGCGTGGCTATAGTGGTAGTAGCGTCTGTAGAAGGAAGAAGACGCGTTGAAGCCGACGGTGGTCTTTTGCTAGTGGCGTGAAATTGCTGGCGAGGTTAGAACCTCAAGGAGTTGTCTACTGTGAGTGTAGGAGAAGCAATGTTTAGAGCAGCTGGAATGGCGGTTTCACTTGCGGCAGTTAGCGGTGGAGAACATGGCTGTAGAAGTGTGAGGCTCTTCGGCAACTTTGGGTGGTGGTGCGTTTGTGGTAGCAGTTGGCCTTATGAAAGGCGACAGCCACCTTGTGATGGTAGCTAGGGTTTCTCTATTATGAAATGAGGGTTTCTTAACTTATTTGGAAACAGGTTTAAGATTAGGCATGTTTGGAAACAGGTTTGAGAAAAGGTATTTGGACATAAGGTTAGCTTGTTCTAGAATAGTAATGATAGAAATCCTTGTTTGGGTATAAGGAATGACTGCTTTAGAACAAGGCTTATTTGGTAACTTGGCTAAAATTATTCTCATTGGAATAAAGTATTCCAAGACTAATTTTCAAATAAGATTTAAAATTGTTTTAAATTTTCAAACAATTCAATTCCAAAATCAAAATAATTATTTTTCTTAATTTGATTTTTAAATTTTGGAAAAGTTGTTTCTAAAATAGAATTAATTAATTTCAATTACATTGAAATTAATTTATTAAACTTCTTAAAATTAAGTTAATGTTTCCTAAAGTAATTAAAAAGATGATTCTTAATTTAAGTTTATTTAATTTTTTAAAATGAAAGAAATTGTATTAATAATAGCAAAAGCTACAAATAAGATTACAATGAGTCTCATTATTAGTCCACAATTCAAAAAATATGAGGTTACAAGAGTACATTAAAGAAGAAAAAAAGAAAAAATGAGTTACAACATCCATGTATTCTTCAAATCATGACTAAGTAAGCTTTGTTTATTGTTGGCTATGAAAGCTGCGCGACCCCAGTTGACAATGCTATCTACTATCTGATATTTACCTTCTTCAATTCCCTTGTACATACTCCTGTTTCTTTCCCCCATATAGAGTAAATGGTGGTAGTAAAAGCTATTTTTATAAGTTGTCCATTTGGTTTTCCTGGTTTAGTCTTGGCAATGATCATGTTGAGGGTCTCCCTTCATTCAAAGGTATACCAAGGAACTTGTAACACGTACATTATCCTGCTCCAAATTGCTTTTGTGTAACTACATTCAAAGAAAAAATGATTCCTGCTCTCTTCTGTATGTTTACATAAAACACAAATGAGATCACATATTACATAAAATAAAAATGAGATCATATAACCCAAACCATCTATCCATGGTTCTAAGCCTGTTTTTGATTACTAACTAAGAGAATATTGAAGTCTTTAGGTTGAAAGGCTACTTTTATAGAATTTCAAACAAAGGGACAAGTTCAGCATTACGTGCAATTATCTTATGACATGAGCTGTTAATAAATGCACCTCTCGGATTGGGAGTCCAAATGATGCTATCCTCTCCAATTTCATTATAAATCAGAGGCAAGTAGTCTGTAAGTAAGGAGAAGCCTTTAAAATTGCCAAACCAATCTCCATTTTGGATGAGTGAAGAGACTCTAGAATTGATTAGAATTTTATTTCTGAGTTGTGTTATTTCTGCTCTTTGAATAAATGGGCTATATGAAGTCCAATTGTTAAACTAAAACTAAATGTTTTTACAATCTTCCAACTGATGCTTAATGGAGGGGTAAACTAAAGCTCTCAAATTAAGTATATTGTTGAAAATCCATGAAAACTCCCTAGAGTTTCCTACTTGCCATAAATTTTGATCTTTAAGAAGATATTCATTCACCCACTTGATTAATAGTGCTTTTTATCAGTGAAGAGTCCCCAGATTCTTTTGCATAAAAGAACCTTTTGCATTTGCGAAGTTGGAATAATTGCTAGCCCTGCTTGATTCTTTGGTATAGCGATATCACTCCATTTCACTTTAGCATTCTTATAGTTTTTTGTTTTTCCAAACCTTAGAAAAGCTTTTAGAATTCGATCTATTTCCTTGGTGACTCTCTTAGGCAAGACAACATGTGCAAACTAGTGAATGTGTAAGCTATTCAATATCGAAGTAATGAGAATCAATCTAGCTATAATTGAAAGGAATCTATTTTGCCAATAATCCTTTCTTTAATCTTCTCAATAAGAGGAATGAGATAAATTAAATTTATGGCTTTATTTATGGAATTATTATTCAATTTATTTAGAAATTATTCTTTATTAATGAATAATAAGTTTCTTGATTTGTTAGAAACGGTTTTCGTGGTTAAATTTTGAAAAGTGTTTTCATTTATTAATTACTTTCTTAATATTTTTGAAAATAGTTTTCTAATTAGTTAAGAAATTAATCTTTAAATTAATAATATAAATAACTTTCTTACTTAAATTTGAAAATGTTTTATTTAATTTTGAAAGTAGTTTTCTTCTAATATCAACAAAAATTTTTCTAATTAAGAAAAGTAATTTCTAATTAGACTAGAAATAATTTTTTAATTGGATCATAATGTCTTACTTGTTAAATTTTGAAAAGGGAGTTTTTCTAAATTATAATAAGTAGGAAGTATAATTTACCAAAAATTGTTTTCAATTAAAATTTGTTAAAGGATTTGAGAAAATTGGAAATAATTTTCAATTAGATTTGAAAATTTTTTCAATTCAAATTCTATTTGGAATAGAAATTTTATTCATTTGGGAATCAATGAGTTTAATCTAATTTAATTTTTTCAAAAAGTTAAAAAATATTATTTTAGATTATAAAGATCAATAACTAGAATCAAATGAAGTTTGATATTTTATACATATAATTTGATTATAAATGCATAAGTTGAATGTTTGAATATATGTTTGATATATTATGCATGCTAAATTGTATATTTTATATGTATGATACTTTACATGCAATTTTTTGTTTAATGAGATGAACAAAATTAAATATCTTATTAAAATATTAAGTTCACATTGACAAAGTGATTGTTGCCTTCTACTGATGTAGGAATAAACCATAGTTTTATTTATTGTTAGGCTTATTGAGCAAACTCATCAAGACCACTTTAACTCAAATACGTTTAGTCTTACTAAATTTGAGTGAAATCCTAGTCTACTAGAAAGATTGGAATAATCTTCTCGAATATTAGTGAGGGCTGTTATTTTGAATAAAATAGTGTGAGTAATCAAATACATGATTAAAGTTCTAATCTCATTTGGTATTTATGACATATAATCAAATACTTCATTTTCTTACAAATATATTTTTGTTTTAAATGGAATTTATTTGATTAGTGTAGTTAAAACTAAGAGTTAGTGAACCGAATTTCTTAGACATAAGTTTATGTTAGATAGAAAAGTTGTACATCCATTATGCAATTTTTTTTAATTAATCCTTGATGAAGAATTGGTGTTAAAGTTTTAGAGATATGTTAAAATCATATAGATGACAAAATGGATTGATATTTTGAGTTGAATAATGTCTCATAAACTTTGATGACAACATATAAGATATATGCCAATATCATGATAGTAAAGCATAAGAGGTTGCATGAAGCAGAGTTGAAAGGTATAGTACCATGATGAAATTGTTTCACTCAATTTAGCCTACTAAAAGGATAAACAAGGACATCAATTAAAGGCTTTGCTATAAAACAATAATAGTTATCATTAGAAGAAATGATTGCACTACTTTTCTTGCCTATATGAAATATGATAAAGATCATATATATTTTTTATTTATGTTTAAGAGTATTTGATACTAAACTTATATTCAACATTACTATAATGTTTAAGGCATGATAAGAAATATATTGTTGAGTAAAAGTAGTCGATCCAAGTTTAGAGTTTTTATGTAATGGATCAAAGGAGACTTATTCTTAATATAAATGATAAGAATGCAAAGTCAGATAATCGAGACAATTCTTTCATGTCATATAGGTTAAATCAACATAATAAGAATTATAAAATTACATTCAAGAATATACGTATCCTTTTGATTATAAATTGTATAAAACTTGTGAAATTTGTTAAGTTGAATAATAATCAAATCAACTTTTGAAGAAAGGATGATGATGGTATTGAATTGTTACATTTATATATGTAATGTATTAGATGGAATAACAATTCATAAATAGATTATTCTTATAATTCATTAATATTACTAATGATTTTGTGTGATACATTTGTATAAATTACATGAAATATTGATTTAAAAACTAAATTAAGCATTAAGAATGTTGAAGCATTTCAATAAAATAGATATGGTGATTTTTAATTTTTTTGGTTATCTATAAGGAATGAGATTCTCTTATGAATATTTCCACAACAAAATTCACAAGAGTATGGTTTTATGTATGGGGGAATATATATTATGAGATATTGTATAATGCAATATTTATTTATTCTACAATGATACAATGACTTACCTTCAGTCATTCCAATAAGATCAATTAACAAGATTTCATATTAGATATGGAATGCTATGACTTTGAAATAGTCAAATTTAATGATTTAGGAATGTGATGCTTAGTTGAAGTATGCATTATCTACTAAGTTTAGAACTACATTCAATAACAGAAGGTTAAAAGATATCCAAAATGTTAGATATAATCTTAGAGACATTTTGAACAAATTGTTTTTTTTTAATGTAATCTTATAGGAGAATGGTTCTCAATATAAGTAGAAGGAGTAAAATGAAATTTAAAAAGTTCAAATCTCATGACAATACATCCAATTGGAACTAGTGCTTTTATTAATACATTTGAAATATACGAGACATTGAAAAATTTACTTTCATGATGAATTCAAAAACTTTGTTTTAGATATGATTGTGAATTTATCATGTCTAAAGAAGGTCAGTGGGAGCATAATTTTCCTCTTCAGTGGGAGTGTGCAGATACATATAAGTTATAGAGAACAACAATTCTAATTTTCATTTTTTTGAAAATATAATTGTCTAGTAACAACTCTTGTTGGTTATGAAAAGGTAAAAACTTAATTATGAGAATTAAATGTATAGAGATATACTGGAAGTTGTTTATCTATTCTAAGTTCAAGTACATAGATAATGCACTAAAGATGTTTAACATTTGAGATATCTGATACTTGTGAAATATTAAAGATGTAACATCTCGTTACCCATATTAAGGCCTGAATAGTGTATATATGAGTTGGTGAGAAGATAGAAAGTACATTTCATGTTCATGCATAATTTCGCATACACATACACTTGAATATTGAATTTTTGCACATTAAAATGATTGTAAATGCATTCATTGACAATTTTTTTGGGTATAATTGATTTATAAATGTGATTTTATTGAGAATTGTAGTTTTTATATGTTGAAAATTTATTTGGAGAGTGTAAATTGTTGGATTAGAATTTTTGGTGAAATTTAGAAAAATTTCTAAAATTTTGGGTATTTCTGGACTAGAAAAAATGCCAACTGACAAGTTAAATGTTAAATGACATTATAAATTATTGATAAGTGACATTAAGGTTTATTGACAATGCCATTGAAAATTTAGTTACAATTGGAGTAAAAATTGGAATTGGTTGGACTAGTTAAATAAGAACTTAGTTTAAAGCCTTAGAAATTAGGCAAGTGATAAGTGTCACTTGCGAAGCAATTCTTAAAGCCACGTTTCTTTTAATTTGAAAGATCAAGGTATCTTCTTCTTCATGACTTTCTCCATTTTCTTCAAGCTTCTTCACCTTCTTCATAAGTGTTGTTGCCAACCTTCTTTAACGTTGAACCTAACTCTCTCATCTTTCCCTTTCTACTCTCATCTTGTTGTTTCTTTCATTTGCCCCTAGAAAACCTAACCTAATCCACCTTTAAGATGATGTACGTAGGTGGCATGAGAAGTTAGGGCTTCTTGATATTTTGAAGAATTTGGAGTTTTAGCAAGTAACTATCATGTTAATCCTTATGTGTTGTTGGTAGATGAGATAAATAGATTAATTGACATTACATGATCATGAGAAAATGGTCAATTTTCATGTACACCGTGGATATAGAATGTGAATATTAATGTCTTGTTTGTGTGTTTTGATGGTTAATATGTCATGAGATAGTGTTGAAATGATTTTTGAGTTTGAAAGATCAATGAAAATATGAACAAAAAGAGTGCAGAATTTTTTTTTGAGAAAAGTTGATATGTATGCTTTGTTTTTTTTTTACTGTATTTACGTGAATTTTTGGGTGTTTTTAGAAATGAACTCAAATAAGGTTAGAGTTAAGAAAAAGGTATAAGGTGAAGTCATGATATAGAGAGGATTATAATAATAAGTTTAAGATAAAGTGAAAGTGTTGAAAGAAGATGAAAAAGAGCAGCAAAAAAATGAAAAAAAGTGCAACAAAAAATTAAAGAAGTGCAGAAAATGATGAACATGCATGAATGATATTCTATTTTTGATGTTTGTGTTCATTCGTGGATTTTGATTTGTTTGTGATCAAGTTGAGCCAAAATTTAAGTGATAATGAAGGTGAAAAATGAAATAGAAAATGTACGGTAAGTGTGATAAAGGATTGTGATAATTTGAGTAAAATGAAAATTAGTGAAGTAGACAAAATTGTAGAAAAATGTGATATAAAAAAGTGTAGAAACAGGTTTTATTTTTGGGTTATAATCAATCATGAAATTGTGAATTGTGTATAGAGAATACTGAACTGAAAGTTGAGGTATAACAGAATGATCAACTTGAAATGAAAGAATTTTGGCAATGTAGTGTGTTGGAGTATGTTATCTGTTATGTTTTTATTGAAAGTGCATTTGTATTTGGGCCATACCTTGATCTATGAATATTAAAATTAAATGAATTTTAATCTAGATGAAACTAGAGACATACGACTACAATTTTTAGAAAGAACTTGAATTTGAATTATGTCATTAAGGGTCTTGAAATTTAGCTTGAACTTCAGTTTTGGTTTAGGCTGCAGCACTACCGTGACAAAAATCATGTCCTATTGTTATCGAATAAATTGTATTGATGTAGGCCGAATCAAATAAAGTTGTATTCACAAAATTTTAGGTTATTCTCTTAGCTTTCAATTGGAATAAAGTTTGTAATTTTTAGATATTGGAATTGAATTGTACAACTTTGAGCGCACGATCATGCACTAGCCAAAATTTTGATTGTACTCAGTCTGAAGTATTTTGAGTATAAATTTTGGAATACTGAATCAAATTGTATGATCTTGGTGTCATTAGAAACTTAAGACATAAAAGCAAATTGCTCTAGAAGGAAATGTGGCCAAATTACTCCACTTTCCTTATCATAATGATAATGTAAAGTGGTCTTAAAAGCCTATTTTTAGAAAAATCTGGAATAATCAAATGAGTTATGAAATTAGATTTTTTATGGAGTTGCAAAGCCTAAGTACAAATTACACTTATATGAGTGTTGAGAAGATGAATGATTATGTGACGAGAATAATGAAAAGATACCTAGGATTGTCATTAAACATGCATTGTACATAATTTATATGTATACATATGTGCATAAATGAGTATGTGTATAATTGTGCAAATTTGTGATATGTGTAAATGTATATTTTGCATGCTATAGAGAAGCATTTGGAACGTCAACATCCAGACATTTCTAGGACTTCAAGGCAATAACTTCTGGAGTCATCTGTGAGTAACCTAAACGGCCTCATTTAATTTTTTTGTTTGTTATAAATTATGTTTTGAGTTATCTTTGAATATGGACTTGATTGTGCTGATTCCGGACACTAAAGGTTTGAAACTTCTGGCACATGAATGTGATATTTGAAGTGTTCCTTGTATATGAATGTGAATATATAAGTGTTACTCAACATGATTGTTGAATGTCGGATCAAGATCTGATGATAAATGTGAATGAGGCTATGAATGTGATTGATTGAAATAATAATTGATTGAATATGTGTGATGCATTTTATTACATGAATGCATGATTAGATAATGAGAATTATGACTTGAGTTGCCACCAAAAATGAACTTAAAGCTCAGAATGTGATTAAGAACCGAAGGCTTGCTATGTATAATGAGCCCTGTATCCCCAGAAGATAAGGGATAGTATCAATAAGCCCGGTATCCACAATAGATACGGAACAGTTTAGGCACTCAGTCACAATAATATAATAATCGAAAGTGAGTCTCATGAGCACTGATATATATTTAATATGTGTGTTTGACTGATTGAAATATATTGTGGACATTTATTTGAATGAGAGTGGATATGTGAAGTAAATGATATGTGATGCTATCTATGTTGGGCTCCGATTCACATTAAGCATGTTTATTTTAATTTGAGGTTTATAGTGCTTAAATAAATGAAAATTGAATGGTGGGATTAGTTTAAATTAGAGTTATTAAGTTGTTAGAATTAAAAAGGAATAAGATGGTGTAAGGGCATTTTGGGTAGATCACAAATGTTTTTAAGGCTTAAGGCTTGTAAGGAGGGCTAATTTAGTATTTGTAGAGTAAATTAAAAACAAAAGGAAAGTAGAAAAAAGAAAGAAGCAAATGAAGGTGAGTAAATAAAACTACGTAGTTTTGCTTTGCCCTAGGTTTTAAAGTTTACAAAAGCTTTTTGGTTAAGTCATTTGGAAGGGAGGTTTACGAAAATACCAAAGAGAAAGGAGAGAGTGAGAGTTTCGGCTAGGTGGAAACAAGAAGAAGAAGAAGAAAAAGAAGAAGAAGAAGAAGAAGAAGAGAGAAGAAGAAAGGTTAGGGCTTTGGTTCATCTTGCTTTAGAAAGGAGAAGGAAAAAGGAGAGGGAAGGATCAAGCATCCATTAGAAGCAAAAGGGGATTTTTGTGGGTATCATCTCTAAGGTAAGAAAATGTGAAATCTTTTGGATTTATAGATGGGTTTTGGTGTGAATGACTTAGGAATTTTATGGGTAAGGTTAGATAGGTTTAATTTCATGCTTTCATCCCCTAAGAATGGCCAATTTTGATATCTCATGTTATATGGGATGATTTTGTATTTGAGGAAGGTCAAGAGAGAGAATTGGAGTGAAAGGAAAGGCCAATTGTTCAAGCTCGTAGCTAAAGGAACTAAGGTGGGTGATATTTTAATAATTGAGTTAATAAGCTACTTAATTGTTTTGAAATAAAATGTC
>JANZLD010000235.1:57952459-57963529 GCA_026413575.1 Erythroxylum carthagenense | reverse complement strand
GTCTGCTTTTCATTTTAGTTTCCATCTGCTTTTCATTTTAGCTTCCGTCTTCTTTTCAATTTAGCTTCCGTCTGCTTTTCATTTTAGCTTCCGTCTGCTTTTCAATTTAGCTTCTGTCTACTTTTCATTTTAGCTTCCGTCTGCTTTTCAATTTAGCTTCCATCTACTTTTCTTCGTCTGCTTTTCTTCCGTCTGTTTTTCTTCGTCTGCTTTTCTTTCGTCTATTTTTCTTCCGTTTGTTTTCTTTCATCTGCTTTTCTTCTGTTTGTTTTTCTTCATCTGTTTTCTTTCGTCTGCTTTTCATTATTATTTGTACTTCATCAAAATCATTTATGTAACGTTATTTTGACTTAACAGTTTTTACTTATGCAACATGTCTACCAAATGCCACATGGATGTGCACGTATTATCCACATCAACAAAAAACAATATTTTGACCTAATTTGTACAAAATTTGGAAGGTTAGTCACTGAATTAAAAAAATTGTACTAAATTGAAAAAAATCCTAAAATGTTAGACATTTTTCAATCTATTATCCCTATTCTTAAATTTATAATTCTATATAAGTGCCCTCTTCTATATATTTAACTACGAATCAATACTATAAAAATTCTCTTATGATAATTCTCACAACCTATATAGTTGAAATTTGTAATAAAAATAAAAATAAAAGCATGTTTGGTTGATATTTGTAATAAAAATAAAAATAAAAATATTTAATTTGTATTTATAATAGAAAATGAAAACAAAATATATATTTTGCCTTGAAAATTTAAGTTTCACCATTTGGTGGTAGTTTATCACAAAACCAATAAATAAACTCAAAATTGAGGTGTAATAATATTAAAAAAGGTTTTGTGTATTTGGTATGATAATCTTAATTACACTTTTAATAATTTTTATTAAAATTTTGAATAAAACTAACACTTGGTGTGGTTTTTAAATGTTAAGGAAATTGGGAAAAATACCTAGTTATGAAATTCTTGAAATCACTAACTTAATGGATAAAGTTTATAGGTGACACGATTTCATTTGTGTCTCAAATTGCAACACCACATTTTTTTGAAAAAAATTATAGGAAATTGAATTAAAACAAAAGACTAAAATCATCTATACAGGAATGAATAAAATAGAAGATATGGATAGAAAAATAGAAAATTACTAATGTGAGTATTATGACATCATTAGACTGATTTTAACTTCTAACATCGACAATAAATCTAACTCTTTTCCAACAAGGAAAGGCACCACACCAATACCCCTTCCACTTCCTTAAAACTAAGCTTTTCTTTTTCCCTCTTCCTTCTCCTTTAATACTAGGTTATACTTACCCATTTGCAATTTTCATGTTTCCATCTTTTGCTTATTTAACTACTTTTTCAGCAATTCCATCAACAAACCATAGCATAAAAACAACTGAGGAAGTATCTTGAGCATTGTTAGGAAAGTGGCATGTCAATTACCCCTTTAAAACATAATACAATAGCAAAGGCAAAAGGTGCAATTTGTCCCACAATATTTCACAAAATGTCTAAATAAGCAGCCTATATTATATACATTATTAGTTCACCTATAACATCTACAAAATAAAATAAATAAAACCCTAATGTGTCACTTTATCAGGTATGTGACAGTCCTGTTATAAGGGGACATATGGTCTGTCAGATAAACTAATATGATATGTGATAGTTGACATGTCCTATACTTTTTATTATTTTATTTCATTTTATAAGTTTTTAGTTTTTAAATTTTTAAAAATAAAAAAATTCTTTACTTTTTTTAAGTTAGCAATTCTAATTAAACAAAATAAACTCATTCTTTCTTCCCCCTCCACCTCTAATCTTCAAAACCTCTTTCCTCCCTTAGGCAATGTTTGTTTGGGTGGTTATTAATGGAATGGAATGGAATGGAATATTATTCCATCATTTGGGAGGAAAGTTTATAAAGGAATGGAATGGAATAGGATGAAAAGGGAGGTTTTCATATTATTATATCCTAAACAATGAAAATAAGTTACCTTTGACTTGGGAGGTTTAGGATGGAATGTAAAATGATAAACAACATTACACTATATTACATTATGGACCATTCTTCTAAACAACATTTCACTATATTACATTATGAACCCTTCCATCTCTCCCAAACAACAATTTTCTAATATTATATCCATTTACATTTCATTCTATTATGAACCATTATATTCCATTCCATTATAGTCCGTTCTATTAAAAACCTTATGTCTAACGAAACATAACCTTAATCTTCAATTTCATTAAAACTTAATTGACCACTAATCACAAATATCTTAGAGGAGTTAGAGTCAGGCAGTTTGAATGGGTTAGGTAATCCCACCTTTTGCCTTTTTTAATTTTTTCTTATTTTTGTCCAAAAATGAAGTATTATGTATATATTTATAAGGTCTCCTACTATTGTCTGCAACCAAAGAGATAGTAGAGGAAGGTTGTCCCCATATGGTCCCTTATGTTTTATATCATAAAATCAAGGTTTGTGGTCCTTTATGTTTTGTTTTATTCAATATTTTTTGACAAAATTAGACACATGCTTGCTTAATAACCATAGAGAGAGTAGAAATTTCATTCTGATAGGAATTTTTATGCACAAATTTGGAGTTTCTTCTATAAATTTGGGATTAATAATCAATTAAGTCAGGAATTCCACAAATATATATCTTCTTACTATAAATTAGATATTTTGTTTGCATGAAATAAAATTTTGATACACTGGGTATTTATTATCCCATTATAATTGTTGATCTAGGTTGGTTTTAAATTGTCCTGTCATATTATAATTTCACTTACAAATTAGAAGAAGGCAAGCATCTTTGCAATTTTGCTAATTATTAAACTACTGTTTAAATATTTTAATTATAATTTCCTTCACTATTTTTAATAGACAAATCAACTCAAACATCACTTGTCTTGAAATAGAAGCATGTAGTCTTCTTAAATTATTAGTTTAGTATAGAAACATTTAGATTATGTCATAAATGAACATCTGTTTAGGAAAGAGTAAATATTCATACAGTTGCTCCTAAAACAAGGCTCTTTTCATTTCTAACTCTTAATTGTCACTCTTAGAAATCTCTTTCCATATGAAATTTAATGACATGTCCTAAAATTATTTAAGGTAAAAGAAAAAATAAACAGAGGATCATTATAAAAAAAAACCAATGATTAAAATACCTAATCGATATAGTCAATTCAACCGTAAACCTTAAACCATCTAACTTTTTAGTTCAATTTTTAACTTTTTGATTTGATTTACTTAATAACTATTGTTGTTAAAAATCAATAAATTTATTAATTAATTGTTCAATTTTTTTAAAGTAATAATTTCTTATAAAGAAAAATAAATCAATTAATTTTTATTTAGCAAATTTTTAATTAAACTTCAAAGTCTTTAATAATTAAGGACAATCTCTTTCAATCATATTTTAAATTTTTTAATTTTATTTAATCTTTATTTAGGTTTATGATGATCTAATACCAATTGAACCTTTTTAAACCGTAAAACTCTTGTCTTACCAATTTATCTTCTAGTCTAATTTTTAAAACATTTAAAAAACAATTCATCTTAATTAACTTCAACCTATCCTACAATTACAAACCAAGAGTTTCATTTAACAACATTTCATAACTAGTTTGACTGTAATTTCGAAAAAGTGACAACCTTCTGTAGGATAAACTTATAATTTCTCAAAGCTTGGTACAACAACACTTAACTAACCACATGATCTTCAGAAAATGTCCTTAATATGTTTTGGTTTGTGAAAATCTCTATAATCAAGTTTTCATCTTTGTGTATAACATCCTTGTACATCACCAAATTGAAAGAAGTTCTCCTACCCATTTCATAAGAAATAACATAATACACCTTTTGATTTTTAGAATTAGATCATTAAAACATATATTCCAGGGAATACTTCCTTAGAACCTTGTAAGTAGATATCATGTGAAAACTAATACCCTATGTATTCTTTTTATTTTTCACTATATCTTTCATTAGTTAGGAACATTACTAAGAGAAAATTAAGAAAACCATTTGAAAGTTCTTTTTTCAGTCCTTGCTATTCTACATTACTCTGATATATGTATGAATGTGAAAATTGGAAAATTGGAAACACCTTCATCTTCACCAATGCCAAGTGGCAACTTGATTTTGTTATTATGGATCTCTTACATGTCATTGTATAGTTTATAATTATTGAAAATTTCATGAATTATTTGCTTAATCTTTTTATTTCCTTGTTATAAGCTTCTTTTAATGTTGTATGTTAGGTACTTCATTGCAATAAGTGCAACATCAACATTCTATTCTATAGTTTCTAGTTATAGACTGACTTAGCATTTTCATATCCAAGCTAAACTTTAGAAGAAATTAATTGTTTCAGTGTAGTAATTATAGGGTGAAAATTGTCATTCCACATTGGTGTTAGCAAATAAGAGTTCACGTGAATGGTTATATTGTGGACTATATTGTTAATCAATATGTTTTTTGAGAATATGTTATTTTATGATATTATAGACTAATTTATTTTTATTTATGGCTATAAATAGAAAGGCTAGTATAAGGGTATTTGGTGGTGGACATTTTACTTAGGAATGTACACTAAAGTATATAGGTGAGACACAAGAAAATTTTGACAATATGGACCTAAGAGTATGTGAACTGAAGAGAGGTATCTAAAATGGATGATATATTATGCTACGCAAATATTGATAGTATATGGGATTTGATTCTTGAAAAGGGGTTAGATAATGGTTTGAAGAGGTTAGAGTCTAATTAAAGTGCATTGAATTTGATAAAATTGTTAAAGGTGCACATTATAATTTATATTTATTTAGATCATATTGTTAAACCAACACCATTCACACCTATATTAATGGGGTAACATAATTAGCATAAAATTGAGATTTTTATTGATTCACAAGGTGATACTAGTGTTGTTGTTGATTTGTGAGGTGATCTGGGATATGTTGGTGTTAACTTGGAAGGTGAGTTAGGAGATGTTCATGTCGATTTAGGAGGTGATTTAGATGTTGGTGCTAATTTAGGAGATGATAGTGTTGATTTATAAGGTGATTCAGGAGATGTTGGTGTTGATTTATTAGGTGATTTAAGAGATGATGGTATTTATTTGGTAGGTGAAATTGATATTGGTGTTGATGCTGATGGTGGTGTCAATTTAGGAGGTGATATGGGAGATGTTGCTATTAATTCGGGAGGTGATATTGGTTTCGGTGTTGATGTTGATGTTGATGGTGGTGTTACTTTAGGAGGTGATGTGGGAGATGTTAGTGATGTTGATGTTCATGTCAATGGTGGTGGTGGTGACAGTGATTTGGATGACGGAGGTAATTTGGGAGATGAGGAATCAACTAGTGGCTCTGAATTGAGTGATTATGGTGATTTTGATTTAGGTGATCCTGATGGAGGTGATTTTGGGTGTTGTTTATCAAAATATGACTAACAAAATTTAAATGATTCTGACTAAGATTTTGACATTAGTATTGATACAAGTTATGATACAAAATACACCGTTTCTTTAAAACTTAGAAGTTTCTTAACTATTAATGAAAATCCTAGTGTTGAAGAACTAGATGCAGCTCTATCATGACCTAGTCAAACTAATAAACATGTTCCTAGTGTTATTTCAACTGAATGGTTATTAGGGTTGGTGTTTGACAATGTAAATTTCTTTAAAGAGGTGATTGTCAATTATACGGCTGCAATAGGATATGACTTGAGGTTTAAAAGGAATAAAGTAAAAAGGATAAGATATTCTTACTCCCAAGGCTGTCTATTTGAGCTATATACTTCATTTGGCAAAAAATATAAATGCTTTAAACTCAAAGCTAGAGAATGCATGTAATCTAACCAATTAGCTAGGCTGGTCACATCTAATTTTACTTTAAGACATTACAAGGGAAAATCCTAGATAAGCTGTCATGACCCGGTACCACATCAGGCATATGACAACTGCCGCATAACCAGGCTAAGGATACTCACGGTATCCTTAATCCGACTATGCAAGGCTAACTGAGTATCTTTTTTTATAACTTGGGTAGCACAATGGTTACGTCTTAAAAATCACAAAACCTATAACCTTTTTTAACACACTTCTATACTCACATCCAACCACAACTTCAAGACTTTAAAGCCCACTCAAGGCAATCTCAACAACAATATCAAAAGATTCATACATAAAGTTATTTATAAAACACAAGGCAATTAAGAGTTATCTTACAAAACATAAAGCATATCTACATAAATACAGTTTATGAGCCACTAGACAATAAAACTACAAAATAAGAAACTACCCACATCTGGTAATACCCCAAAAATGTCAAAAGACCACACTATCCACTCAGAGTTCTAAACTTACTAAATTAACCTACATGGTTAGAAAGCGGAGGGGGTGAGTACATTATGTACTCAATAAGCAGGAAAAATATATAACGCGAATAAGACTCGATACACACCAAGACAGTACAGATAACCTATAAAGTTAACATACATCTCATAAAAGAACATAGGCCTAGCCTATGATGCAATGCACACTGGTTAGGAACCATATAGGCCCACTCTATTAATCACCCATCCAGTGGACATAGGTTCCAATTCTAGTATACAAATGCATAAAAAATCAGATGTATAAATCAAATCTCATCAGAAAACAAATATCATAATAAGCCAAAACAATAATGTGTGACATCACTAGTCGGCCAAACTAATGTGCACACCCACCCATTATCGATGTTGGCTCGACTTTCATCCGTGGTGAGTCCAGACTATAGTCGACAAGAGCATCATGACCCTAGGTGATGACCTCGTCGGTGTCCAGACCTTAGGTGTGGAATCACCCACGAGTCTCATAGAAAGGTGTCGATACGACAACTCGAGTTTTATATACCAGTGTCAAGAGTACGACAGTCGCGTAATCAGTTATGCCCAGCATACGATTGGCCAATCGTTTCCTCACCAATCACAATAATCATATACAAAAATCAAGTAAAGCATCATATTTCTATTTATCGGTCCAACTGATAAAATGAAACCGTATCATGGCTCTAAGCCAAAAGAGAATAAATACATGCAGAATACATAACTTGGTTATGCATTTGAAAATTCCAAAACACTGTTTTATGCAATAAAAGTCATCTTTTAAAATCCAAATGCAAAGTTGTTCAAAAGCGTAGTTTCAGAAAAATAAATTATTGTTCTTTGCACTATAAACTCAGATTTGTAAAAAAAAACAATAACATTTCTCAAAATGTGCAATAAAAATATCAATTTCAAAAACCATGTTCAAACATTATTTCATACAATAAAAGTTATCTTTCGTACTTCAAACGCTTAGTTATTCAAAACAATGATGTTTATTAAATACCTAAACATATTAACATCCATTTGAAATTCAATTCTACCATATGTTGCCTAGGTTCAAAATTCACATACCAGTCATCATACTTGTCTTAGGATGTTCTAATCCTATTTGAGAAATACAATTTTTCCAAACTTATCTCAAATGAAGGTATACACTCTCTTAGCTTCAACAATCCTAGATACGAGCTCCTTGATTCATAGCTCCCAAGCCTTTATATATATAAATGATATACAATGAAATTACTACCTAAATATAAATTTCCTATTTATACACCCTCACGTAGTTGTATAAAACCCAATATCACTCCCTATAAGCTATAGAATCTGACCATTAAACTTCTCACAGGATTACTTCCTTATTATTCACATTAGCTTTTCTTTTGCATTTTCTAAAGCATTTAATGCCTTTAATCCCATACTTACTCAATTTCAAAACATAATTAAGCACATCTTTATCCAAGCACATTAGGCCTTTACTTGTCAATCTAAGCAACAATTCAAGTTTACTCTAAGTAAACATGAAAGCCTCTTTCCAATGCACACCACCAAAATCCTTATATCCTAAGCCAAGTTCACTTAGGCATTTTATCAAACACCTAAAAGCATAAACTTGAAAGCCTCCTTCTAATGTACTTCTTACTCATTTTCCATCATCAATTCACCTCATACATACACAATTAACATCATAAAGTTCATTTAAATCATCAATTTCAAAAGATATTCAAAATTCACAAAGTTTCACCTAACGGGGACAATTTCAGTTTTGACTTAAGGAACCCTCTCCATGACACATTTCATTCATATAAACCATGTTTCATGCATATTCAAGCATGGAGAACAACATATCTTAACACCAAACTCAAAATCATAATGTAAAGAGAGATGAGACAAGATTTACCTAAACCTTTCTTTGACGATATCTTCAAATCCTTTGAGATTTTCTCAAATATAGTGATAGATTTGAGTTACCTGACCCCAAATTAGCTTATAACACCTTGATTTAGGTTGAAGAATCAAAAACTTGGTGGAAAATAGGTGATGGTAGAAACTTGCTTCTTTCTTTCCTCTCTTCTCTTTTCTTCTCCCTTCTTTTTAATTAAAATAAAGTGTTTAAGTCTTAAATTGTAGGGTGCACGGCCATACATAAGAAGAGTCTAGAATTTTGACTCTTCTTTGACCAAAATATGGTGAATTTACCATTTTTCCCTTAGGTTGTATGAAATTACCATTATACCCTCCAAACTTTCCTAAATTTGCAATTAAGCCCAAAGTTTAGGAATCTCCAAAACTTATATTTTTATTTTTGTCCTTGGACTTTTGGAAATAATAATTAAGCCCCTTGACTTTATAAAATTACATATTGGTCCTCCTAGAATTGAAAATTTACGTTTAAGTCCTTTAACGTTTGACAATTTGCAAATAAGCCCTTATGTATATCAACATTTCCAATTAAGCTTTCTAAGTGTCCAATAAGTCTATAAGTCTTGTCTAATCACCTCTAAGGCATTAGAACACATTTAACTTAACCACCATGGTTATATCCATCCAATGGATCCGGTTTTACACACTTAGAAGCTTATATGTCATAAATCTCTAAGATTGCGCATACCAAAGAACTCAAGTTTATGTAAAGGCATATAACGTTATAAATCATTACATATATATCCAAAGGACTTAAATACATCTTTAAATTCATATACAACCATGTATATATCAATATACAATAGTATCTCCAAGTACAGACCAATACAAAAGAGCTCAAAGAGTTCGACGTTACATAAGTCGAGCATTAAAATTAAAAAAAAAAGGTTGAAGATTGTAGGGAGAAACTTTTTTTAAGTAAGGGATAAACTATATTTATCAGTTAATTCTAGTATAAGCAAGTATGTAAGGAGAAAATTTCTTAAAGAAAAAGCAAAAGAGCATTCTAATGAATATGGAAAGTTTTATAGTTTCAAATATTCCTAAGTTAAAAGAAATGATTCCAACTTTTATAACCAAGCTTCAACTTATAAGGTATGAAAATATGTTGGTGTTCAAGAGAATGAATATACATTTCGATGTTATAAAGAAAGAAAGAAGTTACAATCTATAATCGATATGGATAAATGTTTTGTAAAGACAAAATACTAGATATAACTTCCAAGTGCCATAGGAATTGATGGCAACCGAAGAATGTATCCCATTATATAGGCAATTGTTAAGTTGGAGAATATTAAGAATTAGACAAGGTTTGTTAAAAAGTTACCCATTATGTATAGCTTGGGAATGGTGAAGGAATCACATTGGTCCATTGTAACATCCCGTCACCGATGAGATGGGTTTAGTGGTTATTCGGAATGGGTTAGGCTTGTGCGTTGTATTTTGGCATGTTCATGCATCATTTAGCCTCTATATTTATTGATAAATGATCATTGTTGCACAAGCATATGAGTGTACATGCATGTATGACATATTCCCGGTATAATTGTGTATATTGGAATTTTGTGATAATTGTGTAGGTTGTGCTTTGAAAATTGAATTGGAGTGAAAAATGAGATCTAGGGGTTTGAAATATGGAACTTGAGTGTATGATCATGTGTTTTCTATTTATGAGGATTTTAGAAATTTTTCTAGAATCTTCAAAGTAATAGGCCCGGACCGAAAAAATGAATAAATGGCTGATAAATTGGATTTCTGGTTCTGGAATTGACTGGCCAATGGTACGGGAAAATAAGAGTTGTGATTTTAGGATTTATTGCTTAGAGCCATTGGAAATTTGGGAGAGAATAGAATAAGAATTGGGTTTAGGCTTTATGGACTAGTCTTGTGGCAAGTGAGTTGCCAAAAAAGCCTTAAGCTTTTAATTGTTTTGGGTTTAAAACCCTTATCCTTTGAATTTGCTTACACGATACTCTCTTGCTTTTGAAAGAAAAATTGTCTTTCTTCTTATCTTCTTATCTTCTTCTTCTTCGTGGATCTCCTCCTTGCTTACTTTCTTTCATTTTCTTGTTTAATTGCTTCCTTCTTCACCTTAAACTATCCTTGAGTTTTGTGATGGAAAAGATGTTGATTGGTGTTGGGTTGATGGATAACCGTGGGTGTTGTTGAGTTTGAGGATTAGAGATTTCTGAAGAAATTCAAGGTTAAATCAAGTAAGTTCTTGCTCTTTTATGTATAGATAGTTTGTTTCGTGGATTAATTAGAGTATATTGTTGGTTGAGATATGTACAGGTTTCGGATGATATGAAGTCTGGAATTTTCTTGTCTTTGTATTTTGGTATTGAGGGATAATTGATTTTTTTTAATGAAATTGAGGTTAGGGATGAGTTGTTTGGAGTGTATTAAGTTGTTTTGGAGTGTTTTGAACTGAGTTAAAGGGATTAAAATCTGAAAGAAGTGAGAAATCTGGGATTCGGGCGTGTTTCTGGGGTTACATGTCGCAACGTGCTCATCGCACGCCGCGGCGAGCAATTCCCTTTCCGCACGCCGCAGCGAATGCAAAGACACACGCCGCGGCGAGCGTAAGAGGGCACGTCGCGGTGCATGCCAGCGCATACACCGCAACGTATGCAAGGGATCTCGCCGCGGTGAGCAACCTTGCGCTGCGGCGAGGACGCCATTTCTCCGAGAGTGACTTGGTTTCTAAGTTTTGAGGTTTTAGTCCTAATGAATTGGTTCTTG
>JANZLD010000235.1:57919993-57944638 GCA_026413575.1 Erythroxylum carthagenense | reverse complement strand
CGTATGAAAACTCAGTTTTGGAAATGTGCCTTCGGGCAAATCTGTTTTCAAGTGTGAAAATATGTTATGTGGGTTTGATTAGGTCCCATAAGTTGTCAAGTGCACTTGTCAAAGGCTTCGCCCGCCTACCCGCTAGTGGCATTGGAGCTTTGTTAAGGACTCCCATAAGTTCACGGCTACGCTGGACAGCTATGTAGGAAGGTGTAGTACGTTTTATTCACGGCTACATAGGACTACTATGCGGGAATGTGTAGTACGTTCTGTTCTCTGGACCGATCTAAACCAATTTATGATGTGTTTATGTGCTTTGTGTTTGTTTATAAGTGTGCTACATAAATTATTTAAAACTAATTATGAACGATTTGAAAAGTTGAGAAGTTTGAGAAATAAGCAATTGACAAATTTCTACTGTGAAATTTCTATAAAATGGCAAAATGTTTGAAAAATGTTTTTGCTTATTGTTCGGTTATAAACATGTTATCCATGAGCTGTAAAGCTCACCCCCCTTTTCATCCCCATCTCCAGGTATCGAGCAGGAGATCGGATGAAAGAGAGTTAAGATATCCGTTTGTTTAAGTATATGATGTATTTGAAGCTAAATTGTTGTAAAAATGAGAGCTTAGGTTTATGTTGAGTATTTTGGAGATTCTTGGTATCTTTGTATTTGGTTTATGAAATTGATGTTGTATTTGTGGCTTGAAAATGCCACTATTATTAAGTAATGCATTTAGTTTGGAATGATGTAAATGATTTATGAATTTGTATAAGGACTTGAATTATAAAATTGTGTATGATGAATTATGGTTTGGTATAAAATTGTGTAATGATTATGATTGATCGTGATATGGATTCCGGACAGGAGGTCCGATGATTGTGTTGATGGATTTGAAATATTGAAGTGCTCTTTGTTTGTGGCTTGATTGTGTATGAATCATGTGTGAGATTTTACATGGAAAAGAAAAAGAAGATTTTTTTGAAATTGATGAGATATGATTGATGTGAAGAATTAAATGAATTGAGGTTGTGGGGTTGATGAATACCCTTTTGGAAATTAAATTTGCTTTGATTAAGTAAAATGAAAAAGAAAAAAATTTATACCGAATTAGATTGGTTTAGATCAAGTCTCTTTATGGTTTCCAACGCAACATTTCTTTAAAGTATATGTTTTTGGATGTCGGAAATTTGACTTTCAGTTTGATTGAACCGTTTGGTTTTCTTTGATTCCGAGCCATTCGATTTGCTTTCGATTCTTTCGCTTTTGATCCGATTTGATTTCATGGATTCCACTTTTGATTTGGATTTCGCTTACTTTGACTTTCGCTTTATGATCCGTTCTTTCGTGATTTAGTTTAAACGGTTGGGTTTCGGGATCCAACATAAAAAGTATATACTAACATAAGAAAAGAGTTGAATTTGTAATATATCATATTAGCCCTATATTACAAACAAGTATTTCTCACATATTATGGCTCCTTAATATTATATTGCATACAAGTACTTCTCACATTGGCCTTATGATATCAATATTGAAAAAACATGATAATAATACATATCAATATTAAAAGAATAATGAGATATGTCATGAGTTAGCTCCTTGTTCTCATTTATAACAAGCAAGTTCATACTCTATTTGCTTTATTTTTTATCCTAAATTTATTCCTTTTGTTCTTCCATTTTCAATCTTCTGACAGCTCCCTCACACCCCTCATCTTAAATTGTCCTTTTATAACTCATTGCTAATTATTAATTTAGATTATTATTTTCATTCATCGATTTATGAATAATATGAACAACTAGGGAGTCATCATGCCAACAAAAGAATTTACAACTCCCAACCTTGCAATCTTCATAAAAACAAATATTAATTAACATATATATTCAATTAATGTTCCCATATTGAGTATTGCAACATAATAGTTGTCAATAATTGGATATTTTGGGCACTTATTAAACCTCTATCTAGGATTTTTTTCACCTTATGAAGTCCTTAGACATACGTTAAATCCACATAAACATTAGACATTAGTTGAAGGATTGTTGTTACTTGAAGGCCTAGAGTATGACGCCTCTAATCTCAATTGCTACACCTTTCTAGTGTGGGTGATGACATAACCAATCAACAATAATCTTAAATTCTCGTAAGAAACATAACCATCAATCAATAACATAGAAATAACTATCAATCATCATGAAATAAACATCAAATTCTCACAAGCAACATAACTAAAGCATTACTAACCATATCAAATTCTCGCAAGAAACATAACCATCAATCAACAACATGGAAATAACATCAATTAGCATGAAATAACCATCATATTCTTCTAAGAAACATGACCATCAATCACTAAAGCGTTAATGTTGTTAGTTGAAGGCCTATACTTAAAAATTCCCATTAAATGTAATACACATGCAAAGCAAAGCATACTCGCTAATACACATTCAAAGAAATCTACCCATATTAGGAATAAATTAGGCAAGAAGTATAACGAAGAGAACATAAACAAGGGATAAATGATAATGAAGTATACACAAACCAAAATAGAGTGGGTAAGAATAAAAAAACACTAAAAACAAGATAAAAGTACTATTACCTAGCTCCAACTCCAGCTCCAACACACAATAATGTTTAAGATTCAAATATGTTTAATGGTTTAAAGATAGAGAAGATTTTGTAGGTCAATTATCATACAATTTGAGAAAAACATTATAGACTAGATTAGGGGTCAATTAAGGTTCAATGAAAATGAGGATTGGAGGAAGAAATGAAGACTGGGTTTATTTCGTGTAATCATAATTGTTGGTTTTAAAAAAGTAAATATGTTTTTTATTTTAAAAAATTTTATGAGTAAAATAGAAATAAAAGATATAGTACACACCATAGAGCATATTGGTTGATTTGGCATGCTATTTATTCTCTTATGACAAGACCATCATGTCTAACTAATGGAAACCTAGCAAAGTGGTATTTTAGAGTGCTAATTATTCTATTTTGCAAATGTTAAGGGATGAATTGGTACCATATATAATAACAAGAAATTTAAAAATTTTGTAGAATATTAGAGGACAAATTATATCTTTTGTCCAATAGCTAACTATCAACAATCCCTCCATTTGTAATAAGATGTATAAATATACGTAAAACCCTGAGGCGATTTAATCTAAAAGAGACTACTATCTCTTATAACTTAAAAACTCAGTTGTTCAGATTCGTAAATAAAAATATATTTCTTATGCATTATTTTTGGAGCATGAGCACTAAAATTATTGAGTGCTTATGCATTTTTACCAAAAATTATAGAAGGAACCAAAAATACCTTCCTTTCCCATTGTTTATAACAAACAACAAAAGATTGTGAAATAGTCACCTAATCTTAGTAACAAAAAGGTTCCTCCATAAATGGTATCTTAATTACCCAACAGTAGTGTTACAAAAGGCAGTATATGTACAGATCATAGGGAGAGATGAACTGTAAAAGAAGTGTCGTCAATTGTAGTTGACTCATGAAGCACTAAAATTCTAGGAAATTATAACCATAGAAGTGCTAACCAGGCAAATAACTGAATACACAAAAATAAAGGAGTAAAAGTTTAGAAGGAAAGCTTACAGCAAGAGAAGAGGTAGAAGGTCGACCAAGTTTAAAGCTTCCAATCTTTTTGTAATTCTTTAAATAGAAAATGTAAAAGGGAGAGGATAAGACTTGACTTAGATCCCCATGATTGGGCGTTGCCATTTAAAGTCTGAAATGGAAGATGGAAAAAAATCAATAGTATTTATGAAAGTTAATTAGTAATTTTCTCTTTTACAATAAAATCCATGACAATTAATGAGCGGCCCACACTACAACAATGTTCAGTTACTAAAAGGACTCATTCTGATCACCCACCCTCCTTCCAATCAGACTGTCAATGTGCACAAGTTGTGAAACTTATTCAGCATTCAACCAACGATTTGCAATAAAACGAACCTGTTTATCATGTAGTTACAGCAGATTAGCATAGCCCAGTTGATTGGATTGGACTCGATAAAATAAAATGATAATGGAAAATCCCTTTAATGGAGGAAGGCTTGGCTTAACTTTCCCTCTTTTTTTTGGCTCAGACACGGTGTTTTAAACACTGTCAAAAAACATACCATAATTTTCCTCAGAGAAAATGAAAAGGAAAATCACATTTATTACCTACACTATATATAGACCCACCTGCCATGTGTGAGTACATGCACTTCTCTGTATCGTTCCTTCTCTGGATGATCACTGTTAGTGCAAAGATTGAAACTTTACCGTTCTCAGATTACTGAAACTCTGGAAATGCGTATCTGCAATGAAAATGATGAAGTGAATTATAAGGAGAAGTTTGTTTTCAATATTGACAAGGACTTGGTTATTGATGTTAATCAGGTGTTTGTTAGTAAAAAGATCGGTGATGGGCCAATGGCTACTGTCTTCCAAGGAGTGTATGCCCCTAAAGGACTTATCTTTCGTTGATTATTGCTTTCTGGGTTTGAACACATTGTGTGTTTGTTGTGGTTTTGTTGAATTCTCGGCCGTTCTTTGTCTGCTTAACTGTGTTCCTGCTGGTCCTTGGAATTTTGGGTTCTGTTTGTAATTGTCAATCTTTTTATAGGACCTGTGCTTCTTGCGGTTTCAAATTTTCTTGTGCTGCGGCTTAGGAATTTTCTTAGAACAGTGTTTTCATTCTTGTTATAAGGAGGTGATGCGAGAGCTAGATTCTTGTTTTGTTCTTCATTCATTTTCTTGGAAATTCTTAAACTTTCCATTTGTTTATTTAAGATTTGGAAAGTGGTAAAGAGAAAAAGAAGTGATCTTTTGGTCTCTGTCATGAGTAGAAATAAGAAAATCAATCGAAAACTAACGTCCACTTGGAGAAGGCAGCGTCAGGGGCTTCCTCAGTTACCTACACTGTATCCAAGCCCCTTTAACAGTTTCCACTTACAGCATACAGCCAGTTCATTCCTTCTGCCCGTATTTCACCTTATGTATCTGTCTCTGGTAACAAAACTATTTTTGATATGGACCTTGTCATATTTGCATGCCCAGATTGTTAAATGCTAATGCAAAGAGATAGTTTGGGTGGAGATTATGTCCTATGTGGAACTATTCATAGTCTTCAATCTTTTTTTAGTTGCACTAAATCTCCATGAAGAGAATGTTTATGTTGTTGGCTTCTGCAATTATATCAGAAAATGTGGATAGTTAAATGTGTAGTCATTCATGAGGTTTGATTTAAATTGTTTGGTTACCAAATAGGCTCCATTTGTCTTTATGCAAATTATAAAGTTTGTAAAAGGTCAGCTATATTGGTGTGTCCTTTAGGCATCTTAAGAATTCTGACATTATAAATTACTGGTTAGTGAACCTTCAGTTTGATCATAAATTGTGTGCTAAAACACGGATGAATGTTATCGAGAACCTATCCATGTTGGTGTAGATATTAATTAGCAAACTCTAGCAAACTATGTATTTCATATCTTTTAATGGTAAATCGATGCTTATAGATGGTAGATGTATCAGCTCTATTAAAGAGGTACTGCTCTGCTTTTGTTAAGTTTTTAAACCTTGTAATTCAATGCCTGTAATCATTTCATTATCTGCTCCACGACAATTTTCAAACAGTACGATGATCAGATCCCTTATCAAGCATGGCAATGACAGGTACATTTCCTTAGTTAAGAAGTGCTGCCCCTTAAGGATTGTGATTCCACGTGTTCATTCGTATAGCGGGTACAGGTTGGACTGCAGTTGCATATTATGGTTATCTCAAATGGTTGGGATATATGTGTTTAGAGATGGATAATTGAAGTCAGTGTAAGATGGATGAGCATGAGATAAATCTGCTTATATAGTTTCCTTTTAGCAACGATGGGAGCAAAGGATTGTGAATGAGGTGATTCTAGTATTTTCAATTGTTTGCAATGAATTAATTCCATTTCTTGAAAATACAGACATAAAACATACAAATAGAGATGGATGGTGGCAAATGAATTATTCTCTCTCTTGGTTCTTTCCTAAAATTACCATTCGTGAAGAGTAATAACGTGATGATTACTAACATCACCACTAGGTGGCAGAGCTCAATGAATGTACGAATTCTGTGACTCAGCTAATATCCCTATAAGAAATCTTGATTAATCAACTATCATGTGGGAAGGTTTTGAAAGACTTTGAAGAAGTTACATATGAGTATTAATGGTCAGGAATGATCTTCTCTTTTCAAGGGATGCTTGGCATGGAGTAGCTCAGAATATCCATGTGTAATTTCAATGGAAGAAATATGGAAGCATTAAAGAGACTTATCTCTAATTGTTCTTGTGAAGCAAGCCTTGTTTTTTGACATGGAAGAGAAATCATATGATATGCATGAGCCATGGGAAGCTGTCTTCCAGGAAACTGAATTTGAACGAATCTTAAAAGGTAGATTTTAATTATGCGACGAGATTCGTTATATTGTACGTGGACATGAGAAGTGGCCGAATATCATCCCAGACATGAAATAGAAGAAGGGGGGAAGCTAAAATGAGCTCGTCAAGGCCAGAAAAGAGGCGTGACAATGTAGAAAGTAAAACTAGCTACCATTAGAACAAATTTGACTAAGGAAATCTCTAAGCTCCACCAAATTACTGAAATTCGCTTCATGTCATTTATAATCTGTGCATGTTGACAATGTTTGTGTTTCATGCTCTTGCAAATATTTGGTTTGCTTTGTCCTACATGATCATTCTGGAATGTGCAATAAGATATTGGTGATTTTTGGATTTTTTTCTAGGTTTGAATCAAAGGCTGTTGCCGTGAAGGTATTAGAGCCAAGGAGGATGTCAGCTGTAACTGATAGACGCAAGGAGAGATTCGAGAAGGAGATCAACTTGCATTCGAGTTTGGATCATGAAAATATTGTCAAGGTATTTTGTTAGATGAGCTTCTGAACGCATCAACAATAATGTTCTTAGTTAATTCTCAAAAAAAAAAAAGTTCTTAGTTGTATGAATGATTATACTTTTGGTGCCACTAGTTTGTTTAATTTTCTGCTTGCTCATACTACATTTGAAACATTAAAGGTTTTGGATTTTCTACCGTAAATTAACAGTTTTTGCTCAATAGCAATACTTGTTAAATTCAGAAATATGTGACTAGGATGGAATATTTAGTCTTCTGAGTGTACATTTCTTTTTGTTTCCATGGTGGCAGATAAAGAAATCAGACATTAAGTTGGGTCTGACTTTGTACCATACTTTCGGTTTATTGCTAAACAGATTTTTGTAAAACACAGAAATGAGTGAATTAGATGCCTTAGGTGAATTAGGTTGTATTGAGTTAACTTTTTGCCTTTTTGGCAGATTGAGATGCGGTGGATGCATTTATATGTTCATGAAAAATTATGCTTTATGGAGTCTTTGGTCAATGCATGTATTTCATTTACTTGCTTCAGCAGTGGTCTAATATGCTGATGAAGATCAATTACTCTTGATTAATTTTCTCAGTGCTCCTAATGCTGACTTGTCTTTTGCTAAACAGTTTGTTGGTGCCATTGTACATCCTGCATTGGTCTTTGTTACGGAACTCATGACAGGTGATACATTGACCAAGTACTTAAATAGCATCCGCCCACAGCTTTTAGATCTGAAGCTTGCTATAAGTTTTGCCCTGGATGTTGCACGAGCTATGAAGTATCTCCATGGAAATCACATCGTTCATCGAGACTTGAAGCCCAGTAATTCATTTGCTTTTCATCTTTATAGCTTTCGATTAATCTATATACTATCTCTCTCTCAAGTGATTTTCGGGTTGACATGAACAACACTTGCCCTAATTTATGATACCTACTTTGTGTCTTTCATATACATGAAACTGATCTATCTGTTTATCAAAAGCAGCAAGAAAAATTAAGCTCACTTCTCGGCGAACTAAAATACTTTGTAAAGCTCAACTATATGAAAATGATCTTTTGTCAAGATTTCCTGATAATGTTTGGCGGAAGCCAACCCTTCCAGAATTCAAGTTGAATCCTGGTGTATTCAACTCTATTCGGGAATTCCTGAACCCAACCTGTAACAATTTCTGGAATGGCTTAAAACTTGTTTGCTGTCAGATGATCACTGGAATGCCTTTTGTGAATATTGTAGACAATCTACTTCTTACAGAAGACAAAAGGAGGATTAAGTTGGCGGACTTTGGCATGGCAATAGAAGAATCAAGCAATGAAATGAATAGTACAGCTGGTACTTACAGGTGGATGGCGCCAGAGGTAACCGCTTTCATAATTTTGAATTACATGCCACTGGTGCCTGATTACACTTAAGTTCCCTGATTACTTAAATTCAGGTGATCAGAACAGAGGACCATATAGTTGGAGAGAAGAAACGTTATGACCGCAAGGTGGACGTATATAGCTTTGCAATTGTTTTCTGGGAACTGCTAACAAACGAATTACCTTTTAACGGAAGGCATGGCTTTCAAGTAGCATATGCCAACGTAGCTCATGTATGTCCTATACGTCCTCTTGGAGCAAAGTTTTACAGCAATGTTTCCTACTTTGTCATAAAACCTCATAACTTAAGTTGATTTCCAGACTGAGGCAGATGTTTTATGATTACTCCGTATGTGCAGAATTTAAGGCCTAGCCTGGAAAATATTCCCAATGAGTTGGCTCCTTTCCTGGAGGCTTGCTGGGCAGCGAATCCCAAAGACCGACCAGAATTTGTAGCAATAACACATTTCCTTGGAGGTTTTCTTGAAAAACTATGTGTTGCAGGCATGCCACCTCCCAAGTTGATGGAAGTGGCCCCACTGGACACTAGCCGAGCAACAGAGTCTTATAAGAAGAAGCGTTCAAAACATTTCTTTGACTCCATCATCAGATGCTTTATGTGAGAAGGTCGCAATTTAGGTGGGATAGTTCCATGTGTGCACAGATGGTTGACATTTTTTGGGTTTTTCCTTTGTCACACAGCTGCGAAGCTGATAGAACAGTCAACTGAGCATAATTACAATAACGCCATAAGAACACCAACAACAATTGTACACACAGAAAATATAGAAATTCAATTACACAGAATTTTTAGCTTTTTATCTAAAGCAGAAGGAATGACATTCCCCATGAAAGAGGAAAGTTTGGTTGAAAAGTACAATAATGGATACAAGGACGTAAAACCTTATTCTCCCTGACTCACTCTGAGGTTGTCAGATATTAACAAAACCATAACCTGTTGTCGTTTACATCCACTCAGCTTTCTCAATATATTCATAAAAATAAAATCATTCATTATCCAATGAGGTGTCAGTTCAGTTGAGTTACATTTGCAGTCACACGACACCAATAAAAGGGCGACAGGCTCCCTCAATTTTAGCACGTCTCCCAACCCAGTAAAAACCCTAATCTGACTCACCATTGGCACCCAAATCTGATCTAGTAAAACAAGAAGCCCTCAAATTGGCTCGCTCTCCAACGCATCTTTCATCTTATGTTTGTTACTGTTGGCCATTGACGGCGGCGGAGGGCGGTCGAATAGGGTGTCGGTCTCTTGTCCGCCTGTCTGTCTACCTGTAGCGAGTATGGTCGTTTGTTTAGGAGGAGTTGCATGGGCCTTTTTGGGATTTTCGTTTTTCCGTCTTAAATTCTAAGCCGTTGGATTGGATTCTTCTTACATAAATAATAGATTCAAGAGAAAAATAAAGCGAAGTACAAGTCCTCTTTGTCTTAGGACTTCCTTTTCCATAAAACCTATATCCCACTTGGACTTCCACCTCACCCACTAGCCCCCTCTCGCCACCCCCCTCGTGACCAGGTAGCTTTCTCGCTCTGTCTTATTTCTTGATTGTTAAAGCTTCTTTCTCTGTTGGCTACTTCTTGGTATCCGTTAGTTTCATTCTTAACGGAATCAATTTGCTAGTTATCTTTATTCATACACGTATTTTACTTGTTCTCATACTTTCATTATCTTGTAATTTGCTTCTCTTTTTGAATTATCCTCTGCTCTACGGGTTTGAGATTCTTGTATGGTTTGGAGATTATTCGTGGTTATTCTCGGCTTCTACATGTCTTCTCTAGTTTAAGGATGTATCATCCCGCCCGTCGATAATTTTGAGGTTATTTTCGCACAGGGGTGTATAGATACTTAGCTTCAATTATGGAATTATGCATCTTTTACAAACTGGGTTTTGGATAATGTTTCGAGTTGTTGTTAACGTTCGAAGAAGTACGGGGTGTTATAGCTGTAATGGCCATGTTTAACTCACACTTGGAACGAAGTTCGTCTGTTCTTAGGAAAGGCAGATTATAGACAGCGCAATGTGGGCTGTACAATCGTCTCCAGAGAAATTGGAGCTGCTGTAGAGGTTGTCATTCTAGATTTATAATGACAATACGAAGTTTCTTGTCTTTTAGTATGTATAACTGCTTTGACGTCATTTACAGTCATCACGTTTGCAGCTTTGACGTTCTCTTGACAAGTAATTGGCCAATCACATACGGCAAAATGGTACAAGATAATTTGTACACTAGTGATTTGCAGAAATGGGTTTAGGTTTGTGGGATTTGGGAGATTATAATTAACTCCCGAGTTTAGAATTTATCGGTGTATTGCATTGTTAAGGTTGGAAGTCCTAGAATCATGGGAATTCAATTTGAGATGAATCAACGTTCAATTGGTTGAGTGTTAGATTGCACTCATTGACATACCCCAACACAGAATAGAGCCACTATTTTGTCCACGCCTCTAATCTTTGTTTGAAAATTTTAGAGATAATATTCTCCAGATTCTCATATGACGACTTTTCCTGTTTCTCTAGTGATTAGTAATCTTCTTTCAGTTTGCTGCTGAACTTTTGAAAGAGTGATCAATATATTAGTTTTCCCAAGTTCCTGTCTGCAGGTTGGAGCATCTATCTATTCTTTTTAACGATCTGATTGCAAGATTGTTGATGTTAGAATCGGAACTTGAGACGACATCCAATTTTTATATTGAAAATTTTATTCATAAAGAAGATGACCAAAGAGATCATGACCATATATTGGTACTTTATTGAGCATTATTCGAGTCCGGAGAATGTGTCTTAACATAAGTATGAAGATTTTGTCCTGCTCGACCAATTAGCGCAATTGAGTTTCACAAAGTTTGCCTTTAGGCTTGAGGTCAAAGTTTCAATACCGTATTGTGCCCTTGAGATAATTGTGTCCTTGATGATGGGGAGTGAGACTGATCATATGAGTGTGACTTGACAGAATCTAGATAGATTTAGCAAACTTAGTGTATCTGTTTAAGAGGTCATGGGTTTGATTTTGGAGAGTATATGCTCTGAACATAATAAACGTTTAAGGTTAAAATGAATGGCTCACATGTCCAATTTGTCCTAAAAAAATGCTGTTTGATTCAGAGATCTGTTTTGAATGTGGCTGAATCCATTTTTTGGTTCCTGTTTGCCCTAGGTTCAATGTGAAATGTGTAATATGTAATGAAGCACTCTCTGAACAGTTCTCTCTGAGTGACAGCTGATATTTCTTTTTTCTTTTTGCCTATGATACAAGAGGAATACGACTCAACAGAGCTTTTATCTGAATATAAACATGTCATATCTGCTAAAAATCTTTATTTTGTTTTGGTTTTGCAGATTCTTCATAAATATTTATAGGACTACTCAGTATCTAATAGCTGTTGAGAATCAGATTACTAAGCTGATTCTTAATGGGGACAGGGGAAGAGAGTACACCAGCTAAGCCTTCCAAAACAGCAGCCTCAACTCAGGTCCTCTCTCGCTACACAAACACAAACACAAACACGCACTCAAAGACACATAGATACTTGTGTGCACACAAAAAGGGATGTACAGTATGCTAATCCCTCTCTTCATTGTTTACAGGAAATACCAGCAACAGCAACACTGTCATATCCTGATTGGTCAAACTCTATGCAGGTGTTTCTTTCATTAGATTTATAGATCAATATTCTATATATGTGGTTTATTGTGAATGTTTACAACTGCTATTTGTTCAGGCATACTATGGCGCTGGTGCCACTCCACCTCCCTTTTTTGCCCCAACTGTTGCTTCTCCGAGTCCCCATCCCTACCTTTGGGGAAGCCAGGTACTAATTTCTTTCATTTGAGAACACCCTGGGATGTGTATAGTTGGGTATATTTTACCTTTTGATAAGGAGTTTCTCATTTGCCCTTTTATTGGTCAATATTCAGCATCCATTGATCCCACCATATGGAACCCCTGTTCCATACCCAGCTTTGTATCCTGCGGGAGTATATGCTCAGACTAATATGGCCATGGTAAATAAAATAGGAGGTTTTCTCTCTTATTGTCTTCGGACATAGATTCATTTTTACTCTGAGTTTTTAAGGGTTATTTGCCCACTTATATTCGTGCTGTTAGATTTCTTTTGTTCATTGATTGCCCAATCTCCTCTATAGACTCCAAATTCCGCTCAGGCTGGTGCAGAGTTGGTAGGGAAGGGACTAAATGGAAAAGACCGTACTTCAACCAAAAAACCGAGAGCAACTTCAGGAGGCAAGGCAGGGGAGAGTGCCAAGGTAGCTTCTGGTTCAGGAAATGATGGTGCTTCTCAAAGGTCTGTTGATCCAGGTTTATGGTTAAATTTTCTTTATCTAAAATAATGTAGCCAATCTTGTCTTTGATATTATTACATCTCTACATGCACTATTTTCTGATTATAAATATACCTGCTAACAGTGCTGATAGCGGAAGTGATGGCTCATCAGATGGAAGTGATGATAATACTAACGAACAGGTATGCATTATTGTGTCAAACGTTATGTTCTTTTCAGTTCTCTTATTGAATCTTGACCTAATTGTTTTAGGAATTTGCTGCAAACAAGAAGGGAAGCTTTGACCAGATGCTTGCGGATGGTATGTTCTCAATCCAGTTGGTCATGTTTTTATACAAGGAAAATAGTCCTACACTGACATTCCTTTTGCAGCCAATGCACAAAATATCGCTGCTGGGGCAAATATTCAAGGTTCAGCGCCTGGTAAGGCTATTGCTCCTGTGCCAGCAACTAATCTAAATATTGGGATGGACTTATGGGACTCCCCTGCAACTGCTGCATCTGGGGGGGCAAAAATGAGATCGACTGCAGTTGTCCCCACTGGGATGCCTGAACAGTGGGTACGATTCTTGGATTTCTCCAGAGTGTGCTTTTAGTATATTGAAACAAAGAACTACTTCTATATCATGAGCAAAAGTGTCATGCTAAGTTTGACTTCATCGGTTTACACTTTCAACTGCGCATTTGGTATTCTCCTTTTGTTCTTTTGCCATCACCTCATTCTGGAAGGCAATTGATTTTTCATGTCTTTAACTGCAATGCTCCCATAAATTTTTCTACATGGAAATCTGCATGCCTACTACAGCAACCATTAGGCTCTAGAATTATGTTTCCTTCTGCTGAATTGTATGCAATCACTGATTCTGCTAGGATGAACGAGAACTGAAAAGACAGAAGAGAAAGCAATCTAACAGGGAGTCAGCTAGACGGTCGAGACTGCGCAAACAGGTATTTTTAGCAGTTGCCCTTTTTAATCACTAAATATGACCTTGATCTACTGCTGATTTTAGAACTAGGATCAGCTTGCTTTGTGGTTTATTTTTTCTTTTAATGGAGTGGAAGGGTGAGTGATGATAACATTTGTTTTTCTCTAATTTAGGTGGATTTTTTTCCAAACATCATTTCTATTCGATAATTCATATGTGCAAACAGTTCTAGAAAAACTTCCATGGGGCTTCGACAGATTTAAGATGCACAGATATGATCTGTGGTATGATCCTATGGCTCTTCAAGTTAGGGTTAGTGGCAGCTCAAGATATTTTTAAGAGTTTCATAGTCAATAGTGGCTAATGTGTTGCTATTTGCCTCTTCTAATAATTGGTTTGCTTTTGAAGTTTTGAGCTTGTTGTCCCGCCAATCTTTTTTATTAGACGCGTGAATCAATGGGTTTAATTTATTTGTCCTTGCCAGGCTGAGTGTGAAGAGCTACAAGCCAGGGTGGAGAATTTGTCCAATGACAACAGCAATCTCAGGGATGAACTAAAAAGGCTATCTGATGAATGCGAAAAACTTGGATCGGAAAATGATTCAATTAAGGTTTGCTCGGGTCCTGGATCCTTTATTGATTGATGCTAAATAATAGCAAAGTGATCTGAAGCTTTTGCTTAATGTTATCTAGGAGACAGAAACTAAATATCAACTTCCATTTTGTTCTTATAAAACAGGAAGAATTGACTCGATTATACGGAGCAGATGCCATAGGTGACCTTGAACAGAATAATTCTTCTTCGGCTCTTCAATCCCACGGCGAGGAAGGGAACAGTTGAAAGGGAATAACGACCTGGAAAAGTACATCTTAGACTCTCCGTAAATGGTGTCCTAACTTTGATTGACCAGCAGCCATTGTTTTCTATTAACACCTTAGTTGTAACTGAAATTTATGGAATTAACTAACTTATCAGGAGCCTATTCGAGTTTCTGTATTATTTGGTTTAGAGAGAGAAGCATAGCTTTTATACTTTTGTTCTTTGAGGTGCAACTTGTTATTTAGATGTTTGAACATGAATTGGAATGAAGCAACTCTGACTGACTTTTTCTTTCACGAAGTTAGTTACATTCATAAACCACTCTTCGAGCGAAAAAACTAGCGAGTTACTTTTCTATTAGTTGGACATGCGAGCGTCTGCCTTGGCCTGACACAAAATCAATAATGCAAAGCAAAAGCGTCAATCGTCATCGTCATCTGATATTGCTGGCGGGCTGTGCTCTATTTGAGGATGTCCTGGGCGGTTTGATTTGGCCTTTGGCACTATACCAGCTGGTCCAGACACAAGAATTGCAAAGGGGGAATAGGAAAGGTCAGCAGGAGAATTCGGTTGCTGATTATCAATACATAAACAAGCAATAGCATACAATAATAAACCTCATCACCTGACCCCATGATCTTCAAGAGTATGGTCTTGGCATACCCGATTTCTGCTTGGTGCCTACTGTAAAATCTAACCTGTAAATTTCCTAAATGTAAGCAATGGGATGTTGAAAGTTACCGAAATATGACCTAATGCACTAACGCTAGAACAAAAGGTAATTCTCTAGCTTCACAGTTAGGCATGATTCATTACCTATCCAGATAATAATTTGCTACAAATGACAATACTGAGGACATACCATTTTGCCATACGCAAATCCAACAAGTAGATCGAATCTACCATGATGCCTCAAGAGAAACGGACGCATGTGGTTCTTGTATAATTGATTTGCACCCTGATGAAGTAAGTATTGAATTAAACAAACAAATGAGTCGAAGTGGAAAAATGGGATAATGGAGACAAACCATAATTATCCTACATCATGACACAGACTTAGAACCCTAGGACAGGAGATAATTCGAATGGCAGAATTTCTGTTAGCAACATACGTGGCCAAATTCACCAGAAACTTCTATCAGACGGTGACTTCTCCAACTCCACTATAAATATTGAAGAGCATGCAATCAACAGAGGCATAAGAAACAAGCACTAGGATGCTTTTTGGTAAGTGGGTAAATTATCTAGCTGTAATATGGAAACTTTTAATGTTCATAGACCATCATATCTTTGATGAGTTAGAATATAATGAAACTAAAAACTAAAAAAATAAAATAAAAAAGGACAGGGAACAAGAATGATCAATCAGTGAAAATAGCTCAACATTACCAATGCCTAAATGTATGAGGAAACTTTACCTCAGCAGTTGGAAGTTGAAGCCAGACAAGAAACGCAAACTTTACATGATAATACATGGGAAACCTGCACAAGGAAAATTCCTGAGGAAGAATTCAATTGAAAAGGCCACATGTATACCAAGTGCACAGACTTATGAATGTGAGCGTGTGTATTTTGGACCCTATGTAGAGAATCTGCAAATACATTTGTTACAACTGATGAAAATTTTGTGCTTTGAGACTAAATGACCTATATGAACTTTGGAAACTTAAATGGCAAAACCAGAAATGTACCATGAAATTAGCTTGTCTGTAAAGACTTCTACAAGGCTAAATGAACCATATGCTGCAAATACAAAAAATAAAAAATAAATATATGAATAATAACGTCGACCACCAAACTGCATGTATTCTCAGATCAGAAAAGAAGAATAGGGATCGAGAGCTTGGGAACAGAGACTTGAAAGGTTAAATGTTAAGCAACAGATGAAAAGAAAACAGATATCTGACCTGCCCAATACATGAGCCATTTCTGTTGATCATTTTCATTTTTTCTCTCAATTGCCTTGAATGTAGAGTAAACAGGTAAAACAATCCCCACAGAACAGCTGCGTTAACAAAAGGAACCAAGAAAACCCGATTCAGTTGCCAACCACAGAGCATTAAAAGTTTCAGGACATAGCGAGTATTGCACCAGCAACTAATAGCAAAGCTAATATGGTCACACAAAAGGTCCCACAAAACAAAAACACGATGCTAAATCATATATGGACCCACTAAAGGTTCAACATACGTTGGAACAAAGATAAGAAATCAAATCAAAATTTCAGTAACAAAGATTAGAAACTACAACAACAGCAACAACAAACACCTGAATGTCACTCACCAAGCAGTACGAAGAACAATATTAGAACCAACTGGGCAAAGAAGTAACCGCAACCCAACCTGCATCCCGCAGAGCAATTTAGGAAATACCTTATTTTCTCTGGAAAAGCTCAACGAGAACCATAAAGGCATAAACTTTAAATAAGCAAACAACCCCAGCAACACCGTTAGAATCAAAAAGTTAAATCTTCGAAAGAAGAACTCTCCTCCGTAAAGATCTCCTTTAATCGCATACAATATTTTTCTATCAAACATTCGCACATTTAAGCATCTTAATCAATACTTCGTCCATAAAACAAAATTTAATCTCTAGAAAACAAGAGCAACAGATATAAATAATAAGAGTCCCAAACAGATAATCGAGGAAGATCATTAAAAAAACACACACACAAGAGATTGCAAACCAAAACCCTGAGAGATCAGAGATATCAAAAGATTCAAAAGCATACTTCCCTTGCTATGCTTGAACCGAGAAATGCCATTGTCGGAGGGCCAGTTTTCTAGCAAATTTTGTTACTTCTTGCATTTTACTGAGATTATTACGAGGAGTTACTCGTAATTACCTTTTTTTTTAGTTTATTTATAAAAACGATTATGATCGTTTTAAAAAGAAATTTAAGATTTAAAAGTTTAATTAATATTAGATTATTATAAAATTAATAAAGATTAAATAATATTAAAATATTATTAAATTTATAAAATTTGATATATGAAGCAATAAATTAATCATTTTTATTATAAAAGAGTAAAGTGACCAAATGAAATAAATGATTCAATTGATCAAAAAAAGTATTTAAAAAAAGAGCAAAATAAAGTACATCAGCCACTTAAAAAATTTGCAAAAATAAGAAACTAAAAACAATGAAAAATTAAGCATGTTAGGATTTAAATAAATTATTATAATATTTCACGCAGTTTTATCTTAATAATTTTAATAAATTAGAAATTTAATGATTATGCATCAAAAGAGTTTTTAAAAAATTAAAAATTATTTAAGCGAATCACCATAAATTGACTTATCTCTTTTTTTGCTAATTTGTTATTGATTATCTTATATAAATATGCTATAATTATTCATTAAAATAGACAATTTGTAAAAAAATTAAAAAGTGAATATACAAATTTTAAAACAAGTATTAAATTTTTTTTTAACTTATTTTCATTTCATTTTAGTTATTATTATTCTTACTTTACATATCCTGTTTTATAGAATAAACATGTTGATATATCATGTCCGTTTTGTAATATTTATTTAAGGTTTTTGGGGGTACGAGAATCTATTGTTAGGACTAGGACACCTTAAATTTGCTAAGTAGATCTGGCCCAAAGTTTAGAGCGGAAGTGTAATCTGGGCCACATTGAAGCCTCAAGATCTCTTGCATTGGTTGATATGATTTATGACCGACAACAAGAATGTTAAAACTCTTCGATCCAATCAAATGTATTATGTATTGCAATTTGTCGCACTGTCGGCATATTACGACACAAACAGTTGGTTATTACAACACGGATAAGGACCTAAGCCTCCTCCGTCGCAAGACTACAAAATGTTTGATTGATGTCTATCTAATTTGTTTGTTTTTTCATGAGGGAGCCCACGCGCAAAAAGCCCAGAACATGCAAAGCTTTCCAAGGCCGTAGGACGAGACCATCCTTGACAGATACAATACAAAATGTATCGTTTTCGCAAAACCATAACAAAAATCCTTAACCACCCTAACTAATCAGGTCGATATCAGTAGTCGAGCACTCTCATATTTTAATGAGAAATTTTAAGCTCGAGTCTTAAAAATAGAAAGATCTGTTTTATCAGTACTTTATCTCTTACAAACTAATTCGAAGTGAGTGAGAATTAGTCTAAAAATAAATATTTTAAAGACATCTTCTTACAATTGAAACTCTCTTAAAATATTTTTTAAATTAATTATTAAAAAAAAGCCTTAGCCACCCTTGGAAGTTCGAAAACCACACGTACATTCATTTTAAGCCAAGTAGTTTCAATATGGGCACGATGAAGATGGCACAACAAACGATAAAGAACTGAGAGCTTTCTCATACCATATTTATCCTACAACCATAAAAATCTTATTATTCCAAGAAAGCGACAATAAAGATGATAGCCCTAGGATCGCTCCAAACGCATTTTCTAATTACAGAAAGTCGTTTTAAAGTTGCAATGATCAAGAATTAAGTGGAAAACAGCCACATATTGGACAAGACATAATCGGTATATTCCAGCCTAGTCCTAATTAATCATATCTAACTCCAAAAAAGACATGCTCAGTCTAACAATCTTGCAATGAGTTGAGCACTCTTTTATCAAATTTATGGCACGCCAGATACTTTCTTACCAAAATCTGGATATACCATTTGCAATACGAATAAGACAAACTCCTTTTTAGAATCGAGAAGTGTGTTAATATAATATAATGATTATATTAATCCATTATTAAACTTCATATGACAATCATGTTAAAAATTCAAATCGAAGTCGCGGAGGAGGCTCATCATGTCACCATCTTCTCTTGGGCTATTCAAGAAGGTGGTAATCTTTTGTTTTCACAGTTAGGTGGATACATTCAGACAAGAAAGTCGTGAAACATAAGCAGATCTCGAAATGGAGGGATCTGGGAATCGGCACTTAATAAAGCAATAAACATATTTGATTAGGGTTAGACGAAAATGATTTAATAGCGAAAAATGGAAATTAATAGTAATCAGAAAATAGAAACATAATTAAAATAAATTGCAGTACACGACAGAATTGCAATAGCGATGGCGACGGCGACGTGCAATTTAAAACGTTTGTGTCTTCTGCAATTAGAGGGTGAAGTGATGTGTATACATATTAGAAGCGAAACGTACGTAATTGGAGGCCATGTTCCTGAAATGGTTAGTTTATGAACAAGAAACGTCTCTTAACTGGAAAGAAGCAGAACCACTGGTGTTCATGGACAGAAAGGATAATTATAAGTGAAGGAGGTCCCGCGACGAATCAAAGATATGATCATATGCATGCATGGGATTGGGATTGGGATTGGGACTGGAACCTAAGAGTAAGAGGCAATATTTAAGCCAAAGCTTTTTAACTATTTGATAAAGTTGGGAAATAACATTAATAGAAAAGGAGAGATTGCACAGCTTTACGTTCCAAACGACAAAAGACCCTTTATTTGCTTGTGTGGCTTAATATTCCAATTCCATTCCGTGCGCTGGCTATTGCTATGGCTAGATCCAGAGAGCATCATAGCTTTTCCAGGATAAAGTCACAAGATGTCCATTGTTACACTGTTGTGCATATATTGTAATTAAGCTTTCGTAGGGTCCAACTCCAGCAGGGGCAGAGCCACCATGAACCAACCCCACCCACATAAGATTTGTCATGGTGGGTAATATTCCAATTAGCTAGCGATTTTCTTTCTCAAATTGGCTATGCCATGCTTTTGTTTTATTGATTCTTAAGTATTCGTTAATTAAGCATTATTGCTGATAGTCTAAAGTTTCAACGTTGATGAAAATCTTGCATGCATGAAAGTCCCTGACAAAAAGAAATATAAGAGACAAAGGGCAGAACTTGACATTCAATGGTACTAAACTGAAATTACATGGAAATGCACAAGCCCAATTAATTACATAATAAAACTGTATAATTATAAATGATGAAATAAAAACCTAGCCGCTACCCAGCAAAGGAAGATCAGGACGAAGGGAAAAGTTGAATTTACAAGGTGAGCAGAGAGGGATAGGGAGGGAGGGAAGTTGTGGTCCTAATATTTGTGTACTTCAATTCCATCATGTGAGGTGCTGTATATAACGTCAAACAACTTAGCCTATGGCCGTTGGAAAATCCAAAGGTACTCGAGTTTCGCATGCAATACAAGTGACCCTTTTGTTCTGTATCTAACCTCTATATCCAACATGCATTGCAGGCATAGCTAGGCTCTGCGAAAAACAGGAATGCAACAGTTCTTTCATGTGAAAGAGTGGTGCTGGACTCTGATAGGTAAACCTTTAGGAAAATCCACAAAAGGGTATGCGAATGCTTGATCGGCATCAGCCAATTCCCAGTAGTAGTTGAGGACTAAATGGTGTATGAAAATTGCCATCTCGAGCTTCGCCAATTCTGATCCGGCGCATAGCCGTGGTCCTCCACCGAATGGCATGTAGTGGTTGCTAGCCGCCGTGGTTGTGTTAGTATAAGTAGAAGATCCACGAGCATTATTATTCTGTCACAACATGAAATAAGAGAGGAAGTTACTGTTAACAGATAAGCGTACTAACTTGAACAGATTTTGATGTCCAAAAGTTGAAATTGGTTAAGCAAACATAATAGTTACGACTAGAATTGCTGCAAAGTTTACTCTCAGATATTTCAATCCCTGAATCTGACCAGTTCCAACCTTGGAAGACGAGTTGGGTTTGGCCGAGTGGATTGATTCCATCCTTTTTCCTATCTTGACAAAGTCTAAAGGATCTAAATATGTAGCTCAATCAATCGGTAACGTTTATGTAAGTTCATAGCAACAGTAAGAAACGGGTCCATATGTGAGTTAATGAGTTTAACGTAAGCGTTGACTATGAAGCGTGGCCTAAATCCCTCCATTTTGAATTGATGAAGGTACAACCTAGAGCAAAGATTCTCTCTGACAAAACACAAAAAAGAAGTAGCCTTTAACCTTTCTTTTCTTGTCTGAAAACACTCTCACCCGCCTTTAACCTTCTCTAACCCGGTTGTGGACCAGTTTGGTTATTGACCCACTAGAACAACTAAAGCACCCTTGCACGTGCACCCAAAAACCCCACCCCCCACATGGGCTTTAATCATATCAAAACACCCACACGCACCGCAGAGAGAGAGAGAGAGAGTTGAAGTGGGACCAGCTCTCCAACAAGCAAAACATCCTATTGAATGATCACGACACTTCATAACCTGATCCGGAGGGGAAAACCGTACGTCTTTGCCTGTGTATCTTGCACCGGATGAGACAGAAATCAACGGCTTCGATGGAATGTTTGGAGGATCCGCTTGATTTTAGTGTCTCTTAAATCTTATCTCCTTCTTTTTTTCTGAATAATATTAATGTCTACTCTCTACTCCAAATAATTGTGGATTCTAATGCCTTTGCCTTCCCTTCTTAGAAGTTTCCCATTTTGGGGGATGAGAAGTGCCAGCGATTTGAACTCTCAACCGCATTTGCCTACTTTTACTTGCACCCTCAGATGAGTTTCCGATTAGTAACACTCATGTATTCTTCCATATTTCTCAAGCACTTTTTCACTTTTTATGTTATTTAATGTCAACAATTAGACTTGCGCAACAAAAGAATATATCCCATCATAATCCTATAACTCAAACTCTATTCTCCTAAAAGCAAGCAAACATTTCATGCAATCGAATTTTATCTCAATGATTAAGCTCTGGTTGCCTCAGCGTTTTGGTGTATGCCCATACAGGAAAGGACTGTAGCTGCTAGCTACAGTGTAGGGTGGTGGGACCATGGCCATGGCCATGGCGATGGCATGAGAAGGATCAAATGGAAATTTTGATTTACTAAAAGGAAAAGAATGGCCAATATTTTTGTCTCTTATTTTCAAAAAGCTTTTACTTACCTGCCATCTCCATGGATTAAAGTGGTGAGGCTGGTCAAAAAGACTACAGTCCAAGTGCACTGCTGCAATCACCGGAAGCACTTTCCATCCACGTGGAATATCATACCCTTTCCAAGTTATTCCCACAATATTAGTAATCACACGCCAAACATTACTCTTCCAATTTTATTATACTGGGATTATGTTTACCTTTGTACCGAACATCCTTCAGAGCTTTTCTGTGAAGGAACCTCACAACGTTTCCAAGCCTAAGTGTCTCACTGATAACCTTTAATGATAAACAGGAATCTCGTTAGTTTTGCTGACAGATTACAATTCCAAGCTTTTGATTTGAGATAGGGATATTAAGGGGTTTTACGCATTGAGTGAACTCCATTTTCTTGTAATCCTCCCAGTTCAACTCTGTTTCTCCTGATTGCTTCTTTGCTCTGGCTATTTCACTATGTTCTTCCTACCAAGGCAAAATGGATAAAAATGTTTCTTGCAAGGTGAATGGACAACAGGAGCACTGATAGAAACTAACAGAATAACATTCTAACGTAAGATGCTAGCTCACTTACCTGCAACTGTTGAACAGCACCGTGACAACCTTGTAAGAAGTAAATTGCCAGAGCTATAGCCACTGAGGAAGTTTCATGTCCAGCAAAGAGCAAGCTTAGTATCAAGTCAAGAATTTGCTCTGTTGAAAGATTGGAATGTTTCAAAACCCATCCCAGAAGATCATCTTCTTCCATGTTTTCTATTCCTTCCTTCGTTCTTTCAATTCTCTCATCCATTTTTCTCTCTATGAATTTCAAGATTGTTGACCGAGACTGCCAAATAAGAACATGCAAGAACAGAATTAGTTAAACTCGAATCTAAAAACTGGAGCTCTTCTATCTACTTTTTCATCCTCTTAGCTCACCTGCAAGGCTTTCCTGTATGCAGTTCCAGGCAAATTTAGAGGGGCAGATACTACTCCTTTCATAAAAGTGACATACTCTTTCTTCAGCTGCTCAGTCTCAGGTTTCCCAGGATCCAAACTCATGATGTGTTTTGCCATCAGATTGAAGGTGAACTGCAATTTTATTTTTCTTATAACCTATGCATTTGCTATACAGCTAACATTGAATCATCAAATTCATAATGCAAGTGTCAAATTTTACCTTTTTTGCTTCATCTTGAGCTGAAAATGTGGAATTTTCTTTCCAGGAGTTGAGAACCAGGAGAGTTTGCTTCTCCACCTCTCTCAGTAAATGCGTTCTAAGCCTGGCATGGCTCAGAAAATTCAGAGATATACTCCTCATATCTCTATGCATGTCTCCTACTAGAACTAACATAGACCACTTGCCAAGAATTCCACCTATACTTCTAGGGTAGCTGCATTCAAACAGCCTCCCTTCGTTCTGCAGTATATATCTATTCAACCCAGCATCTGCAGAGACAATTGTAGGCTCCCCGAACAAATTGGACTTGTAAATCTTTCCATACCTGCACATCAAATGGAGCTTTATCTGCTATGATAAAGAAAAGGCCATTCCTTTTTGTTCCCTATGTAGTTTAGTTTTACCTCGATATGTGTCGTTCCATGAATTCTCCAAGGGAAGTAGCCGAGTAAGGCCTCAAGTAGCCAATTGTTTCTCCAAGAAATGGCCAGCCCATGCTTCCTGGTGGGAGATTAAACCTGGGTTGTCTTCTTTGAACAAGAATAAGGATGAGAAGTAGAGACATGAGTGATGGAAGAAGAAAGAGAACAAGCTGTGAGTCAGACATGGAACTTGCCTGACTCTCTCTCATTCTCTTTCGTGGGTTTTGCTTTGGTGTTCTAAGCAAGGTGAAATCAGACAGTATCCAGTTTCGTGACTGTCTCTCCTCCTTGGCCTTGTGTTGAAAAGAAAATATTTGTAGTTTTAAAGTGACTTGCGCAGGCGAGATGGTGGTGAAGACAGACTTAACGAGGTCCTTTGAAACCCAATAGGCTGCTTTTATAACCTTCTTCCCTGTCTTCTTTACAATAAACAGCGGAAAGTGTGGCGACAATATTACTACTTCTCTTCCTTTACCTCCAGTTTATTACTCAAAACTCACTGATTAATAATATATGACCAAGTGTTTTGCAGTTGTGGAGAAGAAGAGTGTGACTCTTGAGCTACAGTTTAGCTAAAATCTCGTTGGTTGGCTCCAGTAATTTAACATATTTTGAATTGAATTGCGTCTGCTACCAAAACTTAACACAAGTTACATCCTATGAAACAGATACCTCCACTTTCTTCCTTCTTATAGTCCCCGTTGAATTGGGTGTATCCAACAAACAAAAGTACAGTGGGTTCTAGTAACCAAACTCATTTGATTTTTGCCTTTGAAACAATGTTATGAATATCGTACCGGGCTTGGTACCGGATTAGGCTCTGGAACGGAATTGTACCGGTATCGGTCGGTACC
>JANZLD010000235.1:57871312-57882402 GCA_026413575.1 Erythroxylum carthagenense | reverse complement strand
AGGAGAGCGTGGATTAGGCCTGGGCTTGACATAGCCATTAGGTATGAGACCGATCTTTGAAGGATGGACCGATCGGCACATGAGACATTTTGACTGAGCTCGGGCCCTGCACGACCGACCCGACCAGGTTTGATCAGGTTGTTGATACATACGATAAAGATAGATAAAACTGAAATTGATGAATATCATCTGAAATTGCATAATATGTTTGTAAAAAAATTGCAAACATTTTTAACACAATCAAACTAATTAAATTTAGCTTAATACCAAGTTGACAAGTTTTACGAAATTAAGTTAAAATCTAATGACTTTTACTATCTTATTGAATGAGCCTTTTAGTGACCTTGGTTTATATCTCATTATCTTGTTTGGTGGGTTTGGCAAACTCGGCCGGTAAACATTTGTTAAAAAAGTCTTCCTTCAGAAAAATACACCTCTTGAACCCATAAATTATTATTGAACCACAAAAAGATTATAGTAATGGGATGAGTTATAGAATGAGAATTGTCTCTAGCAGCCATAAAAACCAAAAAATACACAGTAGTGTGGAAAATAAAGTACTAAAACCTAAAAATAATAAATAGAAACGAAATATGGAAAAACAACGTCACAAAAGAATTTAGAAGGGCCAAAAACATTGGAAACGTATTTGAATTACTGGAAAATCGACCAAAAAATTAAGGATTGAACTAGCCAGTTAAACCTATCTAGATTGGTTCCATTCAACTGGGTGAACTAGAAAACGAATGACTAATGTGGTGCACTGTGATTGGATGAATGACTGACGCAAGGCACTAACGTGGTGCGAGCAGAGTGTCTCCAATGCCTGTAGTGCATACATGAGTAAACCAGAAAGGAGCAACTTTTGGTGGCATGTGTATGCGAGTGGAGGCTTTGATGAAGATACCTTCATCGACATTAGAATCGTCTGATGAGAGGAATCTTTTGATATGCTCAATCAATACAAAGTTGAGCAACAAATCTTTGCTCATGGTCAAAATCAATGAAGCTCAACGAAGAGCAATCAACCAAAAGAAAAAAAAGTATAAGAACCACCCGAAAAGAATCATTTCTTTTCCAAAAATCCAAACCAACCTTATGAAGGTCAGCTCTGATACCAAATAAAAACCAGTAGAGAATGAATTATTTATATATATCTTACAATAAAAGAGATCTACTTATTTATATACAAAAATATTAGCAAAAAAATATAAGAAAGAAGGTAATTTGTACCCATGTGAATTATCTGGAAATTATTTATATTAATTATAATATATACTATCATATACAATCAACAATTTTTTAAAGTATAATTTAGTTGGCATTATTCACAATCCACAAACATAATCTTTAAATTAGTTAAAAAGCAACGGGGGATCTTTTGAAGATTAAAGGATACTAATCATTAATTCTCATCTTATTTCATAATAAAATAAAGTGTGTTCTTAGGCCAAACATCCTTTCTTTTTTGGGCACTTAAATATATTGTAATAATACAATTATAACCAAAATTTGTTATTAAAATAACGTCGCTTTTCATTAAATTATTAAATTTATTTTGACGGCACAATTTAAATCATATAAAATTATATAAATAATGAACAAAAAGCAACTATAATTCACGAAAGAATATGGAGTTCTCCTCCTAGTCCATCCATGCCTATCCACCGACGTCACACCGTTATTCCATCTTGTAGTTATTAAAGGGAAAGGACAAATAAAATCTAAAAAATGCATGGAACGGATATAACTGAAAACAAATTAGCTAAGAAATCTAAAATAGTCGGCACTTGGGTCCAACCTTAAAGATAAAGGAAACGACGTTGTCAAAATGGATACCTCATTTCATCACGGCCTATTTGTATCTTGTTCTTGTACTGTGTGGATTGTTTGTGTTTAGGAAGTTGAAGAGGTGTGTCTGAGGATGACCTTAGCAGATTTGGTATATCCTTGTAATGACTTATCAAGTTCTCATGTTGTTATGGGTTCATGATCATTTAGATTAGGCAGGTAAGCAAGCCGACAATCCTTTCCTTGTATGGTGTGGAATACGCTACGTAGATTTTTTTTTTTTTTTTGGCCTGTGAGGTGTCTTAGGAAGGTCCTATTTATGAGAAGGCACCTTTAAGTCATTCACACTTAGACTAATCCTCTCTCGAGTCAGGTAGGTCCTTTGCAGAAGACAAAGCTCTGGTTCCAAGTTTTAAATGATTGTATACATAAAGGAGGTTTAAATCTACGACCTCACTTAAACTAGAAGGGTCCCTTACCAACTAACCTACGCCCTGAGATTTACACTACGTAGACTTTGTTCTAGGACTCCGAAAACTCCTTGAACCCCTCAACGGATTCTGGTACGAGTTCATGTTTGTGTTATTTTTATTCCTGTTCGAATGACTTTAATCAACAAAAACCGATATTCATATAATAATCCACAGAAACCCTTGGGATCTGGGGTATATAATGCATCCTTAAAAAAAAAAATTGAGATAAAGCAAGAATATATGCTGCCTCAGATAATGAGCTGCACTAGTAGCAGTGAAATGTGGACCTCTGATATGTTTTCTTCCTCGTGATAATGGAGATTAGCAGATCATAAATATTCATTTTCAGGGACCGAACAGATTCTTTCTTTGAATTGATTTATGATTAGGACCATTAGCCAGTACTCGCCACCATTATTGAGCAACAAACTTTTCTTGAGCTGTTATAATCATAGAGAAATCTAAGCCTTAGCTCAGGGACCAAACAGATGCTTCATTTAATTGATTTATGATTAGAACCATTAGCCAGTAATCGCCAATCTTTTCTTGATAAAAATCTTTTCTTGAGCTGTTATAATCATGGAGAAATCTATGACAAGCTGGTTCAAGGCCCCACTAGTTCAGCAATACAGAAGAAATTAAGAACATATTGATGCTGCAAAACCATACTTCATTCTCGAAAACCAGACCTTTAAATGTCATTCTATAGTTTATTCGAAAAGATTGAACATTCCTGAATATTTTTCGGTATCCAAGACTAAGCATTATACTCACTCTTTGACGGTAACTAACTACATGCTCTTCTATGCCTAAGTTTCTTAGTTGTCTCTCAGTTTTCAACTCTTTTGGGTTGTTTTCCTGGAAAACCCTACTTCAGTTAAACTGATAGTCATCGTCTTAGTTAGCTGTTTATATGCGTATTAATGAGAAAATCTGAAAGTTTTTGACAAAAGAAACTTAATTAGGTTTCCATTTCCATTCACTGGGAGTCTTTTTTTTCAAAAAGTAAATTCAAAAAGAAAAAGAAAAGGAAAATTGAACAAAAAAAGCAGATGAATAAACTCCTGGAAAGAATTATTTCAGCTAGGGCATCTGCTCATGAGTTGCTAGGGTCATGTGTTACGTGTATCCATTCCAATCCATGTGTGTACATTATTGGCATTCACGTGAAGACAACATCTACCAACTTTACCTTACATTGATTTAGCCGAAACATCAACTCTTGGTCGTGTCATCTTGCTAATCTGACTACTAAGTACATGCTTAACTAATTTAGCCTGTTACACTATCAAGTTCATTAACATCTGAAGAGAGCAACAAGAACATGGACGTAAACTTGGATTTAGTACGTAGGACAAGGTTTTCTGAGATATGGGCTAGGCTGGATGTAATATAATTCTTGGTGCAATTGTACTATTCATCATGGTTGATGCATATATTTCTTATAAGCCATCATGGTTGATACATATATTTCTTAATTTAATATAACTTGAAAAATAAAGAAAAAATAGATAGAAAAGACTTTAGATTCGGACACGTGGGTCGATGACAGTGTACTACAGCCATGATCCACCAAGTACTAACAATCAAATTAGCTTAACCAAAACGAACAAGCAAACAAAGAAAAGCTATGCCTAAGTACTAACACTCGTGCGGGTGGCCAGCAACGCCAATCATTGCCACCACAAGCATGAACTGGGTTCCCTACTCGTGGCATATACTACACGTGTGGTACGACAAGACTGGTGCTTACTTTTAATTAAAAGCTCAACGACCGGCTCTCTTTATAAAAGTATAATAATATTTCGAAAGAAAGGAAACACGAAAAACCAGCAGCAGTAGGCCTTCACAGGTAGGTCAAGGTGGCTGCGCCTGCCTGCTTTACGATCAGAAGCTGTTTATTTCGCAGAAACCTCCAAGCTATTGTCACGCAGAAAGATATCGAGTATCCAAGAAAACCTGCCATCAGAAGTAGAACAGTAAAAAATATTTTTTTAAAATAAATATTTACGTCCAAATATCCCAAAAAAGGGATCAGTATGTCTGTTCCTGAATCCTGATTTTTTTAAACCTCTGTTCAAAAATAAAAGGCATGCCATGACAACAGATTTGTGTAATGTGTATGGATGAAAACAGTCGGGGCAGTGGTCAAACTTCTGAGTTTGGACCATCACGGAGCCCATCCATTGCAGCGTTGACTCAATCATTCTTTCACTTCTGACGATAAAAAAAAAGGTAAAAGGAAGGACATGAACATCATCACTTGTAAGCTTTCGGTTTATACAAGTTAGCGACAGTAATACCCAACTCGATGGATTTGAGTTAAATAATCAAACACTGTTTTTAGGAGATCAAGAGTTCTGGTTGTATATAGTTATACTTGATTCCTTGAAGTGCTCAACCAGATATTTCGTGGAGTTACAGTTTTAGACTCTTGTTTATGATTGGCAATTATACGTGATTCCTGATAAATTTTTAAAAAAAAATTCACTAGACCTATCAGTTACATCTCTAGATAGTTTGATGGAAGCTTGCAGTTAAGAAAATTTCGATGGTGGTTTCGTCCCGATGCTGTCAGTAACAATCACACACAGATTGCTTCAATCTTTCTCTTATTATCATTGTGAATGATTTGAACCTTGCTATGACGTACGTTCTGTACATGATACATTGATAATAACAACTCCTTGCGATAGAAGGAAACAGACAAGGAGAGGGGACCTACTCAAGGTTTGAACTCAATGATTGCTCACGCCCGGGTTACAGCAAAAAACGTGGTCGCACGATGCTCAACACATTTTTTTCCCAGGGACGAATCATCACTCTCATGCCCTCTCTCGTCTATCTATCTTCTCACAATCTTTGACCAGTGCCTGCCTGAACCTTTCTTTCTATAAATATTGTCCTCATTCACTTACTTAGATACTTATATACTTACTGGCTCATAGCTTACTCCTTCTGATGTGGGGAATCAAAATTTTGGATTACAGAACGTCCTCTGCGACATGATTATGCCTCTCCATCATACTGCCTTGTCTTTCTCTTGATTTCAATGATAATAAAAGTTGATATCTCGAGAGACCGTGACTCGACATCACTAATATGTACATATTTAATATTTTAGCATCATCTTTTTTTTTAATCTTTTGCTTTCAAGTATTTATCGAGACGTTCCCACTGGTAAGGCTGAGCAACATGTCAATTCTTGAAGTGGAGAAGTTTGAACAGGAGTGGTAGACTACAGTACCATTTCAGTAAAAGGGGGGCTGAGAATCACGTGGTCGCATCTCTTTTTCGTCTATTGGTCCAAAACTGCATCTTCCTATGCTGTACATGATCAAGCCAATTTCAGCCCGGAAAGCTTGATGCGTTTACTAGTCAGAAAGGGGCATTTTCTTTCTATAAATTTGTAATACTAAAGTCGCGCCAACTTATTCTATTCTATTCTCTCCACTACACTGATTAACATTTTAAACTTTGATTTTCATAAATTTATAAATTAAGCAAAAGCATGCTTAGACAGCAAAACAAATACAACAAAAAAAGATTTTTAACTCTTTCGTTAGAGCGTTTAAAATTCTCTGCATCACTTATTAATCTACTCTAACCTTATGAAGAAAAGAAAATAAGGTTAATCAGTACATAAAAAGGCCTGGTGGCAAGTGGCCGAAGTTGCTTTATGCGGTGGCAATATGACCTTGTCAGTTCCAAATCAATAACTTGAAAAGATATTCTGGCAGAAAAATAAAAGCTTTCATGATGGTACTAGGCCATTAAACAATAAATATGCCACACTTATTTCGATTCAGTGGCAGAGTAATTATTGATTGGCCGAGAATTTCGGCTCTTTTATCCAGGTAATGGCCATATGTCTTTATCAACTGAAAGAAGGGAAGACTGGTTAAGCTATGGAAATTTTGAAATTGGATAGGAAGATTACATCAAGAACTCGGAGCCTAAAGTACCCAAACTGAAAAGATAATCAGGTACACCTCAATCAAATCCAATTTAAACAACCAGTCTCAAGATTTTAAATAGACCGGAAAGAAAAATCGATAATGCCATAGCCGAAGCGCTAATCAACTAAAGACAAGGCATTGAAGACAACACCAAAAAGAAGCCAAAATAGATTTCATGCCAGCAACATCTACTCAAGCGTCAATATCGCACCAAAAGAAACGCCAAGCAGCCTCTAATCAGTTGTATAGGAAAGAGTATGCTTTTTCATTTCTATCACGCCTTTTCGGATTTTCATGAGAGAAACTAATAATCGCACCCAAAACTTCATGAAGAGCCCTTTCGGGTTTTCAATGCATGAGTAAAAAGACTCAATTCTACACACAATGTGATAAGAACAAGAGGGAAAAGGAGCACCACCGGAAGAAAGGAACAAGACCACAAAATTAAATAGAAATGGTTTCATATTCTTGGATAGGAAACGTGGGTTGCTGTTTAAATTTTTTTTTTTAAAATTCCTTTCTGGGTAGCTTTTCAATCAAGGAGATGAGAATAGCCGGACCGAGTGACCCAGGTAGTATAGGGGATGTTCCCTTTGAGATAGTATAGGGGATGTTCCCTTTGAGATCTGCATCAACTTTTCCTTTCCTCTGGGGATAAGTAGTAAAGGAATTTGATATCCAATGTCGTCAACATTGCACTAAAGATGCACACCTCCAATTCTTTATTTCATAAATACAAGGATAATGAAGGTGTGGAGACTTAAGAGGCAGTAAGGAACACATACAGAAAAAGGAACAGAGAAAGTCAAGAAGGGTATGCTCTGCTCTAGTGACAAAAAGTTCCATTTCCATGCGGACATGTTTCATAAAGATACTTTGGTGTGCCACTAACAATCACTCTTTTTTCTAATTTCAGGTGAGCCATTGGCAACTGGTAATGGCAGTGATTAAAATTCTGCGTATTGTGACAAGCCTCTTATCCAAGTTTAATTATCCCCTTACCATGTCAAGATACCACAAGGGCTCCAACTCTCAGAAGCTTACCTTACCTATCAAAACCTACCATTAGTGCCTGAACAAATCTCACTGATAGGGAAAAGCATGTACCAGTCCAATTTCGATCGAAACATCGACCTTGAAACTTGGATGAAAAGAGACCAAACTAGTGTTGTGAGAGAGTCATAAACCAGTATCACACAGATATCACTGAGCAAAAAGGGAAGAGAGACCTTGTATTCCCTTTCAAGGTGAACAGGTCCACCTACTCATTAATTTAGAGCAATCATGCACCCGTGTGATACCCATTGCCATCAGCTTTTCAACTTCCCTAGCTCATGACAACTGGGTTCTCGAGCAGTGTTTTGAGGAAACAGAACAACATGGTCCCCCAGGGGACCATGACAGTACAGGAGTTTAAAGGTTGAAAACGATCATAAACAAGCAGATGGATAACTGCTTTGCATTTTATAAGTCTGCCACTAAAACCTTCTTGTATTCCATTCACTTATACCCCAATTAGACTTGTTCAGTTGATTTGCACGTGGGTATCAATACAAAATACAAGAATGTACAATTAAGACAGTTGATAGAAACGAAGCAATGTCCAATTGCTACTGAACTAACGTTACAGTCTCTGTATTATCAAAAAATAAAGCAACAGACATTTGAGTTACCACCAAATTTCTCAAGAACAAGAACGGAAATGACTTCCAAGTTATACTTCCCATAGCTTGATTTCTTACTTGCACAAAAAATATGTATGTGTTGCTTATGGATTACTGTCCATGTATAATCAAAACAACAATTCTAAGGATACATGAAACATTCAAAAAGCAGTACCTCAACATTATATAGGTAAGAACCAATGAGTGTAATTGAAGAAAACAGGAGGTGGCTTAGGTGTGATAGGGAAGAAAATCTAAAATAGAAAAAAGAATTATGGAACAAGTTGAGAAGTCAATTCTACAAATTAAGTTTGTGAGTGGAGATGTCATCCTAAGCTGTGCATAAGAAAATGTATTGGGCTGCGTCTGCTCCAAAACTGCTTGGAACCAACTGGAACATGATTGGTTCGAAGTTTGGTGTTAAAAACCTCTTTTCTTTTCAGCTTCGATATGAGAAGCCTCTTATCTGAACCAACTGATTAAAATTGAATAATCATGTTCAAAGCTTTCCAGAATACAACAGCTTATGAGACAAGTTTCCAAGAAAGGGTGTTTAGATATCATCTTTATTTTCTGATTGGATAAGAATATTACCTACCAAGCTTGTATAATTTTCCTGTTCTTCGTTTGGATGATAAAATTATTGACCACCATTGCATACGTTTGCTTTTTCCATTATTATCAATTTTCAGGGAAAGTGAAAAATAAACTAAAGGATTTTGTCATAAACCTCAGTGAATGAGGTATAAAAGAAGGATTAAATTGAAGTTAACGCAAAATAGGAGGGACTGAGAAAATAAGGAGGGGGAGGCCAATAAAAGCTGTCATTGTTGGTAGTTGACATGTATGATTGCCATAATCTGTTAATGGGGTGGAACAGGAGGAAAAACGTGTCCAGAAAGGTAAACTCAATCTAATCATCTGCAGCATTAATGAAAGTAAACCATAAGGCAACCGTATGATTGATATCCAGATTGGGTAGACTTGGGATGGGCTGTCTAATTTTCTAGCTAAGAAGCCTTGTTCATCTCTTCTTCGGTTTTCTTCTTAAAAGAAAAGTGCGTTTGAGCTCTTAGTAGTGGATACTACCCTAGAATTTCCTTCCTTGCATTTGTCCCTCCATTGACTGTTTTCTAACTGCTCCATGCAGGTGTTTCCCTATCATTCTTCCCTAAAATAACCTGTTTAAGGTCAGCTTCGTCGCAACTTTTAAGTTGCTCGATTGCTGCAATTCTATCTGTAGCCGTAGTCCTTCTATAAGTATAATAAGAAATAGATCTTATTTGGCGATTAGAAGATTGTATTAGCTGTTAACTGACAACGAATAATATAGCTAATTTGACCGGCGAATAACATCAACTTTTTATTTAAAGATATTTTATAAAATTAACTATTTAATATTAACTGTTTAAGTGTAAAATGACTTATAAGAGCATGACTTAAAAAAAATATTTATAAGAACATGAATATTATATCTTAGAATTTCTTTGAACATTTTCGTAAGAATTTAAATAGAACAAAAGAAGTCAACACTATCATTTAAAGCAAAGATTTATTATAATCTACAAATGACGTCTAACTGCTATTAAACTAGAAGCAATATTATCGTGAATAGTTGTCATCTCCCAAGTTTAAGTTCTTCAATGTCTTCTTGTGTAGAGTTTAACTTCAACATCTTCAAATACATTTGAAGTTATAATTGTAAGATCTTGATTCATAATGTTAAAAGCCTGGTCATCAATTATACTTTTTCTAATATAGCTATGTAAAGCAAAAATTGCACAAATTATTCTATTTTGATTAATTAATAAATGCTTATTCAATCCCATTTTATGCTTACGTTTTAATTTGCTTCAGTCAATCAGTCAAAATTAAATAAATTAAACCTATTTGCCTATGTTCAAAATAAAAAATAAAAAATTAAATTAATGTTAGAAACTAAAATGAAAAAAATGTACTAATCAATGAGCATAAAAATTATTTTTAATTATATGAAATATAATCCCTTAATAAAATTAGTCTTCTCTTATAACTAAAACTTAAAAAAAGATTTTTAATAATTTTGTCTATTAAAATTAAATTAAAATAATTTGTTAGACATAATAACTATTTGTAGAAATTTTTCCATGTTTAAAAATATTTAAATATAAAAAATATTTTTAGTTATTTAATTCTTCTTTATTATAAAAATTTATCCAAGTATTAATAGGTTAGTATAAATAATTTGGTAATAGTTTGTGTATTGTATAATACCAAATCCAATAATACTTATTTTATTTAATTAAAAATGAAATGATTTTTAAGAAATAATGATCCTGATATGAAAAACAAAATTTTATCAACGAAAACATTTCAACTTGGTTTAATTTTTTAATAACCTAGAGTTTTTTTTTTAATTTCGAGTAAATTGAATTCATACTTTATGTTTATCTGTCTCTATCTCTATTTGTAATAATTTTAGGCACAATCGTCTTTTCATCCCTTAATTTCTCAACTGCTGGAACAAAACTCTTTAAAAACAACAAATTGGCTTCAATCTGTCAACTTAATCAGCTGATTATTAAAGATGATTATCAACGATTTGATACGGTCAAACAACCAAATACCTCTTAGTTCGCCAAAATATAGCTGATCAACCATTTACCAAACAAGTTCATAAACTAATATGATGCTTTGTACTGAGCTCTATGATTCAGTTCAACAAAGATCAAAACTCCTGATAATCCTCCACTGTTCTTATCTGCTTTAAATTGGTCAATTCACCTAGGGGGCTCGTACGAGGCTCAAACCTCATGTGGTATTGCTCTGTAAATGTCTCACAATCCCATATCCGTCTAGTCTTGCTTCACCTTGTAAAACCATATATATAATTCTCCATTAAGATAGAATGTTCCCACCTCCACCTTCTTTAGACGTTCGCTGATTTTCAAAGAACTACTCACACCTTGGGATTATTGCTCCTCACTGTTGTACTATGTTGACTTTTGATGGCATAGTATTTTTGTCTTTAAAGGATTTGTATTATTTTGACTTTTTTTGGCAAAATTCCTAATCTCACATTGGTAAGGAATGAAGAAGAGAGGAGTTTTTGAAGTTATAAATAACTCCCCCCCTCCTAATCAATCTCATCCCAAAAACATTTGATAAATACACCAAAGCTGTATACATATCAAATTTAGTATTCTCTTCTTAATAAGAGCAGG
>JANZLD010000235.1:57804819-57815476 GCA_026413575.1 Erythroxylum carthagenense | reverse complement strand
TCATAAATCATTATTCAACTCACCATATAAACAAGAAAGAAACAAAACCTACTAGAAAACTATGAATTTCGAAATTGTCTTACCTTAGAGATGACCCACGATTTCTTCCTTCTTCTTGACTCTAATGGAGGATAAACTCTTTCTTTGCATTTTCTTCTGGCTTACAACACAAAAACCCAAGCTTTTCTTTCTCTCTTCTTCTTCCTCTTCTTCTTCTTCTTCAACCGAAACTCCCTCTCTCTTTCTCTATAAATTTCGAAACTCTCTCTCTTATTCCTTGAAGTTTCGGAAGTCTCTAGTTAAAAGTTTAAAGAACAACTCTTTCTCACTTAAAACCTATACTAAAACGTTGTAGTTTCACTTAAAACACCATATACAAGCTATTTTCCTTCCCTTCTCACAAACATACGACCCTCACTTGCTTTCCTTCTCTTTTTTTTTATTTTAATTCTTTCCTTCTTTATTTAAGAACATTTAAAAGGGCTAAAAGCCCATCTCCTAATTTTTAAGCCTTAAAACCTAATCAAATTTTCTAATTGGTCCTACACCATATTATTCCATTTTAATTCTAACAACTTACTAAAATCTAATTTTAACTAAATCCTCTAATTGATTTCTATAACTTAAACATTAAATCTCAAATTATTCCAATTAACCTCAAAATAAATCAAATACGTTTAAAGCGGATCGGGGCCCAACATTAGCATTATGGAATTTGGTATTCAATATAGTATAATTGGGCTACATTGTGGCTTATTATGCTTGTGGAGTTGTGTTAAGTATTGTGGAAGTGTTTTGTGAAGTGGAGTTGTGAATTATGGTGAATTGTTAGCTAGTTGATTATTTGAATGTGAAGAATATCTCTATGATGTAAACAATAGACTATAAGAATTAGGTTCTTTAGTATCCTTCTTCATCAACACCACTAACTCTAAAGGACATTCTAAGGTTCAAAAATTCAAAGAACAAGGAGTGGTATAATAAGAGAAGCAAAATTCACATGGTCACTGAAAAAACCACAATCTCATATATTGATTGCATCTTTAGGATTCGCAAAGTTTGTTGAAGACTACAGTGGTATTACTTATTAACTCTACAAGGAGAATACTACTTGAAGGCAACTAAAGAATTTTATGTCAACATGGTAAGGTCAAACTAAAACTGTTATTTATTTATTTTACATCAGAGGTATTGAGATTATAATTTCAAAAGAGATAATTGAATAGAACCTTAAGCTGCCATCAAAGGATAGGATATTGAGTTTTCATAGTGGAAGGCCATCATGACATCATACTTGAGCTAAAATGATGCACAACATATACTTATGTTAGGTATTACCATTTAGTTGGGTGGATGCATTTTTATATAAAAAGTTAGCTATACAATCCCAGATAGTGGCCTACATCTCGAATTATAATGTCAAGCATCAATCCAATAGGTTGAGCTAACTCCAAACGATAAATATGTACCTTATGGATCTCCTTTTCAATAGGTTAGGTGAAGCTCCACTAGTTTGATTATCATCTTTGATGCTTTAATGGATCAACAACGTGGTTTGACATAGGTAATCAAACAAGAATTATATATTTTTGGTGTTAATAGGTTGCTAGTAAAGTAAGGGATGGATACCTCTTTAAACTTAGGATTGTACTAGAAACTCTAATTATATCAATAATAACAGGATGATACTATTTGAATAAATGTGGGAGAACAAAAGGTGGGTTAATACATACAAACTTGATAGAGGGTACCTTAATAACCCTGGCAAAAGGTGCATTTGGATGATTATGATGGTGTTAAGGGTCAAATTAGGAACACGGGGACAATTGGTAGGCTACCGAGGTTACAATACATTAGTTAACATAATCCATCAATATATTATAACAATAATTTAAAGGTATGAATGCCAAATTGGATCCAATGATAGCCTATCTACAACAATTTCCACCATCGTCAACAATTTCCACCATCATCTCCCCTAGTCTAGTGACTTTATCACTTCATGCATTCATATAGTTTTGTTTAATATTTTTTTCATTTTTTATTTTAGCGTATTTTTATTTTATTACATTGAGAATGATAGAAGTTTTAATACAAGATGGGTTTTATTATTTATAAGCCTCTATAGTTTTATTTTAAGTTTGGTGTACATTAGGTTTGGTTGAGTGCTTTAAGAGAGGATATTTTCATTTTATCTATTTAAGTTTTAAGTTAGTTTTCTATATCTTTTATTTCCTTTTTATGTAGAATATTAAGGACAATATTGTTCTAAATGAGGGGGAGATTTAAAATGATCGAATTACATAAAAAATTTTAATTTTTGTGATTTAACTTTTGTTTTTGGGACGTATGTTTAGGTAATCATAACTAGCTCTATGTTAAGTTTACGCATGATTATTAGTGAAGATTGATTAGAAAAATTATACACAATATGATTAAGTGAATGGTATACAAATCTTGACTTTATGAACGCTATAAAATTGAATTTGTTAAGTGATTATACTTTGATTTAACTTGAGTGATCCTGTAAGAAATTTAAACCTTAATATCATATTTCGATTATTTCTTATGTAGATATCTTCTTTTATTTCGAATTTTTAAATTTTTATTTTTATCTTTTGAGATTATACCAAAATTTCCATAAACATAAAATAATAAAGACACCTAGGATTTGAGTTTGAGTTAAATTACTTACCTTTTATACATTATTCCATTAAAGAGTCCTATTAATACCTTAGCAAGTTTATCTACATTTGGCATTATTCTTCATGGTAAGCCATAGAGTGGTGAAAGCTCGTGGATGAAGATGACTGAACTATACCATTTTTGTCCAAGGTATAGTTACCAAATTGCAGAAGAGAACCTTCTTGTATGACTAATTGATGAATATGCCATTAAGTGTTTGTTTCCAAATAACCCTGTCATTATCTATGCTGATAATGACATGAATAATCTCATATTTCATTGAGCTGGGAATAGGAGCTTGTTTGATAATCTCCTTATTCATTAGGACTTTTGCTACTGTTGCTTTCTGGTGAATTACAGACCTGAGAGGAGAGGTATCATCCATTTCCTCCAAAGGACCCATCGATAACCAATTATCTTGCCAAAAACTGGTGGATTCTCCATTTCCTATTAGTGAAATGAAATCAAGTCTGAATCTAACCCTCAGGAGATTTTAACTTTTTCATTAAAAATTCCAAAAGGGTTAAAAGCTTGTGGCATATGCGAAATGTCCTGGACTTTATGTTAGAACATTTCTGTGTATGCTATTTTGATCTAAGTGGTCATATTCTGTGTCTTGTGCTAGGAAGCAGTACTCTACTTTTTATTCCAAATTTAAGAATACAACCGATATCGTCGATTGGTCTGTATGCTTCTCTTGTTACTTTTTTGTATTCCCTTATTCTTTGGAGACAATTCGATCCTTCTACGGTCAAATCTCAATTTGTGGAAGGTCTTCGACGACAAAAATGCAATTAATTTTTATTATAGTTGAGTTTAGGCTAGCATTTATGGTTTATTCATTATTGACCTCAAATCAACCATATTATTTAAGGTTAATTTACTTTGCAATTGACACTTTCACATGTTTTATATAAGATTGTATTATATTTTTCTATGTTTAGTTCTTTATTTTGTAGGTTATAAATTTCAGGAGATAGTATGAGATTTAGCATAACTTTATAGTTATCTGATTGAAGATATTTCATAGTTATTCAGAAAGAAAAAAAAAAAAGATGAACAATAATTTTGTAAAAGACTTCAAGAGCTATTTCTAACTTGAAAATGTGTAAAACTAGGGAAGCTGGTGGAGTAAAGCACAATAGGAACTGGACTTGCTGAGAAAACAGGCACCTATCTTTCGTGAAGGTTTAAGAAACTGAGAAACAATTTTAAAAAATTGGTATCGATTATACCTTGACTGATGAAAAATAAAAGTTCCAGAATGTCACGTCTAAATATGTTCTTTGGAACTTCCCCCGATTCTAAGCCTTGAAATTGGAACAGTTCTTTGGGCATATCAGGAGAGAGTGCACGAAATGATACCTTACAATTTATCTATATATTTCCTGCAAACAAAATTATAGCAGTGGTTTCGTAGTGAACTTGTTTAGCCATGCAATTCTGATTCTTGATACTGCAGTACATTTACAAAATCACCTCTTCCTGAATAATCTGAGAGCTCCAAAAGACAGCTGCAGAATAGAAGAGGCTATCGAGAAAGCAACATTTTGCTTACAAAAACTGGACGCAAGCTAGGCATCCTTTCAATCGTTCCTCCAAAACGAAAACATGATCTAAGACTATCTCATAAAGAAAAGTAGGCCACCCTCCTACATACCATTGAACGATCAACTGTTCAGTGTAGCAAGCATGCCTCCACCTGTAGTTGGTATCACCACTTCCCATCCAGGTCCTTTGAGGGGCAGTGCTCCAAGAGCAACATTATCGTCTTTCTCATCTGAAGAAGCCACTAACATATCACTTCGATCCAAGACCCTATCCAAATCCTCATCACTGATATCCGTCTGTATCAGCTTGTCTTCAGCAGTTTCTTCATCTTGAAGCAGGCTTAGGATATCCTCTTCCTACAAAATTTAAGCAGAAAAAGACAAAAAAGAAAGTGTTCACAACAATCAATAAGTCACATCCTACGATGGTTAAGACAAAGGATGGTAAACATAGCTTCAAATACCTTCGGGAAATCCTATTTCATAATTACTATTCAAAATGCCCCTTTTAAGTCACTACCATGAAGCTTAAGCAATGATCGGCATCATCATTGCTTTAGCAATTAAAAACTCAAATTCAAATACCAAGTATAAAAGAAAGCATCAAACAGAAAGTTATAATTATTAGATATAACTAACTCCTAAGACAACAAAATAAATGGGTTGCCAAATAACACATAAATTTAAAGCAAATAGACAAACCTCTATGCCCTTTATGCTATTGGGCATGATGCGTTCTTGATGAAACTGACCTTTTCCAATGACCACATGCTCAAGCTTTAACTTACTATAAGCTCTTTTGAGAATGCGACCCTGTTGGCATACAGTTTATCATTTTGTGAATACCTACAATATCATTCAACAAAGTTAGGTTTGTTAGTGAAATACCTCAACGGATTGTGCTGTTGCAAGCCTGTAAACATGAACAGGCTTTGTTTGTCCAATTCTGTGGCACCTATCCATGGCTTGCAAATCCATTTGTGGGTTCTGAAATACAATTACAGTTTAATGACTTTGTTTCGCAGATTCTCTTAATACATAAAGAGATATAAGGTTAAATGATGAAGGAATGAGAGATCAAGAAAATACCCAATCACTATCATACAGGATACAGGTATCTGCAGAAGTCAGATTGATACCCAATCCACCCGCTCTAGTACTTAGAAGAAAAATACGATAATTGCTATTCACATCATTAAATTCCTCAATCTGTTCAAGGAAAAATGTAATCAGTAGCTATACCGCCTTTGCTGTAATTCCATTCACTCCAAATTGTAATTATAATATCATCACATAATATATCAGCATATATGTATATCATTAGGAGGACTATTCAATGGATCCAATATCTTCATTTGTATGAAAATAAAAGGAAAAGAAGAACCTGTCTTCTCCTATCATCCAACTTCACGCTGCCATCAATTCTACATACTTCAAATCCTTTCTCACTAAAATAGTAATCCATTATGTCCAAAATCTTGGTCCATTGCGTGAAGATCAGAACCTGTAGCAAAGGCAAACAACATGAGAACAACTAATATCTTACAGAACACATGAGCTTGCATTGTCATACTTTGTGCTTGCAGTCAAATAACCGCTTCAACAATCTTTCTAGCAATTGAAATTTTCCACACTGCTGAACAATCTCTTCTACAGGTGGGTAGAAATCTGCTCAAATAAAGGAAAGCACAGAAAATTTTAATATTTCTGCAAAAATATTGCCACAAAAAGAAATTTAGGATAAATCAAATACACGAATCATTGAAGGCTGATTCTAAGAGATCCGGGTGGTTGCAGTTTTTGCGTAGTTGAATCATCAAATTGTTTAGCGTTCCCTTCATTCCACGTGCTAGAACAACAAAAATCACAACTTAATACATAAATCAGGAGAATATGCTACAATATAGCAGTTAGTAAACAAAAAACCTTGTGACAATTAAGAAAATACCAAGAACTATCATATTCTGAACTAAGTGCATATATTGTATAGCTATACAATAACTTTACCCAGTTTGCTCCATTTGGGAAAACATTAAAGAACTAACTGTGAAAGCTGACATTTATCTCAACTTCTTTGAACTACTACTGTCCTATCATTTTTCAAGAATCATATGTTGAAGCTATACATGTATGAGGATCATCACATTCTTCCATAATAACTGGCAGAAAATTTTCCTCAGCCCAGTCAATTTACACAGAATGCCCTACAGTTCTAACCCCATACTCATTATGTAGTCGACAAGGCCAACTCCAAACAATATTCCTCCCGCTCATCAATCTAGAGTCATCTCAAAACATCAAAAGTATTTGAAGTAATGTTAGCTTATTCTCATTGCTTTCTGAAGAGACACCTTGTTCAGTGAAGCTTTTCTTACACTACAAAGTTATATGGTACCTGAATCTCCTTTCTCTCGTAAGTGGTTTTCCAATGTCTTGTTGATTAAATGATCTTGAAAATTCTTCTGATGCTCAGTCAATGTAGCATAGAGAATAATCTCTTTTTTGGGTGGAAGCATCTGCTCTACATCAGCTTTTATTCTTCGTAAGAGAAACGGGCGCAGTATGGCATGGAGTTTAGCTACCACCTAAAAGATCATCAAACCAGTACGAAGTGAGGCATTTTAAGCAGAATGCCTTATAAAATATAAAATATAACATTGCATCTTCAAGAAAGGCACGTACTTGAGCCCGTCTCTTCTCTTCAAGCTCTTCCCTCACTGCTTCATTATTGCACTTTCCTGACAGATCAAACCTGTGACAACACTTCCATTAATTACTGCATACTTTGGTGAAAAACCATCAGTACTTTAGTATGTTCAATTTCCCTAGCCTGCTCTACCCCTCAGCAAAGGTACGTACACAAAAAAAAGCAATAGAAGACCAATGACTTTGCTTTACCAGGATTCAAATTCTTCATGGGATTGAAATATATCTGGCAAAATGAAATTTAACAATGACCAAAGCTCTGCTAAGTTGTTCTGCAGAGGTGTCCCAGTGAGCAGAAGCTTATTCTCCATAGGTATGCATTTCAGTTCTCTAAGCAGTTTGCATTTTGAGTTCTTCAAGCGGTGTCCCTTCCAAAAATAAATCATAGTGAGATAAACCACACCTTTAAAAATTGAAGCATAAGGGGTTTAGATAAAGCACTTTTAAAGAACATAACTCTCTAGCACTAAGAAATCCAACTTAACAGTCTGACCATCTAATTTAAGATTTTTTTTGCCATAAGCTTCAAAAAATTTGTGAGCCATCGCCATGATAACTTGTAGGAGCAAGTAGAATAGGCAAGACCATTCCAGAACACAAAGAGACTTCTGAAGACAAATTTGTTGTCTTGAATAAAGCATACTACATTGCCAACAAAAAAGTTTCCCTTGTTGACCATACACAATAACTTATTTACCACATTTGAGAAATCCATATAACACTAAACATTGCTTTGTCCCAATTGGGCAACTCCTAAGACCACTCACCTCATCTACCACCACATACTTCCAAGTGTACTGCTTAAAACACTTTCTAGCATCAAAAAATGCAACTTCATAAGAAGTAACAACTATTGGGAATTTGGCTCCAATGGATCTAGGCATGTGCTTTCTCCTTAACTCATCTCTTTGCTTCTTGTCACCATGGTAAATGATAGCATTCATTGAAGGTGCAAACCTGATCAAATATATGTAGAAAAATTAGACGCACTAAAGAACTGAAGTTTCAAATCAGATCATAATTTATTTAGCCAAGAATTTACCGTGAAATCTCATTTACCCAATTTGAGAGGGTAGACAAAGGAGCAATCACTAAATAAGGGCCATCTAAACCGTTTCCTTTCAGATGTGCAAGGAAACCAATAGTTTGAATGGTCTTCCCAAGGCCCATTTGATCAGCTAGAATCCCATTGAGGCCGTTTTGCCACAAAGATATCAACCACTTCACGCCTTTGAGTTGGTAAGACTTCAACTTGCCACCAGTCAACAAAGGAATTAAATCTCTCTGCTCTTTATCAAGTCTTTCTTCCTCGGTTAAATTCATGTCTTCATTCTTTTCACCCTCCTTAGATCTTGTAATCATAGCAGCCACAGCCTGCTTGGCTTTCCTCTGGTGGACAGTAAAAGACGTAAAAATTCACTACTAGAGCAATCCAAAATTCACATAAATTTGACAACAGAATATAATAGCTACTTCGAAGTAAAAATTTGATCTCATTTTGAAACATGTATTCTTGTGCAACTGATTTCTCAATGTTTACATTGTAGTTTCAGCAGCTAATATACTGGACTAGAAACTAAAAGATAGATAGCTAATTTCACGTGCTCCTATGTGAAACATATACAAGGACACACTGATGCAGCCCATTAGCCAAGCAGGTTCTCTCGACATACTAGTACACTGTGGTGCAAAAAATACAATGTCCTACATAAAAAGGCTGATAGAAGCTCACAGAATTATATTGGGAAGCAGCTTTTCTTTTGGAACCACGCCCTTTCTTTTTCTCTACAGTTTGGCTCTCCTGCTCCACCCCATTCTATGAATACAATTTTATAATAGAAGTTCAGGCAACACAGGAAAAAAATTACCAAGAAAACAAGAAGTTTTGAGAGATTTCAAGTAAATACAAGTGTAATTTCATCCATCTTCTCCAACAAGAACTCCGAGTAGAGTTGAGTTTGAGTCAAAAGCTCATCCAACTTGGTGTACTGAGTATCGTTCAAATGGGGGGCCTCCACTGTCTCTTTTTCTCTCTCACCTTCTTCTTCTTTCAATCGAGCTTTGAACAGCGTCTCTTCTTCCTCTGCGATATCTCTTGATATAAGATTGGAATCCCCACTTTTGGCCAAAACTACATCTTCCTCCAGCTTGACTTCCATTTTCTCCTTGCACTTGGCCTTCAGACCCAAAACCAACAAATCCAAGAAACATTGAAACCACAATACATTACATGGCGGGAAAACGAAATAGTCACACGCAACAACGTGACAAAGACAATAGATCGAAAAAAAATAAAGGTCTCAGAATGGTTCAGAACGGCACAAAAATAGCGAGGCAACGAGGCTATTCTTCTTGCTCAGTTTCCTCATTCTCGACAAAAAAAAAAAAAATCAAAACAGACCGCGAGAATATCTCACATTTTCCCGAGAAACAGAGTAAGGAAACCGAAACATAAGATCACAAACATGATAACACTACCTCATCTTCGAGAACCGACGTCGGAGACCCTGCCGACTCGTCGACCTTCATCTCGCCGTCAGACACCATCTCAAACCCTAAAAATCTCCAAAAAAAAAAAAGTAAAAACAAAACAAAAGTCTCCGAGTAAGAAGTCTAAAATGACATCGTATAACGAGATAATGAGTTCAAAAGAGAGAAGAAGAGGAGTGTACAGCGAGAGACTTGCTCTGAAAGAATCGGAGAGAAAAGAGCAGAGAGACAGTGAAGAAGTGGAAGAAATTAGGTAAGAACAAGTAAATAAAATCTGAAGCAGAGGGTTTTATGTTGGGTTGTCTAGGCGTTGGTGGGCGGGAAAATGGGACCTGAAAATATTAGCCCCTCAGAAGCTTACATAATTACGAAGATATCCTACCCCGCTGTGCTACGTGTCATTGCAACAAGTGTTGATTTTTGTTTCTTGAGTTTTGATTGGGCCTCAAATTGATGAGACCTGTGCTAATAAAAGGGTAATAAATAATAATCAAGAATTTGGAAAGTGTTAAGCCTTTTTGTGGAGGGCTTGCGTTACTCTTCCTATTTTGTTAAAATTTTACAACTAATAATTAATAATAAAATTTAGTTGTATAGAGTTATTATATAAATAATAAACTTTTGTTAACCAGACTGAGACTATTGCTCGGCTGTCTCCATAATTTTTAAAATATTTTTTAAAATTAAAAATATAAAATAATAATTTTATAATTAAATCTAATTCTTTTAAACAAAACGATATCATTTAATACGGAATTTAAAAGAGGGAGTATGAATCTCGGGAGGCGGGACCAACGGACTCTAGCTGGACATGGGTAATGTAATTGAATTAAATCAAACCCAATAAAGCTGAAGTTCTCCGTTCAGTTAGGAGGGAATAGTACGGCATGATGCTGGATTAAAATAATGTCGGTGGAGTAAGGCACTAACTGGGTGTGCTGTTTGAAATTTAGAAGACGAGGTATAGTGGGCAAAAGCTGCAAGTCTTCTGAAGAATGTTACTTCTTGTTTTATAGCTCTCCTTTTTTTAATGACCCTGTCTTTTATAATTAAAGACTTCCGGTGGAAGGCACGGTGTACATAAATGGAGTCTCTTTTTAGATATAATTTAATCTCTTTTCTTTCAAAAGTTTACCTTTGTGGTTTTCTTTTTGTTCATTGTATTTGATTTAATTTAATTATTTTTTACCTTTGTGGTTTAAAATAATTCAATCAAATACAATGAA
>JANZLD010000235.1:57685844-57698861 GCA_026413575.1 Erythroxylum carthagenense | reverse complement strand
TTTTGAATTTTCTGTTATTAAGAAATTTCAAATTAAGAAAAAAAAAAAAAGAACACAGGAATACAGGATACATATACATACCCGGCTCCTACAGGTTAGTACGTAGGTACATATACGTACCTTGACTTAAAAAGGGCCGAACTTGAGATAGACTCGTCTCTCTCTCTCTCTGCATTTTCCAGAGGTAACTGTTCTCTCCCCCACAATTTCTTTTATGTGTGTTTGTTACAGCGCGGTTCATACGATTCAAATCATTAATCTTAATAATGAAGTTAATTGTGATTTTGCTCTCTCTCCCACTCTCTCTTTAGTAGCCCTTTGATTTTGATCGTCATTGCAGCTGCTCTTTTCTTCTGGATTTTCCCGTTTCGCGTTATATAGTGTTTGGCTGCCAAGAAATTCTTTTGGGGAAAAGCAAAGAAAACTTAGGTGTCCTTCTGGAACCCGACTAGTTACTCCCTTTCTATTGCCGGAATATGTTTTTATTATGAAGAGTCTAATGATGACAAAAATTGTGACTGTTCGGAGAAATTCTGTAATTTTTGTCTGAATGGCGAATATTGACTGAGTCGCCAGTCGCCACTGGGATTTTTCTTTCTTTTTAAGTTGCCAGAATTTTTGTCTGAATGATGATAATTAAAGTTTTCTTTCTTTTGTGGATGAACATCAGCTTGTTTATATATTGAAGAGGTCAATCGAGTTGTTGCTTGGAGTTCTTCTAATCTTCTAGGGTTAGATTTTGTCACAGTATCTATAGTATTTCTAGAAACTTGACACGATAATATTGATTGTGGTTACGCTGTTTGGAATTGAATGGTATTCAACTAATCATACTTGATTGTGTCGATACTATCTGGAATTTAATGCGGTATTGAAACAATGATATTGACTCTGTTTATATTCTTTGGAATTGATATTGCAGTTGTATTCTGTATCCAATTCAATGGATCGAGGAAAGAAACCTTGTAATTCAGTGGAAAGCAGAAATAATAAGATATACATGGATCTGAAAGATGTTATCAGAGTGAATGCCCTTCCTTTCCTTCCTGCCAAGTCTCTTTGCCGGTGCACTAGTGTCTGTCGAGACTGGAAACTTCAAATCTCGAGTCCTTTTTTTGCTCATACTCAGTCAAATGCTTTTCATGACATATCTGGCTTCTTTTGTCAAAACAAATCTTCCCAATTTGCTTCATTCATCTCTCTGGACCCAGCTGCTTACGGGCTGCCAGACCCTTCATTAACATTTTTACCAGAACCAGTTGATATCAGGTGTTCTTCTAATGGGTTGCTTTGCTGCCAGGGTTGCACTGAATCCAAGGCCTATTATATTTGCAATCCTGTTACCCGGAAGTGGAAGAAACTCCCAAAACCTAATGCCGATCATGGGTCAACCCCTGCTCTTGTGCTTGTGTTTGAGCCTTCAGTGCTAAGTTTCGTGGCTGAATACAAGCTGATTTGTGCTTTCCCTTCTGAGCTTGATGGCTATGAATTTGAGATATACTCTTCTGCAGAAGGATCTTGGAGAATTTCACCTGAAATTATTTTTGGTAACCGGGAATTGGTGCCAACTTCAGGTGTTCATGTTGGTGGCATTATTTATTGGCTCTCTCGTTGTAGTGGGATTGTTGCTTTCGATCTTAAAAACGAACGGACAAGGCTCCTCTATGGCTATGCCCTTGGTGCTTTGGGTGAGGTGAACGGAAAGCTTTATTCTGCTTCATTGCATGGTTCAAAATTGACTGTTGTGGAGCTGTGTAATTCTTTCACAAACACAATGCAAATGCACAGCAAACAAAAATCGTGGAATATGAAAGTGGAAATAAATTTGATGGGTCCATTGCTTGATCAAGGTAGTAATGTCGTGTTTGTAGGCGGAAATCTGGTGTTGATTCGATCGGGGAAAAGACTTGTTTCAGTTGACATGAAAACTCAGACTACCACAATTTTAACTGCAGAACTTGATTACTCTTCTCGAGTGGTCCATTATGTGAATAGTCTTGTGGAGATATAAGCATCCGACAATCGCAGTGGTGTTCTTTTTCTTGCAACTTACTAGCTATAAAATTTGACATTTGTCATGAGATGTTCAGGGTTCCAGACTTCGAACTCTAGCTTTAGGTCTTAAACTTTTAATATTTGAATGATTCTTTTTTATATGGTAACTATATATGCTTGATCTTCTTGATTGCTACTATATATATGCATGATCTTCTTGGTTTCTTCGTGGACATTTTAACCATCGTTCATGAAAGTATGGATTAAGCAGTTCCAAGTGGGAAGTCTGGGATCTCAAGCTTGATTTGCGTGCAGCATTTTTGGGAATTTTGGCCCTTAAAGTACTGTCAGTTTATAATTGCGCATGGAGATGATCTCCATCGCTCTTCTGTTCTGGGACTCGGCCATCAGATCAACACAAACAGCTTGTTTTCGGCACCAGGAGGGGATAGCCCGATTCAAGTACCTCCTAGGTTTGGTAACGACACGAAGTCACTTAAGATGAAAATGGAAACAGTTTATTAACCACATCCACTAGGAACCGAGACTGATAGTTCTTGTGATTTGCAACTATCTCATCCATTATTTTCTAATCAAATTTCAATAGTTACTGGTAATATAAGTCTACTGTCAAGTTATGATAGATATTTAGATGATTTCTATTCTGGTATGAACAACCTTTTTATGATTTGCTTTTAGTCACTGCAGATTAAGAGTTGTGATCAAAAGCCCGGTGCATTCGTCAGAAGAATATTTAACTGGCATAAGGCAGGAATATGCAGAATCTGCAGCGGTAGAGATAAGTATAAACCACCGAATCATTCAGTTTAACTCAAATCATTACCAAAATCTGGAACCAATAACTTTTTTCAAAGTTAAAATTTAATTTGACGTGAAAAAAAAGAAGAAGAAGCTCCACAGCAGACCAAAACAATTCTACTTCGGGTATGCAAGTCTAGATTGAACATTTCAATCCATATCACTTTCTGACAAGTCAAAAGAAGAGTAGCCATTCATGATTTTTCTGTTGTCTTGTTAAAAGTTCTGGTAGGCATGCCTCTCCATTCAGGAAACAGAGCCCGTCAGATTGTTATCCTCTCAGAATATAGTCATGGTAACTTTTTTATTCTTGTGATTACCGCGTAATTATACGATTACCATTCTACATCTTCCCCCAACTGCTGATTGGACACATAAACGTTTTAAAGATAGTAATCAAATCTAATTTTCTGCATCATGATTTGTCATGCAGAGTAGGAATCGCAAGCACCAAATAGAACAATGATGGATTCAACACTCTTTTGATCTCCATATCTGAAATATTGGAAGTCAGACTATCTTCTGTGGGAGCTACGAATAAGACAGGCGTTAATGGCGGAGATATTATCGAAGTCAGCAATTTTCTGATATTAAAATAACTAGAGGCTGCCATTTATCTAAGTAGAAAAAAATAGGAATGCACAGCCATGAAATGGTAAAAGCAATGACCAACTCAATCTAAGAGATAAAGAGTGAGAGAAAAAGAGAGTAGCTGAGAGAGAGGCAGACCCTCCTTTGTAGGTCATTCTCAGACAAAGAGAGTAGCTGAGAGAGAGGCAGACCCTCCTTTTTAGGTCATTCTCAGACAAAGAGAGTAGCTGAGAGATAGGCAGACCCTCCTTTGTAGGTCACAGAGAACGGATACAGGTCGCTTTGTACGACGGAAATGCTTTTCCTTCTCTTTTCACTGAAATACCTAGTATCTTTCCCTTTCACGCTTATCACCATCGCGATCCTTTAACGCTCTCTCTGCATCATCTCCCACTTCGCACCACAAGACACTTAAACATCGACAGAGAATGATGGAGAGATCAGGAATTTATTCCTAGTCCACTCAACCGAAAGCAAAACATGCCATGTTTCTGTAACTTTGTATTACTAGTGATCAATCCAAGCCATAAAAGGACTTGTTCAATGGCTTTGGTTTTTGCTTGGGGGGTCCTAAGACCTTGAGACGAGCAGTTCGGGCAGAAGTGGAGTTTCCAACGTGACTCTTGACACAATTAGCATTGTTTTTCGCCAGAAAGTTTAGATAAAGAAACATGTCTTCAAATTCGTTGACTTCTCCAGATTCAGTATCCCCACCTTCACCAACTGCACCATCACCATCAAACTTATCATCATCATCATCATCACCACCACCGCAAAGTACAAAATCTCCACCTTCAACAACCGCACCATCAAGCTCCCCATCATTGAGATTGATTTCACCTTCACGTTCTTCAGCTTCTTCACCTGTGCCTTCCGCTGGCAATAGAAGTAATGACACTTCCTCATCCTCATCTGCATCAGCACCCAAATCATCTTCTTCATCAAATTCTACTCCAGCTGATTCTACCCGCGCTAATTCATCATCAAAATCATCAGGAAGCAGTGGCTCATCTATAAATCGTGATACCGTTATTGGCGTGGCAATTGTAGTTGGGGTGTTCATCATCATTATGGTCATCGTTTGTGTGATATGTTGCAAGAAGAAGAGAAGAAAGAAGCAGACCATTCCTTACTACGCAGATTGCCCTCCTAAAGGTATAAAATTATTAGATAAATTCTGAGATTAAGACAAAGCAATTAGGCTCATAATTCACTTCAAATTGCTGTCAACAACTGCAACCGCAACCTTTTTAATGTGAGCAACAGTCTAGAATTGCCCCACGTCCCGTAACATGCTATTTAACATATTGCTTCCAATTAGGGTAAGAACAATCATTTCAAGATAAAGTTTACGATAATTCTGTTTCATGGTTAGTCACAGGTCATCAGAAATATTACAACTCACCGAAGCCAGATTGGCACATGAGTCCCCCACCTCCTACAGATCATAATGTCAAGATGTCAGCAACACCGTCAGGTCCTGGACGTCGTGGACCGTCTCCAGTTCCGGGAGTTATGAACAGCGGTGATATGAGTTCCACCTACTCAGGACCGCCGCGTCCAGCACTGCCACCTCCATCACCAAACATTGCTCGGGGGTTCAACAAAAGCACCTTTTCGTACGACGAACTGGCATTAGCTACAAATGGATTCTCGGACGCCAATCTGTTGGGTCAAGGTGGGTTTGGTTATGTGCACAAGGGTGTTTTGCCTAATGGAAAAGAGATAGCAGTAAAGAGCCTCAAGTCAGGGAGTCGACAGGGAGAGAGAGAATTTCAGGCGGAAGTTGAGATCATTAGCCGTGTCCACCATCGATATCTTGTGTCTCTTGAAGGCTATTGTATTGCTTCAGGGCAGCGAATGTTGGTCTATGAGTTTGTTCCTAATAAGACTCTTGAATATCATCTTCATGGTAATAATTTCACTTCTCTGTTCATTATGTGTTATCTTTAACAAAATTGTATTGGAGTACATTGTAATTTGAATTATGAACAAGGTCCAACAATGGTGGTCATTTTTAGCCAGTATAGTATAACCTTCATTTGATGAAAGAAGAAGATGTTCGAAGCCTCTATTACATATGCATCGATTAAGCTTCAGAAAATTTTCTTCTATCAATCTCAATTTTGTAATTGAGTTATATAATAATAATTTGTCGATCGCAGGAGGTCATTCAGTCATGGATTGGCCAACCAGACTCCGTATTGCATTGGGTTCCGCCAAGGGACTTGCTTACCTTCACGAAGATTGTAAACGAACTCTCTCTCATACACAGAGACAAGCAGCACTTTTGAATAATATATATTGCTCACATTGGATTACTAATTGCTTGCAGGCCATCCTCGGATCATCCATCGTGACATCAAGTCTGCTAATATTCTCCTCGACTTCAACTTTGAGGCCATGGTATCTGCGTTTTCCCATGTCACAAGTTCTTCAACCTATAGCTTGCACTCCTTACTTGGTGCTCCAAATCTAATGTTTTTTTATTATCAGGTTGCTGATTTTGGATTGGCCAAGCTGTCTTCTGATAATCACACTCATGTGTCTACCCGTGTTATGGGGACATTTGGGTAAGCCACATCGCATTAATGCTTATGACTTTGTTGGATTGGAAGCCAACCCCATGCCATAAAATTCCAAGGCAAAAATTGAGGCATCTTTAGGATAATCACACACTTGTTTGAAGTACAGAGTGAACATAAGATGGCTTCGGCCCTAGAATGCAGAAGAGCCAGGAGCTCGAGAAAATGATCCAAACCCTTCTCTTGAAACCCCAAAATTTGAAACTTCGGATCAGTACATTGGGTGTCTAATATGATTCTTTATACTACACTTCTGAAGTAATCATCTAATATATCGAGTTATACGCGTGGTGCGTGCATACATATTCCTATACTAAAAGAAGAGTTTTGTTAAGAATGGGTGTGCGGGAGAAGAAGAAGAGTCGTGTAATACTTTCATGTTTCTAGGCAGCACATTTGTTCTTCAATTGAAGCGATTCTCTGCCTCGCTGACTTCATTTCATGGCGTTGAGGCAGGTACTTGGCTCCAGAGTATGCATCAAGCGGCAAGCTGACAGAGAAATCTGATGTTTTCTCATTCGGAGTCATGCTGTTGGAGATCATAACTGGAAAAAGACCCGTCGATCCTTCAAATTCAGCGGGCCACTGCTTGGTTGATTGGGTATGCAATTTTATTGTATATTAGAGCCAACATGTTTTCCTGTAAACAATGCTTTTAAGCATTGTGGCATGCATTGAACAGGCTCGACCATTTCTCACTCTAGCCTTAGATGAAGGCACCTACAATGGATTGGTCGATTTTCGTCTGGAAAATAACTTCAACCGTCAGGAGATGCATCGCATGGTAGCGTGTTCTGCCTCCAGCATTCGCCATTCTGCAAAAAGACGGCCCAAGATGAGTCAGGCAAGAAGCTAACTTCTTTTCCCTCCACCAGAATTTGTGACTATTTGATATTAAAAATTGCTACGCAAAACAGATAGTGCGTGCGTTGGAAGGAGACGCGTCACTTGATGACTTGAAAAACGATGGTACAAAGACCGCTTGACTTGACGGCTCCATGTTCAACGTCTCAGCTTCAACCCCTGAATATGATCAAAGTTGACACGAGATCCTTCAAGAACTGATTCGTGAGCAGTCGACACTTTGCCAATCAAGAACAGCAACATCCGCAATTAGGACCCCCAGATACACGCGTAGGGTTTAGGATAATTGTTGTTAGACTTGTCACCCACCAATAATGGCTCTGATTCTCTAAGCATGCAGGACCTTTCTTATGAATTATATTCACACTGTTTGGATGATGCCTCCATTTGTAAAATGGCAATAGGATTACGTAGTTAGAAAAAAACATCAAGGATTACTTTGCTTATTAGAGAATAAAAGGTCTTACCTTTCTATTCCAAATATGCCATTAAATATCAATTTCTTAATCATCATTATAATATCCAATTCGAAATCTCACAATAAAGCAAGATTTGAAGAAGTCTGATAGTATGCATCCTTACTCTTTACCTTTATATTTTATATTTTTATTTAAATAATTTAAGAAAAGATAAAATTTTAAGTATTTCTAATACTAAACAATTTAAAATAACATTACAATTATGAAAATTTTGTATTTTTTTAAAATTAGTAACGAAAATATCCTGCCAAGTGCCTAGCGCACTTGGCCTACTCCAACTATAAATGCTTCGCAGCAGCTTGGAAGTGTTATTTGCCTCTCGTTGCAATTTCAGTTTTCTTCGCTCTTGAGTTGTGACCCGATTTTTAAAATTCTGACCCGAATAGACACAGTTATCATCTTCTTGACTTGATCTCGATTGCGAAGCCCTACGTCGGGGTCGACACAATGGGTGACTACAACGATGCCTTCATGCGCAACCAAAACTCCGCCGTTCGGGCCACCGCCAAGAGCCAGAATCGCGCCAACGTCCTCCAGCTCAAATTGGTTTGTGCTACTAGATTTCTTTGCTCTCACTGTAGATTCTATAACTTACTTTTTGGTTATGATGTCAATAGTGAAGCCCTAGTTTTCTTGATCTTGATGTTTTCTGCTGCCATGATCTTGATGTTTTCTGCTGCCTTGTAAATGCAAGTTTTAGTCGCAAAAGCAAAGAAAGCAATTGAAAGTTGGAACTCTTTCTTCTCTTGGTTTGGCTTCGAAAAGTATATTTGATGTTGATCGTATGAATATGAGTGATTTGGATTGTTTAATGTTGAAGTTTTCTTTGAATTGTTCGTTCTGCAGATTGGGCAAAGCCACCCGACTGGGTTAACAGCAAATCTCTTGAAGCTATTTGAGCCTCGGCCTCCTTTGGAGTTCAAACCTCCTCCTGAAAAGAGAAAATGCCTACCACTCACCGGTACCACTTTATTTGATGTGATGAATCATTTTTAACTGTACTTTCCTGGGGTTGAATTAGTGTTGATATGATTTCTTTTTGGATAAGGCATGGCGCAATTTGTGAGTGAGTTTGCAGCTGCTGGAGATGCTGAGTATGCTCCGCCAATCCCGGAGACTGAAACTCCCGTACGGTTTTTCATTCTTGCTGTGTTTTACGTATTTTGGTTTATACTTCATGGAAATTTTGTTAGATTCATTTTCCATTGAATTTATTGCTTTCATCTTGTTTGTGGAAGAACAATTATTATTCTATCTGCTTCTCTTGCCTGCTGTTTTAATTCGAGGATACTTTTGCGTTTGATATATTGGCCTTCTGCTTTCACAAAAATTTTATAAATACTGTCGATCAGGCACAGCGAAGGGCAAGAATACGTAAACTGAAACTTGAAAAGGGTGCGGAGAAGGCTGCTGAGGAGCTTCAGAAATGTGAGATTTATTGTTCTTCCATTGCTATTTTTTCAGTTTTTCATTAGGTTTATGCAGGTCTTTTGATATGCATGTGTGCACAGATGATCCAAATAATGACCCAAATATCTCAGGAGATCCATACAAGACGTTATTTGTTGCCAGGCTTGTAAGTGGTGTTCTGTTTTCTTTCCCCTTATTTTGAAGCTAGATCTTTTTTCAGCCGGAATGACACGTTGACTGTTTTTTTGCAGAATTATGAGACGACAGAGAGTAAAATTAAAAGGGAGTTTGAGTCGTATGGACCAATAAAACGGGTAGGTATATTTGAGTACAACAAAACAGGTTTGGTAATAGGTTGTCTGCTGTACTTGCCTAAGATTCACAACGAAGATTTTCTATTTGTTAGACATCTTTTACATTATCAACCCTGTTTACTTGTCACTTTCTTCTTTTCGCCTGATCTGAAAATTTTTCTACCTTTTGCATGATTCACATTTATGCATTTTCTGATGTTCATTCATTTAACTTAATGTAAAGCAATGCTAAAGTTTTCTGCCAAAATCAAGCTTCTTGTCTGTTGTAACACCAAAACAACTGTTTGGCTTAATTTAGAAAATTGCATAGCAGTTAAGAGTAGTCAGTGATGCATGATTGTTTAGCATCAATGTCAATTGGAGAATTGTGCATCACCTGTGTATAGCAACACTGGTGGAGTAAGTAACATAAAAATAATAGCTTTGCTACTATGCAGCTTAAGAAACAGTCTTGTTTGTTCTGCTGATTCTCAGTTTAAAACCTACTATCCAGTCAGGGTATGATGTGGTTCCTAGGAACTGCTTTAGCATTAAGATTCATCATATTAACAGATCCCTGGTAAGGGGGTTGAGATTCATCATATTAACAGATCCCTGGTAAGGGGATTGTTGACTTGGTTCCCATGGAAATTTCACCTCTCAACTCTTGTACCATCGTATTTTAAAGAAGTTGCTTCAATCCTGCCAGCAAAGATGAAAATTAGATTGAGCAAAGCAGTGATCCACTTTTTGGCCTTTATTTTCGAGCAACAAAAGGAGATTGGCATCTGTTCTTTTTCTGCTCTGGGTAAAAAAGTATAGGGAGTATTAGCATCTCTTTCCCTTTATTTGAATTATGATAATCCATTTCCTTGCTACTAAAATTTTACTTTTGACTCTAGAGACTACCATAACATATCAGCTGTTGAGAAGATGTTCTGGTACTTCCAATTTTGTTTATATAGTACTTTCATTTTAAAACATCTATTCCCTGGTAAGGGGACATTAGTTTGTCCAAGAAATGGTTAATTTGCCACGATATATCAGTTTTTCTGCAACTCTAGCCCTGGTGGGGATGCATCTTGCGATTGGAGCCTATGATTAAAAGGTGAGCACGGCTAATTAGGCATAGTGCCTGTCTGCCGTGCCATTTAGGATTCATTATTCTAACTTTCTGTAGAGTTGACTGTTAGTGAAATAAATTAAACAACAAAATCATTCTAACTGTTTTGAGAAGTTTTATACTTTACTTGCATCATGTTCATTCTTCTCCTTTGAGCTTCTCAGGTTAGACTGGTAACTGATAAAGAGACAAATAGGCCCAGAGGCTACGCTTTCATCGAGTATATGCACACTCGTGACATGAAAGGTGTTACTTGATGTCTTGATCCTGACCTTCTTTCATTGCTCTGCAGTTTCTAACCACCACTTTTGTGTATAACTAGCTGCATATAAGCAAGCCGATGGGAGGAAGCTGGACGGCAAAAGGGTACTTGTGGATGTTGAACGTGGTAGAACTGTGCCAAATTGGCGTCCTCGCAGACTAGGTGGTGGTCTTGGAACTACGCGGGTTGGGGGTGAAGAAGTTAATCAGAAATATTCTGAGAGGTAGTCTTACTGATCTGTAACAGTCTATACATGAAGATGTAAAATATCCAGATATTTATGGCCAACTTTAAATTTTTAATAAGACAATAGTTGAAATAAAGATTTAAATTGGTTATGGTTTGTCCTTAATTGATTTTATTGGACTTTTTTAATCAGATTAATCTACCTTAGGTGATTTTTTCTTGTTTTGCTTTAATTTAACCTCTGTTTCAGAAGTATGATGCCTATTTATCTGGCTTAATTTGTTAAAAACTTCTGCTGTCACTAATTTAAATTTTTGAGTCTTTGTTAGACATTAAGTTACTGTGTTCACGCTTGACAGAGAACTGCAGCAATCAGGACGATCTTCTCATTCTGAGGAGCCTGGGGCACGGGAAGATCGGTACAGTGAACGGTAAATTCTCCTTGCTGTTTTTCAATAGTAATTTTCCGTCTCACTTGTTTACAGAGATAGTTGGCCAACAAGAGCATAATTGCTCAAGAATTGTGTCAGTAATGATATGCTTGTGTTGGATGTTATATGTATGTTTCAATGAGGAAACTTTTGTACGAGAGATTTAGAGCATAATGGCTCATGAGTTTGATGTTCTAATTATGTATTGTGATCTGACATATCCAGGGACAGGGAGAAATCTCGTGAAAGGGGGGGAAAGGAAAGAGAAAGGGAACGTGAGAAGTCCCGTGAACGCTCCCATGACAGGCCAAGGGACCGTGACCATAGAGAAGACAGGCATCACAGAGATCGTGACAGGGAGAGAGAGAGGGGACGTGACCGTGATCGTGACAGGGCTCGTGATCGTGATCGAGGTAGGGACCGTGGTCATGACTATGAGCATAACCTAGATAGAGACCGTGGTCGAGAGCGTGACCGGGATCGTCCCAGGGAGAAGAGGCGGGAAGAAGGGGATCGAGATCGTGGGCGTTCACGTGATAGAGAAACTGATTATGATCGTGGTGCTTCTAAACATGGTAGGGATCGGCATGACGAGAGGGAGTATGATCATACTGAGCCAGAGGATGATCACGGCTGGTATGGACATTCTGAGCAGGGGCATAGGCGCTCAGATGCAGAGCATGGGCATAGGCGCTCAGATGCAGAGCATGGGCAACGGTATGGTCATTATGAGCATTACATAAGTAGGGGACAGTATGATCCAATGGATGTGCAAGGTGATCATGACCGTTATGATCAATATCCTGGCAATGATCGTGATCATTATGAGCCAATAGAGGATGATTACCGCTACGACCATGGAACATCTGAGGCACGCGATAGGGAGCATGATTATCGACGCTCGAATAGATCACTATCTAGAGAGCACGACCGCTAAGAGTGGAACTATGCAAGGGACATGAATCCATAAATTTGTGGCTTAAGGGTTGTTATTTTGCCTCTTTAATTTTGGATTTTGTTTGTTATATCGAGGATATGTTGGATTATACTAGTTGTCCCTATAACTGTTGGATCTTGGACTTGATTTTTGTGCCAAGTTACTGCAATCCGGTGATTGTAGCTTGTGTTTATTTGCTTACTCTGTGCTAGTCTTCAAAATCATTTTTCCTGAAGTTCCCATCCATCGATTATGTGAGCAGCATTATATTCTATAGTGTTGTGATCGTTTTGTTTGGTTTGTTGGGTATGGATGCGTTTTCTTCGCTTTGAGATGCCTTAGCCAGCAGATGAAAAGCAAACCTCTAGACGGCAAAACAACATTTTCCGATAGATTCTTGACCCTGAAAAGAAAGGCACGGTCTTGCGCGTCGTTTTGGGTTCGATCGAGCTTTGGTGATTTGTTAACCATTGACTCTGATCTTCGCGTTGTTTGGCCATTCCCACCGGAGACAACATGGTTACTGTGTTTCTGGTTCGTAAGCGGAAATACGAGTTCTAAGATGCTGGACATGACTGTTGCTTCATTATTACTGGAACCAGTACGAGAGGTTGCCTCAACTCAAGCCACGTACTTTGGCGACCGCAGAGACCATAGTTCTTTCTCAATGTACTGTTCAGTTACTTTTGCTTGGTAATTAACTTTAAGCTAACCATGAGATGTGGCGTAATGGTAGTTCATCTCGTTACTTAATTATGTGGTAGAGAGTTCGATATTCCACTTACGAGAATAGAGTGTGGTTGGGTCGACCGCGCAGGGCCCGGATCCAATTGAGACCACCTATAGGCCGATCGATCCATTCCTACTCTCACGCCAGGCCCAAGCCCGATACACGTTCCCTACGGCCCGTCAGCATGATAACTTTCCATGCAGAGATAAAATTCTACGTGAAAACCTAAACCTAGCTGCAGAATCGTATATAAGGTATAATTCTCTCATAACTCAGGTACGAAATCATAACCTAGTTTCTTCTCTGCATTCA
>JANZLD010000235.1:57659819-57681780 GCA_026413575.1 Erythroxylum carthagenense | reverse complement strand
AGTGGGGGCAAGGGCTCTTGCCCCCACTGCCTCCAACAAATTCTCTATAAAAAAATTATTTGTTTAAAATTTTCTCTCTTAAAAAAATAAAATTTTACTCCTATTAAAATTTTGTCCTCATTAAAAATAAAATTTTGCCCCTACTTGAAAAAAATTTCTGAATCCGCCCCTGAATTTGCCATCTATTGTTAAACCTCTTAAACTCAAGGAATTAAGAGTGATAAAAGGGATTGAGTTCTTTAGGTTCGATTATGTTCATCACTTGATAATGGAAGAAAATGATGATGAAAAAGTAAGCCTTTTCAAGCAAATGTAGTACTAAAAAATTACTTATTTATCTAGCATAAAATTACATATATTAAAATCTGTGAAGGTGACAAAGTAATAGTCATGATGACCACTAGTAAGTTCCAAAAACTAATCACAACTACAAACTTGACTATGTAGTGTTGATCGTCGCGTGATCTCACGAGGGAGAGTTTCCTCTCCTTAGCAGTATACTAAACTTCTTCTACTTAATGAATTTTTTCAAATTCTCAAAAAAAAGAGAGACCACACATACAAGATATACACTCAGTGGCACACATTACACCATCTTTCCAACGGAGGGACAGGAATATTCACCCAAAGCACTGGTCACTTGGGACTGGTCCTGGAATGTAACCTTTATCTAGAAACTGTAACCCAAACACTACCAAAATGGCGAGCAATGACAAGTATGACAAACCTTCAACCGCACCTAACAAGCCGAAAGGGCCACTGGGCAGACCAGAACCAGTTTTAGCCTTGGTGTATAAGGACCAACCTATGATTGCCACGACAACCAGGTAACTAACGCCCTCCAGACCCCCAATAGAGCCGCCGGGTCCTGGTGGAAGGCCACAGCCGGTGGTCTTCAGGGTGTATAGAGACCATGCGATTACGGGGGTTGAAATCAAACCACCTGCTATTGCAACTTTTTCTGTAATTCCATTGCCACTTTCGCTGCTCTCTTTTGCCATGGCCAACATTTTGAGAGGCTTGTGCAGACACGCAGTTCTGTTGCTTCTGACATTGAAAATTCGTTGGTGCTGAGATGGTAGAGATAATGCGGTGGATGCGGATGACAACAGCAACATCTCTTTTTAATGAACTTTGTGTTGTGAATATGCAATAAAGGGGGCAAAAGATAGCAGGGCAGTGGTCTCGTGGGCTATAAATAATAGACATCTTATCTATCCTCTTGCCAAACTTGATTGATTGGTTCGGCACATCTAGACCGTTCATTTTTGTGTTATGAGAAAAGGTAAAATATGAGAAATGTGTTATGGTTGTAGAAAGCTATGAACTCATAGTAAGGTTAAGATAGAAACTCATAAGAGTTTATACAAAGTATAACTAAAAGATAAAGAGTAAGATATCAACAACACCTCTGATTCAGGTGATAAATGGGTTGATTAATGATGGAATACTTGTGCAAAAATCTAATCGAGCCAGGAAGACTTGTATAGAATTTCAAATCAATTCATTTCACTTGAATCTATGAAAACAGAATCTCGTCAAAATTTCTTGCTGAATCACCTACTTCAAGCCTTTCAAAAGTTCGAGTGTGTAGCACCAAAATCTCAGGAAAACGAGGAGCTAATTAAATGCATAACTTTTCCCTGTTATGGAAACTTCATGAACTGCATGTGGCTCAACTATAGCGCGGTCATAAACTTTGAGCAGCAAATAAGCAAATTGCAAGCACAAAACATTGATCATATGAAGCCTTATGCTGACCATAATCTCCATGTCATTGCCCACTCCCCACCAAAGAGGCTGCAGCCCGCTCACTTTTCTCTCGTAGCTTCATACTCTTACTCAATTCTCGTACATTCTGACAAGACAGTAGACACAAGTAAAATGCAAGGCTACAAAATGTCAACTTAGTAATCATATGAATTCCAGCTCAATATAAGACAAGTAGCGTCAAGCCAGAAGTATGTCACATATTCTGAGATCAGCGAGATAATCTAAGGTTTTATCTTAATTATCAATGGGAAATAAAATCGTGCAGTTATGTTTTTCTTTACCACATGCAAACTGATTGGATGTCTTAAAAATCTGATAAATGCCTAACACCACAATCTTGATAGTTTGATTACAGTCATTGCCTTCATAAATGATTCAGCAAGAGTGACCATATGTTTCTGAAAAACAGGCCTGGGATATGGTAGGTTGATCCCTTCTTAACATTGAACCCCTTGAAAAAGGAAGAAAATAGGTTGGATTCCATTATAATGGGACATTAAAATTAAATAGATTACTCCAAGTAGGAAAAGGGAGCCTGCAGTAGCAGATTGATGATCAGAACTACTAAAGAGCCCAGAATTGGTTCAGTTGGAAAGATATACGGAGTGGGACACCATTAGATAAATGGAAGGCTTAGTTTAAGGTGTTTCTTTAGAAGCAACACATCAAATTCACAAACAAGAACGCAGTTTTGTGAAAAAGGATAAAAGAAAGACAGCAGTTAGCAGTGGCTCACTAACAGTACCATGATAATTAGCACCTTATTTTTATGAGGCATATTGCACAAAAATTGAAATCAAAGCTGCAAAATGGAAACGGATTAAAGAAAATTCCTTTAAAATGTCTTTCTAGTGAACCATACAAAGATCGTAGTATGCATCAGCAAGAAATGCATGTTTTCTGCAGGTAAAGAATTAAAATGAAGAACCAGGGATCAAATGTGAGATGGGTTCACATTCACGTCACAAGGAAGGGTTTATATACACGCCTGCCAAGAAAAATATACCCCTAATATTGATCACAGTGGATAGGAAAAATTTGTATGGTCTCAGTAAGCGCAGATTGCAGCTCAAAGTACCTACTTTCTAATCGCATAGTATGATCCAGGGAAGGGTGACTAAGAGATTTTCTTTCAAGTGCCTTTTCACAGTTGCTAAGACACTAATCTTGTGATCATCATAACGTTAAACACTCAAGTTAGATGGAGTAGTTTTCCAAAACGAGAAATAAAACAAGGTCAGGAGTAACATGTAGACCTATAATAACAACCCCCGACTCATTTTCAATGCTTCAAAAATGGCATGATCCTGGATTTGTGTTTTTTTTTTCTTTTTCATTTTTTGATGTGGGGCAAGTCGAACATCACAAATAGGAAGAAGCTAGCACCAATGAACTTCACCAGAAGCTCTTAGCACCACTAAACTTTACTAATCCACAGAAGGTCAATCTACAAAGACAACATTAATCTCTTGCAATGCGAAAATATAGAAGCAACAGTATTCCTTAAACATACACTAAGCTCAACTAGAACAAGGATCCGGATACGAATAGATATCAAATAAAAGATCAAATGCAGGTCAAGTTAGTAAAATCCTCACCGTTGATTGGATGGGAGGCGGATCAAGAACAATGGAACGCACAGACATCTTAGCGATCTCTGATATAGCAGCCTCTCTGATCCCAGGGTCATCACTTGTCAGCTCCTCGTACGCAGCCTCAAATGCCTCCTGCCAAAACCGAGGTAGTCTGATCCGACGGCTATTAGTGTACACATCCCACATGTGCTTCACCACCTTCTCTCGCTCCTCCATATCCTACATTCCACCGCGAAATTAGCCACACAAACACTAAAGCAATAATATGCGATGAAACGTCACTTACGAGAACGTCGAGATCATCATGAATGGGCGTGTCGATGTCGTCGGAATGGCGGTTGAGGTTGCCGGCGGACCACCGCAGACCGACGGCTCCGGTGAACATTGTCCAGAACGCCAAAAGTAAAATTGCAGCCAAAGCCCAAAACTTGTAACTTCTTTTCCCAAAGAGAATCGAGTCTGAGCGGTCCTTCTTTGCACCCGTCGTCGTCGTCGATGTGGTTGTTATCGGAAGAGAATCATCTTCCTTCATCTCGATTTGTTCCGACCAGATAGTTTAATTGTCGGAAAAATTAGTTTCCAATATATTTTTGGATTTTAAGGATTGTTCATTGAACCCAACGATTACTAATTTTGCATGGACATTATTTACAAGAATATATTGTTAAAGGGACGAAAAAGGAAGTTGCGTTCGATCTAACTGAAAGACAAAAAGATTTGCTGTTGGGTTTTGCCGTTTTCCGGAATTATTAAGCAGTAAGTAGTTGAGCTAACTTTGTTCTTTTCCTTAAAAATTTATGTGTTTAGTTATGTGGGCCTGTGGTGATGGGAATCATTTCACTGCCCGTTGATTTTATTAAACTGAAAAAGTGCAGTTGTGTCCGGCACAATGCGACGTCGTTTTGGCGTGAATGGGCTGGGTTACTGATTTACTGGCTATAATGATCCGATGCGGACGCATTCACTGTCAATATCTGCAAATGCGTTTGTCAAAAAGTAAATTTGCTGGTTTTTATAATATTAATTAAATTTATTGTCAATAATTAAATATTAGTTTACTACAATATTATTTTAATCAATGATGCTAAGTAAGTGTTTAAGAGATTAAAAATAAATTATTTTTTAGAAAAACCTAAAATGAAATTCTAAAGAGGTTCATGTTTGGGTAATCGCACTTGATGAGAGTGAAGTTTTTTTTTATATTTCAATTTCTCATTATAAGATCCCTCATAAGTTCTAAATATAAAAAATAAAAAAGGAGCTTCATCTTGTGTTTTCATATTTTAGTAATTTTTTGTTAAGAGCTTGCATGCTTGACCCTCAAACTAGTTAGAAATTTGAACCTTATTTATTTGTTGTGGTTTTAAACTAAGTTCTAATGATATTCATCACTTTGTTTGGTTACTTTTATGCATTGAAAAGTCGTAATTTACACTACTAAATTCATTTCTTACAGATTGTGAAAGTTGCAATAAAAGGTTTAACTATTATTGTCAAGGTTCTGGAGAACTAAGAACATCATTACATCTAGAAAGGGTAAAAGGCATAACATATCATTTCTAAGTCCTACACTTAAGTTTTGGATATTGAATTCTAGATTTGTGATTGACATTGGTGTTGTTTATTCATTTAAATTCATTATTATGTTATTATCCCTATTTGTTCTAGTATAGTATTGTGAAGTCATACAAGTTACTAAATCACCTACTGATACTAACAAAACTCTCATCATCACTCCAGTTCCTGTATTGTTCTAGTCGTATGTTGAATTGCACAATATAATTTAATATACTAGTCTTGTAAACTTCAAATATTGCTTGAAAATTTATCTATTTCATATATGTAAAGTTAATTCAAAATATAATGAATTCAAACAAGAGTTTTCTTTTAAAACAATCTTTGTGGATTGCTAAAGCATGTAATATATTATTTTTGGCACCATAGAGTATGCTTTAGATTCAATACAATGTTCTAACTAGGTCAATTAACCCCCTTTTTGGTCATGAGGACTAGGACTTGCATCAAAACTTTTTGAATGTTAGCATCTTTTCTCTAATATGGCCTTATGTAAAGTTTCAACTTAGTGTGGTTAGTTTGTTATGCAAGTGAATAACTATGCTTATATGTATATGTGTTTTCACTTGTAGGTCTAGGTATGTACACTTTGTAGTTATGGGTAGCAATATATACTTGATATGATGCTTTGACAGTGGAACATACTTATGTGTGAAACTAGATAACTTGTTCTATCCACATGTTTTTCATTAGAAAATTGACCTTTGGGGATAGTTATTTTGATGGGTTACTTGTATCTTGTAATTTCTTTCTATAGTCATACTTGCCCTAGTTCCTTAAAACTAGCATATGTAAAGGTACCAAATATATTTGTGTTAAATAAATATGAATCTGATATCAAAGAACTTGACACAATAATTTTATTGTCCAGGAACATTATATGGTAGGCTGAATTAGTACATCTGGATGAGAATAAAATTTATAGGTTATACATCTTATTTGTACAATGATTTTGATAACATATATTTTCACTGTTTTATGGTTGTTGTTTTTGTTTAGTTTTTTATTTTATAGTGTGAAGTTTGCTTATAAGGAAAATGCGGAATATGTAAGTGGAGAAGATAAAAGTTGGGCGTTGAAATTGATAGGTTTTGTTATTGGGACCTTGAGAGGATGATAGTGGAAGATGTTAAAGTACCTAAAGCAAGTTATTTTATGAATAATGTGCTAGCGTTAGTATGAAAAATGGATTGATGGAGGGGAGAAAAAGTGATGCTTCTGTGATGGAGACATGTAAGCTCATTTAGAAGATAAGGCTCTGATCTATGTTGATCATATATCTAATTTGTCATATTGATAGTGAAGTTATTGTTAAATCATATGATAATGATGTTTATAGTGAGGTTATTACTAGGATTGTAAATGATGTGCTTATCAATGTCACTTAGTCCATTATCGCATAGTCCATGAGTAAAAATATAGTTGAGTAAGAAGTTGTAAGTGTAAGTGACAATAAAGTTGATCCACCTATGTAAGAAGAGAATGTATTTATTGATGTAAGGATTAAAGAGGAGTTCAATTTAATTTTGGTTGCTGTAGAGTTAGAAGTGTCTAAGGATTTAGTTGTTTCCTTTAAAAAGGGAAAACTAAAGAAAAATAATCAAAATTTTCAATGCAGATAATGAAGATCATAGTGATTGGGATGATGTATAAGATATAAATATGTCAAACTACTCTGAGTTAGATGAAAATTATAATTTTGAAGAATAAGGTGGTTTAGATGTTGATGAGGTCTAAAACATAAATCAAGCATTCCTAGAGTCAACCATCATAAGAACGAGATTGAGCTTAGTCTGTTTTTTGACAATTCTAACCAATTCAAGAACGGACTTTGTAAGTTTGGTATTGTTAAAAGAAATTATTTTTACTAGGAACACCAAACAATTAACAAGACCAAAATTTCTAAGTATGTATTACAAATTATATATTTTAGCTAGCTTTATAGAGATCTCTAAATAGTTTTCAAGTAAGGATTTTCAAAATTTTTAATTATTTTTAATCTAGGCATTGTTTGTTTTATTGACTAACGACTCACGTATATGTTTATATGTAAGAGTTTTTAAGTAAACGGATACATACAATATTACCTTTCATAAAAAAAGTATGGGGTATAAAGTGGCTTACTAAGAATTGCTTTAATAGCCTCCTAAGACTCACTGCATCGAAACTAACAAGTTGGAGGAAGTTTGTTAAGAAATATTTAAAAGTTGACATTGGGTGCAATGTCTATAATATGGCTAAGAAGTTTGTGATAGAGGAAATGTAATATGTTGTAAATACTTGATCTCAACCTAAAAATTTTATTTGGTGGCCTAGGCTTAACCTAGTTCCTGATAAGCCTAAGAGTTTGTGGTTCGAGGCCCAGTTAAACCTTAAGCTCATGGCTTGATCTTGAACTTGATTATGCTTCAAGCAGCTTGAAGCTTGACCAGATCTTGAGGCCTTAAGTTAGGAGCCCAAAGCCTTATCAAACTGAATCTAGGGATGACAATCTTGGCCTAGCTCGTTCGGCCTAGATTGACTTTAGCCCGAGTTGGCCGAGCCACAAACCGGGCCACTGGCCAAGACTGCTTAGTCTTGAGGGAAGGTGAAAACGAAGTCGTTTTGTCAATTTTTAAAAAAAGTGTAGACTGGCTGAGCCGGTCTGACCCATTGCCATTCCTAGCTAAGTCAAACTCAAAAATTAACAATACATTTATCTTTTTAAAATTTTAACCACTAACCAAAGAGTTATTATATTGGTAACAGTCTAAAGTCAAATCTGTGTCAAACTGTATGGTATTAGTCTTTAGGAATTTTTTCTCCAAATCTCCTCCTCCATGATGAGTGAAGCCAGTGGAGACATGATCACATGACATTCATCACCATAATAAGATAAGATAAAATCATTAAAATAAACACTTTCAAATTTTAATTAAAATTTCATATTTAACTTGAAATTTCACAAGTTTAATACATCACTCTAAATATAGAAAAATTATGTTAAACAATTGGAAAGAATAAATGGCTAATATTTACAAAGCAGTGGAAAAAACGGGGTTGAATAATAAACTCACTTGGAAAATCGTAGATAAACCCAAACCAAATAAAGAACTATAACTAGAGGAAAACCATGTTCGATGATCCAATCCTAATAGATAAAATATCAAACTTACTATAATCAACTATAAAATCTACATAAAATGGAGTAGCTAGCATATAAGTAACTAAAAAGAGATCCAAGTTTTCATATTGCAAATACCTATTTACATAGACATTAAAATTATATAAGTACCTTTAGATATCTACTAACAAAAATGAGTCAACATTATTCCTCATACTAAAGACAACATCCGCAAAATTATAGTTTAAATCCCAAAGCAATTGTAGAAGGATACCTAAAAGCTAATAAGCTCTTTATAAATTTTAGGAAATCATTGTAACAAGTAAATAAAATCTAATTAGACATCATGTACAACTAGAAACACTCTCTTAATAGAATATGCATAAATTTAAAGGCCATCATTTTTTAGCATAACAATATATAAGAACTCTTTTCTAATAATGCATATTACCAAAACAAAGTAAACAAAAAAAAGCAGAAAAGAGTTTGGTGGATTCAAATCTACGATTATGATAATTGAATAATAAAAAGATCCCATCTCTTTATATGCTAAATAACTAATTATTTTTTTAGCTCATAAGTGTCTGCAAGAAATAGTAGAATATCATTTTTAAACTAAAACTAAACCGAAATATAAAGCAAATACCATCCTTGATACTCGAACTCTATTCAGCTTTATACTTTACAAAGTTATCTAACTATAACAAACTAACTAATATGCAACATGAAATGCATGTTCAACTATGATTTTGGATAACGCAACAACTAAATTCCAAATTATTAACAAGAGAATCATCTTCTCACATTTAAACGGAAAAAATATCTCTCTATTATTCATTAAGAGAAAATAGATTAAGAAATAAAATCCTATTAACACCAAACCCAATGCTTAATTTAGATATGATTTAGATGCTCCTAAAGAAGATCTTAAACTACTAGGTGCAAATAGAAACATCTATATATAATCTAGACAAAAATCGAGATCCAAAATCACATGATTCACATCACATTAAATAGAAATTAAAACAAAATTATTAATAGCCAACAAATAAGAATGAAACTTGTCTTCTTTCTTATTAGTAGAGTGATCAGTTTGAGTAAGCGTTAGCAAGCAATAGAGTAAGTAGAGTGAGCATATCACGATGAAGCAAGCGATAGAGTGAAAACAATCGACGAATAGTAGTGACTAGCAACAGTAAGCAATGACTAAGGCAATAAGGACATAAAAAATACGTGTATGGCTTGAGTGGGTGAGAAATGGACGTCAAATGAACTGTATGAATATGTATTCTCGATCACAAAATGGCAATATTTTATTTCATAAATAAAACAAAATGATTTCATATATGTATGAGGTTTGGGCTTCAAACTAGGATCAAGACATAGAGCCCTCATTTGAGCTTGATTAAAACCCTAAAAATAAAAAAATGACCTGCTTGAAGTTCGATTAACATATATTAGGCCCTTGTGCTAATCCTAGGTATAAAAGCTAAATATGCAAGCTATGAGAATATAAGGAAGAACTTTTAAGGTCAAATACTATTAGTAAGGTTTAATTTATTATTAAAAGGCCATCTTTTGGAAATGATTTTTAACAATTAGTTGATAAAATGTACGCATGTTTTAAATATTGCAAGATAAGGTTCTTAAGTAGTTGTAGAAGCTTGATAGGATTAGCTAGTTACTTTTCTGAAGATGTTGCGGAAGGTGAGATATTAACATTGACAAACTCATTTATTTATAGATATTTTCATATCAATTGGATGAATTTTTGTCACTATAATTGGTCTTTATGAAATTATTTGATTATTATTTGAATTATTGGTTTAACCGTGATAAACTGATTTTAGACAATTGATGCTACTTTATTTGTAATTTTTGTTGTAGGGTACTTGGAGAAATTATAGTTCAAAAAGATTAAGAAGTAGTGACCCAAGGCCTTAAAACAGTTGGAGAAGAGAAGCACAAGTGCAAGCATCACATGAAAGAAATGACAACATTGAGACAGCAGCAATGGGACATTAAATAAGGGACCAAATACGACAGTATGGAAGAGAAATGAGAAGGTGTGAGTTGTCTAGGAAAATAAGAGAAAATGACAACATGGAAGAGAAATGAGAGAGGCGTTTGTGGTCTGGAAAAAGATGAGAAAAGGACAACGTGACGAGAGAGGTGTGCGTGGTCTCGAAAAAGAAGAGAAAAGGATAACGTGAAGAGAGGGGCATCGACGGGGGGTGTTCTATAGAAAAAGGGAACTAGGTTTCGGTTCTTCTCCCATAAATCTAAACCATCATTCCCACCTTCCATGGCTGACCACTGGAGCTCACTGTTGATAGCATCTTCTATGAGTTTTTGTGGCTAATTCATCATAATCCTCTAATTCAATGGAAATGGTGGGAGCTTGGGCTTTCATAAGGGAGTTTAAGCTACATTATCTTTTACCCATTTACTTATTTAGTGATTCCTAGGTCTTGGGATAACTATTTAATTATTTGAAGTTATGTATGGAATATATCTTTGAAGAGGAAGATTTATATGGCTAGATTATTGTTTAGCAATTAATATTGTGTTGATTTTTTGTTTAATTTCATTACTTTGTTTTGGGTCAAGACTTTGTATTGAGATTTTAGTGAATATTTGGTGATTATTCAAGGTGGCTTGAATGATTGGATTGTAATATCAATTGCTAGTATTAATTCTGTTTTCTTAATTATTAAGTAAAAATTGAACATTGGTTTTAGTATCCTTAATTCTATTTTACTATTCTGATGGCAATTAGTAGATTAGGATTTTGGAAAATATTTTTATGACAATTAGAGGTGGCTCAGTTGTTGGATTAAAAGTTTGATTATAACTCTTGGTTCATTTTTTTAACTCTAATATTTGTTTGAGTGATGATTGCCTATGCTATTGAACTGGAGGGTTGCGTTTATCATTATTAATTACTTGTGTTTTTCTCTTATTATTTCAGTCACTACTATTTCATATCACTCATTTTAAATTGGAAATACCAAAAACAAGTCTTTTATGTTTATTATAATTCATTGCAAATTTTAGTGGTAATTGATCAAATCACACCCCATTCTATAGTTTAGGTTGCTTTGCATTTAGTTACTTAGGAAATTAATTTCATTTTTTTGGTTCCTTAGAGAGAACGACTCGAGGTTGCATTATATGCAATCTTTTGTTAAATTTTGAAGTAACACCAAGATGACATTGGATTTTAGGTTATTTCAAGTGGCATCATTGCTGGGGAATCAAGAAATTGGTTTCCTAGTAACTAAGTGTCAAGTAACATTGACTGGGATTTATGTGTTGAGCCTCATACTTGCATTGGTATTATCTAGTCCATTTCCATTTGCATTTTGCATTTTCTTGGCTAGATAAAAGTTTTGGGTTGCTCTTTGACTTGGTTGTTGCTATTGGATTACATTGCTCTTGTTTGCTTAATTATAGCCTACTCGGTTGCTTTCTTGAGTATAGGGGTCCATTCTCCAAGTCAAGATTTGGGAAAATTGCTCCTTTATGCATATTGGTGAAGTTTTTGACACTCTTTGATTAATTGTGCATATTAAATGTTTTCACACTCTTTCATACACTATAAATTGTATCGTCATCCATACTTATACATTCATACACACAAACACTTGCACTCATCAGATTCTTCCATTTTTTTACTTGAATTTTGTTGTGTAAGTTAGTTTTTTACCTCCTTCTTATTGTTACTATTTATGCCTAGGAGTAGTAAGGCTTTACCTCTGAATCCTTTAAATCTTGAACTTGAGAGGTTAGTGAAAAATATTAGAAGAGAGGGGAGAATAGAAGGGACAAGTCAAGTTCTTGTTGAGGAGGAGCATATTTCATAAGAGTCAAGTTTGTCATTTAGTGAACAAGAGCCTAGTGAGAGAATTATCTCTAGTGAACACTTGTTTGCTAGTAATTTTGAATTAGAGCAAGATACTATGGATGGTGATAATGGTAATAATATACATAATGAGTCTAATGGGAATAACAGATATGGTGAGAACAACTTAGGGAGTAATGGTGAGGATAATAGACGTATGAGGGAGATTAATAATTCCAATGTTGATTATGACCCTTATGGCTTTTATATTGATGATGTAAACTTCAAAATTAAAGGAGCATTAATTTCTTCCTTACCTAGATTCCGTAGCTTTATAGGTGATGATCCACATAGGGATTTGAAGACAATGCATATGGTATGTTCTTCCATGGAACTGCACATAACAAATCTTAAAGAAGTATTGAGGAGAGCCTTCAACTTCACTTTAGAAGGCGAAGCCAAAGAGTGGCTTTACAAACTACCTTAATATTTCACCACATTGATCTGGGATCAGTTGAAAGGAGCATTTTTAGATGAATATTTTCTTGCTAACTTCGAGGCTAAGAAAAGAGATAACTAGTTCTGTGCAACGAGGTAATGAATCCATGCATGAAAATTAGAGAAGGTTCACCACACTTCTAGCCTATTATTCACACCACAATATTTCAAAGAATGATCTGGTCAACTCTTTCTACGAAAGGCTCCTTCCATATCATAAGCCCTCAATTCACGCCGCGATAAATGGTTCGCTTAGAGAATTAAGTCCTAATGTTATATGGGACCTACTTTAAAAGATGGCTCTAGAGACACAAAGAAGGTGTACAATACCTCTTTGGTTTCTTCCCAAGATATTCTTACTGAAATTGTTGCTTTGGGAAACTGAGTGGAGAAAGACTCAATATTTTGGAGAATAATGTGAAGGCTTAATAATTTAATTCAGTGGGTCATTCTCAAGCTATAGTAGCTGGTTATGAATACTATGGGTCCATGATACATGCCTCCAATAATTGTGCTAGATATGAAGAAGTTTCTTCCCTTTACCTAAATAGGAATGGCCAATATCAAAAGAGAGATCCCTATTCCAACACCTTTAATCCAGTTTGGAGAGATCAACCTAATTTTAGATGGAGTGGGGATTAAGGCAACACTTAAAGAAATTATTCCAATCAAATGGTGTCTAATCAAGGGACATCGTCTTCTTTTTCTAAGGGTGATGAATTTGCTATGATCATAAAGGGTATTGTTGGGATTAATTCAAGATTAGATCATGGGAAGACACAAACCGATGCTAAGTTGAATGTTATAGGGAATAAGATGGACTCATATTTACAAAATGTGTTCTCTAAGTTGGAGCAAATAGAGACTAAGCATGAGAACTTGAACACTTTTGTTACTCAAATCTCCAATAACTTGAGTGACCAATAAGCAAAGAGTAGTGGTTCTATACCCTCCAACATAGTGATAAATTCAAAATCTTTGAATATAATCACAATGAGAATTGGTAAGGAAATTTGTGCTAAGAAAGTGAAATTCAAAGAGAATGAAGAGTATGAAGAACCGGTTGATGAGGAAATAGAAGTTGAGTTTCCTCTTGCTAACACTACTCAATAAACCTCCTAAGCTGAGAAGAAAGCTTTTATTCAATCTGAAAGCCTATAAGAAAAGAAGCTTATGGAGAAGTTTTAAAAACAACCAGTGATGAAAAATGATGAAGAGGCAGCAACTATCATGAAGAAAACAATAGAGGAAGGATCACCTTCCGACTCCAAAGGTGATGAGGTAAACATTTGTGACTTGCCTTTTCCAAATTCTTAATTGGTTAGTAAAAAGATTATTCACAAAAAGACAATGATGAATTGTTTGAAATGTTTACCAAACTTGAGGTGAATGTGTCATTGCTTGATTAAAAGATGCTTAAGTGTGCTAAATTCTTGAAAGACCTATGTACAGATAAGAGAAAGTATAGGCATAGTGAGAGAATCCAATTGGGGTTGAGTCTTAGTGCCTTATTCAAGCCATAGTTGCCCATTAAATACAAAGACCTGAGTTCTTACACTATCCCCTGTATCATAGGTAGAACTACTATTTCTTATGCCCAACTTAACTTAGGTGCAACAATTAATGTCATGCTGACCTCTGTTTGTAAGACCTTAGGTATTGAAGCTTTGAAAGACACTAGTGTAGTGCTTAGTCTAGCTGATAGGATAGTGAGATACCCTAAAGGCATTTTAGAGGATATCCTTGTGTAAGTCAAAGGTCTTGTTTTCCCAGCTGACTTTTATGTCCTGAATATGACTAATGAGCTTCCTGCTGAGAGTACCTTGATTCGAGGTAGGTCATTCCTTCTGACTGTTGAGACCATAATTACTATGAAGAAAGGCCTTATCACTATGGGAATTAGGGATCAAGAAGTGCAATTTAATCTTTTAGAAGCTATGAGCCACAGTTATGAAAATTGTTCTTACTTGGGTATTAGTATGATTGAATGTCATGATAATGATATGGAAGATTTGCATGAGACTCATGTGCATGATCTCGATTGGTATAGTATGGGTGTGAATCATCATGATGCACTTACTTGTTTATCCTCCCCTCGTTCTTCCGAATTTTGTGCATATGAGGGTGACGTATCATGTGTCTATTGTTTAGAGATAGATAGCTGGCTTTCTATTCTACAAAATTTTGATGCATCCTTTTGTTTTGATATTACTATTGATTCTGCACTTGATAGCCTTAAAGAAGGTGTGTTTCTTGATTTTGTAGGAACTGATGATAAAGAAGCTGTTATACAAGCTACAAATATAGTTTCTCTTTTAAATGGAGCTGGAATATTAGAAGAGGATAGTAGTGATCCTGCTACTGCTCTAACCCCTTCTAATACCACTCTCACTTTTGATTTACTTTCTTTTTCTATTGATCAGACTGACCCTAATTCCGTTGTTTCTAGGTCATCTAATGGTGGCATTGAATCGAGAAGTAGAGGACATATATGCAGCATTGACCTTATATCCTCTTCCCCAAGCCACAAGGACACACCATTAACACTAAATGCATTTGACATACCAAAGCTGGTTCCTTCTATTGTGCCCCCTGATTTAGAAGTAAAACCCCTTCCCCTAACTTGAAATATGTCTTTATTACTGATGATTGCAAATTGCCTGTTGTTATCTCCAATTCACTAAGTAGTTCTAAAGAAGAGAGATTAGTTTCTACGTTCAAAAGGCATAGGAGGGTTATAGGTTGGTCTTTAGGGGATATGCCAACAATTGATCCCTTGATTTGCACATACAAGATCCTTTTGGCTGAAGGGTCCAAGCCAGTTAAGCAACCACTAAGGAGGTCGAATCCTCTTATTCATGATGTGGTTAAGAAGGAGGTATTTAAGTTATTAAGTGCAGGGATCATATATGACATATCAAATAGTGAGTGGGTAAGCCTGGTATAGGTAGTACCAAAAAAGAACGATATCATAATAGTGAGAAATGAGAGTGATGAACTTATTCCATCAAAAGTTCAAAATGCTTGGAGAATGTGCATAGACTATAGAAAGTTGAACGAAGCAACTAGGAAGGATCATTTTCCATTACCTTTCATTGGTCAAATGTTGGAAAGAATATATGGGAAATCTTACATTATTTCTTGGATGGATTTTCAGGTTACTTCTAGGTGTCGATTGCACCTGCAGACCAAGACAAGAATACTTTTATATGCCCTTTTGGTACTTATACTTATCGAAGGATGTCAATTGAGTTATGTAACACCCCAGGAACCTTTCAAAGGTGTATGATGATGATCTTCTGTGATTTATTAGAGCGAAATATGGAGGTTTTTATGGATGACTTCACCATTTATGGTGATAGCTTTGATAATTGCTTGTTTAGTCTTGAACGCGTTCTTGGTAGATATATTCAAAAAAGATTGTTTTGAATGATAAGAAATGTCATTTTATGGTAAATAGTGACATAGTGTTAGGTCATTGCATCTCCTAAAAGGGGGATTGAGGTTGATAGAGCCAAGATTGAAATCATTTCTTCACTTCCTTATCCTACTTGTCTAAAAGATTTGGGGTCTTTCTTGGGGCATGCATGGCTTTATCTGCACTTTGTAAAGGATTCGAGTACAATTGCTTTACCCCTTTTTATATCGTTGAAAAAACATATTGATTTTCACTTTGATGATAAATGTAGACATGCCTTCAACACTTTGAAATCCTTGCTTGTTTCACCCCCTATTTTGACTACACTTAACTAAGATTTGCCACTTGAGCTGTCTTGTGATGCTTCTAACTTTGCAGTTGGTGCTATGCTTGGTCAAAAGGAGGAAAAGTAACCTAGACTGATAGCTTATGCCTCCAAGACACTTGACTCTGCTCAAGTGAATTATACCATTACCGAGAAGGAACTTTTTGCTATAATCTTTGCTTTAGATAAGTTTAGAGATTATCTGGTAAACTCTTGAGTGGTTGTTTTTACAGATCATGTAATGGTGTGGTACTTATTCAAGAAGCCCTAGTCTAAACCAAGACTGCTGAGATGGGCTTTGTTGCTGCAGGAGTTTGATATTGAAATTAGAGACAAAGTTGGAGCAGAGAATCATGTGGCTGACCACCTTAGTCGATTACTTGAAGGCACTGATGTAGTTAACTCTTTTGATGTTACTGTTGATTCTTTTCTTGATTATGCACTTTCTTCTTGGCAGTTTAGGAGCCTTGGTACTCTAATATTGTTAATTACATTGTCATTGATCTTATGCCTCCTTTTATATCTAAGTTTTAGGTTAATGAGTTGAAGAGGGAGGCAAGATACTATACCTGGAATGCTCCAATTCTTTAGAAGCCATGCAACTATCAGATCATCAGACGATGTTTTCCTAATAATAAGATCTACTATATCCTTACCTTTGCACATTCTTTATCTTACGGGGGGCATTTTAGTGCTAATAAGGCTGCTAGGAAGGTTTTAGAGTGTGGGTTTTATTAGCTTACCTTATTCAAAGATGCTTATGCTTTTTGTAAGTCTTATGATGAGTGCCAAAGGTTTAGGATTATAGGTAAAAAGCATGAAATGTCTCTAATACCTTTCTTTTTTGAAAATTTTGATGTCTAGGGCATGGATTTTATGGGCCCCTTTCCTCAGTCGTTTGGGTTTTCATATATATTACTTGTAGTAGATCATGTGTCTAGGTAGGTAGAGGCAGCGCCAACTAGGAAAGATGATGCTTCTACTATTATCAAGTTTATATGTGCTCATATCTTTTGTAGATATGACATTCCAAGAGCAATCATTAATGACCATGGAACACATTTCTACAATAGGACTATTAAGTCTTCACTTGCTAAATAAGGAGTTAATCACAAGCTGGCCACTCCTTACCACCCTCAAACAAATGGATTAGTTGAAGTCTCCAATTAGAAAGTGAAGCATATACTAGAAAAGATTGTGAAACCCTCCCGAAAAGATTGGAGTGAAAGGCTCGAGGAGGTGCTATGGGCTTACAAGACCCCTATAGGCATGTCTCCTTTTTGGTTGCTCTATGGCAAGTCTTGCCATCTACCTATGGAGATCGAGCATCTTATTAGGCAATCAAGGTATGTAATACAAACCTTGAATCTTAATTTGAAAATCGGACAATGTAACTCCAAGAGCTTGAAGAGATGATACTTGAGTCTTATGATAACACCAAAATCTACAAAGAAAAGTTGAAAATGATTCATGATAAATAGATTTTGAGGAAAGAATTCCATAAAGGTAACAAAGTTCTGAAGTTCAAGGCTCAGTTACAGTTGATACCCAGGAAGTTCGTCACCAAGTGGGAGGGTCCTTTTAAAGTTACCAAGGTGCATTCATTTGGTACGGTAGAGCTGGTGGATGAAGAAATTGGTCATGTCACAAGCCAATGGTCATTTGCTTAAGCACTACATAAGGATCAGAGACCCCTATAATCCCACAGTTGTTTCCTTTTTGTTAGTTAGTTTCCCCATACTCTTACCATTTTGCCTACACTTGTTTTTCTTACATTGAGTCGAATGTATTAACTAAGTGTGGGAGAGGGATTGCTTTTGCTGAATTGTTAGCCACTGCTTGGATTGCCATTTTATTGACTTTTCATTAGGTATTGTTTGTTTGATTGAGCTAAATTGATTGTTTTTCTCTTGAGAATGATGTGCTACTGTGATTCCCACCTTCTGACTTAACTTTTCCAATCCTTGGGTTTGTTTTCAAATCCTTGTTGCTTATATATGTGAACATTGACATGTCAAGGTTTGAATGCATTTTGATTTGAGTAATTTTTATTCTTAGTTGATTAGCATAGTAGAATGCCTTTAGTGCAGTGTTACTAACCTTATTGTATAGCTTGATCTTAGGGAGGAAATATCTTAGAGAAAGCCTTGTTAGAAGGATTTTTTAGTCTTACTTATCTTTCTCATCTTATGTGATTTCTACCTAGCTTAGCTAGCATTCAGAACTTGTATCGATTCTTTTTCAAAGCTGCGTGAATACCTAGATTTGTAAGCATGATAGGGGTATTCATTTCTAAACCCCTTTACCCAAATACAAGCCTATTTAATTGACCTTTGCTTACCCCTTTGAACCCTTTACTTTCATTAATTCCGTTGTTTTTGAACAAGTGTTTTGCATGAGTTACATTATGTTCTTCATGATTAAATGTGCATAATTGGTGTTGCTATTTTTATCTTTTTAGGTAAAAAAAAAACAAAAACCAAAAAACAAAAAATAAAAACAAAAACAAAAAAGAGAGAATAATTTGGCCAAAAAGAATAAAATTTGAAATACGACATCCCTTGGTGGATTGAAGATTAAAGATTAGGTCTTTAAAGTTGATAATTGCACATTAGTGTTCATTTGATGGTTACACTTTAGCTCATTTTGAGTTGTTTCTTAACGCTTATGCATTGCATTTGTCATTATTTCCATTTCATCCATTCATTAGCCTTTCATCAACATTACAACCCTACAAAGTCCCCTTGATCATGAATCTATAGTATGCTAGTGGTGGAGATAGTTGAATATTTACAAGCTTATGGTAGGTGGTAATCTAGGTGGATTGAGTGAAAAATTTCCTATTTAAGAGATGAGTGAAACATTTGTACCTTTAAGAGATATATTATGCTTCTTTTCCTTCTATCTTATTATGTCTCTTGCATTAGTTTCTTTGCCCCAAAGCATTCCATGACTGTTGGTTGATTAGGGATAGAGGTTGTTTGAGTTGATTACATATTCTTGCCTTATCGGTTTTATGTTTACTTGTGTTAAGTTTAATTGGTGGATTGCTCTTTACTGATAATTTGCCTAGGATTGTAAAAGGCTAAGTGTGGGAGAGTTGACAAACTCATTTATTTATATATATTTTCATATCAATTGCATGGGTTTTTGTCACTATAATTGGTCTTTATGGAATTATTTGAATTATTGGTTTAATTGTGATATATTGATTTTAGACAATTGATGCTACTTTATTTCTAATTTTTGTTATAGGGTACTTGGAAAAATTAGAGTTCAAAAGGATTATGAATTAGTGATTCAAGGCATTAAAATAGCTGGAGAAGAGAAGCATAAGTGCAAGAGTCATATGAAAGAAATGACAACATTAAGACAGCAACAGTGGGACATTGAAGAAGAGACCAAAAATGACAACATGGAAGAGAAATGAGAAGGCATGTGTAGTATGGGAAAATAAGAGAAAACGACAACGTGGAAGAGAAATGAGAAAGGCGCATGTGGTCTGGAAAAAGAAAAGAAAAGGATAACGTGAAGAGACAGGCGTGTGTGATCTGGAAAAAGAAGAGAAAAGGATAATGTGAAGAACGGGGGGTGCTCTATAGAAAAAAGGGATATAGGTTTCAATTCTTCTCCCACAATTCCAAACCATCATTCCCACCTTCCATGGCTGACCGCCAGAGCTCACTATTGACAGCATCTTCTATGAATTTTCACGGCTAGTTCATCCTAATCCTCTTATTCAATGGCAATGGCAGGAGCTTGGGCATTCATAGGGGAGTTTAAGCTGCATGTATCTTCTATCCATTTACTTTTTTAGTGATTCCTAGGTCTTAGGACAACTATTTAATTATTTGGAGTTATGTATGGATTATATCTTTGAAGTAGAAGATTTCTATGGCTGGATTATTGTTTAGCAACTAATATTGTGCTAATTTTTTGTTCAATTTCATTACTTTGTTTTGGTTTAAGACTTTGTATTGAGATTTTAGTGAATATTTGGCGATTATTCAAGGTGGCTTGCATGATTGGATTGATATACCAGTTACTGGTATTAATTCTGTTTTCTTAATTATTGAGTAAAAATTAAGCACTAGTTTTAGTATCCTTAGTTCTATTTTACTATTCTGATGGCAATTAGTAGTTTAGGATTCTGGAAAATATTTTTATGACAATTAGAGGTGGCTCGATTGTTGGATTAAAAGCTTGATTATAACTCTTGGTTTATTTGTTTTAACTCTAATATCTATTTGAGTGATGATTGCCTATGCTATTGAACTGGAAGGTTGTGTTTTTCTTCTTATTACATTCACTCACTACCATTTCGTATCACTCATTTTAAATTTGAAATACCAAAACAAATCCTTTATGTTTATTCTAATTCATTGCAAATTTTAGTAGTAATTGATCAAATCACACCCCATTCTATAGTTTAGGTTGCATTGTATTTAGTTACTTGGGAAATTAATTTCATTTTTTGATTCCTCAGAGAGCATGACCCGAGGTTGCACTATATGCAATCTTTAGTTAAATTTTGAAGTAACCCTAAGGCATCAGATTCTAAGTTATTTCAAGCATCGATATGAAAAGAAGATAATAACCAGACATTTCCTGTGGCATAGATTATGGTTCAGACTAAAATAATAGAAGCTTAGAATTGATTTTTATAGTTATAAATAAAGATTTAGATTTAAAAGATGGAGGAGGATGAGAAGTGATTTCTAATCAATAAAAGATTTAGAACTTTATTTGCTTTTGTAATATAAATTTGATCATATTACTTATTAGCTAATGTTTATCAATTGAATGTTACATAGGTTCTTGTAAGGCATTTAATAGGCAGTTTTTTTTTGAAAAATGAATGGTGTATTGCTATATTGGAAACTATTTGCTACATATAATGAGTTCAAGGCATGAGCATACTCAAGTATTACAAAAGAGGAAAGGATGTCAAAGATTTAACATTAGAATAAACAATAAGTAGATAAGAAAAAGTTAAAGCAACCATCTAGTCTTCATGTCTATGGATAAAGAGTGTTGTGCATTTTTGGCAAGCGTATACTCTCAAATCATATTAATGATTTTTTCTACAAGCCTGCGCTTTTTGTCCTTCTTGTCCGAGAATCATTGAGTTTTCCTTTCTTTCGAAACACAATAAATTGAGATGGTGAACACAGCCTTAAGAAGGGTAGAATTAGGTTGGCCCTTCTTTGTGTTATTAATCATCCAATTTAGAATATACTCCCAACTATAGCTGCAAAAAGGAAAAGATAACAAGTGCAAGATTCGATTCCAAATTGATTTAGTGTAGCAAAAGCTCAAAAATACATGGTCCCTATCCTCAATTGCTCTATTATAAAGGAGACAAGCAGTGTCCACCTCTCCTTGCCATTGACTTTTAGTTTAGAGCCTATTTTTGATGGCCAGCCAAGCAATGAAAGAAGTCTTAGGATACATAACACTTTTCCAAAGTAGATGACACCAAAGTGCCCTTGTGTGAGTGGTAGAAAATAGTTAGCGGCAATATGAATTAGGGAAGTGACCATTCGTGTGAAGGTTCCGGAAAATAATATCTTCAAGATTAGTATTTTGAAGCAAAGGGAAATAACATAGAAGAGAATCGAAGCCTCGGAATTGTCCTTCCTATTCACTATTAACAATAAGGGTAGAAACCTTTAGGCTAAATGGTAACCTGTTTGTTAAACTTCAAATGTAACATCTCACCCCCTACTGGAAGGGTAAAATAGTAAATTGGTATAGGATGTGCTAGATTGGGATTTCATGGGACTGCTCATGCATAATAGGATTGCTACATAGTCACAATTGTGCACAT
>JANZLD010000235.1:57622995-57637995 GCA_026413575.1 Erythroxylum carthagenense | reverse complement strand
TATTCCACTTATTAGAAGATCAACCTACTCAAAAAATGAACAACCTTCATACTAAAATTGATATGTAATAAAAAATTAAACAAAATTAAAAAACCAAAAAACATAAGAACCTTTTGAACTAAGAGATAACCCACTTTGTGCCTAATATAAGAGATAAAACTTCTCCTATAAAGCCTCTCTAACTATAAAGTCCCATGACACCTGTTAATCTATAGAAACAAATAATTTTTAAGTCCAACATAGTTGTTAAGCTTACATTTGTTTTTAGACTTATAGTGTTACAAAATAAATATTTTAAATAAATAATGTGAGTTTTTTAATCTAAATTGAGACTTATTTCAAATTTTGACAAAATTTTTTTGCCTACTATAAAAATCAATGATAAGGAGGATAATAAGCTTTAGATGCATAACTATTCAATTTATTAACAAATCTATTTTCTTCCCTCAATTCCTTGAAAAATCTTGTGAAATATCCTATAATTCATGTAAAGTTTAATGAAATTAACATAATGTATAGACCAAACTATTTTATCAGATTAAAAATTTAACAATGTTGTTGGCACTTACTCCCTTACTATTTCATGGCCTAAACAAAACATATACATAGGGTAGAGAATATTGAAAACATAATAACAATAATAACAACTCAGTGAAATTTTCGCTGATATATGGAGTCTAGAAAAATTAGATATTATGCAGTCTTACCTCTAACTAGTAGAGCATATTGAAAATATTCCAAGAATAAAGTTATGCATTAACTTAAAGTAAGAATAGGGTAGGTAAACGGTTAAAAGTCATTTCTACTTTAGCTTACCAACCGTATTTCCAATTGTCCCTCGAAACGATTTTTTAATTTGACTTATGTTCAAAGCAAGCCTTATAAACATCTACAACTTGCATGAGTTCAAATAGCTAGAAAGGAGGAGTCATATAATCACATCACTTTTACAAGTGTAATAAACTCTCCTTGTTGTGGATATAAGAGAGCTTTAATCAGTAAATGAGTTAATTAAATTTATCTTCAAGCTCTACAAACTTCTTTTACCCCTGAAAAAAATTGTAATTTGTTGCTAAAAGATTGCTCTATATAGGAAGACAACTACGAACTTCTTTTACCCTTCAAATTTGAATTTGAAACAAAACCACAATAAACAAATTAAGCTTTTAAAATGGAATATGAAAATAAATCATAAACAGGAACGTTCCTAACATTTTATAGGCCCTGGGCGAAGTAAGAAAAAAAGGCCCTAATAAATTGGTATTCTACAAACGTATAAATTTTAAACCCATTTTTATTATTAAATTTTAATATCTATACATAAATGACCCAATTTATAAGTCTACACACTCAACAAAATATTAAATGATCATAATATCAACTAATAATATCTTGCAAATGTCAGTAGCAATAAAATCACTAAAAATAGTAGCAGTAATGACATAATAGCAATATCAGCAATTGGAAAGCAAAACACTAAGAGAATTGCATTAATAAATACACAGATGATTATGATTTATGAAAAACAATTTCTCTGTGCATTTCTAAATGCAAAATCATTAATAGTATTATCAAAATCAATACCATCTAACATCTCCTTCTCGATAAGTAAAATAGCTAAACCATTCAACCTATTACGATCTTATCTAATTATCAAATAAATTTTATTTAATTATCAAATACATCAAACTATTTACGGTCTTATTTAATTATCAAATTATTTTTATTATTATTTAATTATCACAACATGTTTAATAGAATCATAAAAATTTTTATAATAAATGAAACTGTTTATGTAGTCTTTGAATTGAGTAACTTAAATTATTTGATTTAGTCATATTATCACTAAAGTTAAGTGAACTTCTATAATAACACAAATCCAACAATTATTATATTACTTGTGGCAAAGTATATTGAACATTACAATTACAAAAAATTAATTATTTATTAATTTTAATTATATTTTTATAAATAATAAGTAATCTAAAAATAAAAAAGAGAAACACAAATAAACGCAATATCATTAATATTAATGTTCTGAGTAATATAATGTCCACGTTAATGACAAATTACAAATTAATTATAATATATTCAAATATTTAATAAGCTAAAAATATATTTAAAATAAAAAATTTTACTTTTAAATTATCACTCAACACTCAGAAGATAGAATCGTGAAAAATTTTTTCCGTCAATTTTGAGTTAAAGTTTCTTAGATTCATATATTGATGAAAATAAAAAATTAGATTGTAAGAAATAAACTCAAATGCTTCAAAGGTATTTATAAATATAACAAGTTAACGACATATAGCTAATAAAGGAAACTATTTAGCTTCCAAGATTGAATAATGTTAACTTTCTTATTTATTAGTAAATGTTAACTTTCTCTTCTCTTCTGACTAACAACTAAAGATTTACTACCCTTCTAATTGAAAAAAAAAGCCCAAAAATACTATTGAAATGCATTGAAGGTGAGCCCTTAATGAGGGCACTTACCCAAGGCCGACATTGATCATAAACATACATAAATTAGGGTTGTAACTTACAATATAGATTGCAAAGGAGAGGTAAGAGGGAAAAAAAAGAAGAAGAAAAAATTAGTAAAAAGGAGGAAATTTGAAATAAATTGGGAATTTGGGAGGAAATAAGGGAGGCATGTAGAAACTAGGGTTGAGAATTTGAAAAAATGAATTATTTTGGATAAATGTGTTATGGGTTCTGGGGAATTTTTAGGTCTAAACTATGCAATATGCCAACAAAATGCCACTTAGATGTCTAGTTATTAGGTCAAAATATGTTATATCAGTTGCATAAGTAAAAAAATTAACAGATATAACATTTTGACTTAGAGTATATAAGTTTTAAAATGTTAGTTACTAAAATTAGAAATTTTAAAAAGAGCACCGAATTGAAAATATCTTAAAAAGTTTAACACTTAAATTTGGTGTCCTCTTTTTTCTAGCTACATAGTCATCATAAGTCAATTTCTTTGCTTACATAAAAGTTTTCCTCAAGCCCAAGCACTTGAAGTGACTTTCAAACCAAATATTGTACCAAAACTCATAAAAACTAGATATATCTACAAAAAACTCAGAATAAATATAATATCTACACCACTTTGATTAGTGGTGGCATGTTAAGATTAAGATCCAAAAATGGTCCCTTCTTATATTGATTGACATCATTATGATAATCAACTATGGATGATGATTTTTAATCGCTTTAGTTCCCACCATTAACCACTACAATGCAATCAAACCCATTCAAGTTTATGTTAGATTTATTAATGCTCTTTCCAGTGCAAACGCATCGAAAAATAATATAGAACACAGGATCATCGGCAAAAAGATTCATACATATCTGGGAAGGATAACTCTGACGTCGTGGTAATGAACGTTTGTTAGAATATTCCATATTGACTAAACATGAAAATGGTTTATAAGTGGTAAAGGTCAACTATCTAAATGACTAGTTCTAGTCATTTTGGCAATGACTAACGCAAGCCTAATTCTTGTTAATGGGATCTATACTCTGCCCATATTAAAAATTCTAATATGGCATCAAAGCAAGTTTGGTCTGGATTATTAATTTCCTAGTTGTCCATCTGGATATCCAGTCCCAGTAGCCCAGTTCAATTACCATTATGTTTATTTCATATGACAACTGGATGTCTAGTCCCAGTTGCACTTAAGGAGGAGTGTTAGAGTATCCCATATTGACTCAACTTAAAAATGTTAAAGGGTTTATAAGTGGTAAGGGTCCACTATCCAAATGACTAGTTCTAGTCATTTTGGCAATGGTTAACCCAAACCCAAATCTTGTTAATGAGCTCTACACTCTACCCATATTAAAATTTCTAATAACGTTAAGGGTTAGGCCCAATAGATATGGTGAAATTAGATCAACATAAGGGGAAGGCCATGAAGAGGGCTAGGTTTTCATTTTAGGTTTTTATTTTTAATAAATTTGCTTATGTAAATTTTTGATAAAGTGGATACTTTCTCGTAAATAAGTCTTGTCGACATGACATACCGTGTTAATATCGTTAATTAAATAATAAATATTGAGTTAGTTTTACAATAAATTAAAACTTTTAGTATTTTATTATTAATTTTAATAATTTATTTAGTATTATAAAATTATTGTTTTAAAATGGTAAGTGAAGACACCTGAAATATTAACTTGATTTTTTTGAAATTCAAATTTTGTTTTAAAATATTTTATCAAATTTATAATTATTAAATTATTATTTTAATATTTCTAATAATTTAAATAATTATTTATAATCAACAAATAAAATGAATTAACTCCTAACCATCAAAATCACACTTAAAAACAACATATCCTCTTTTCCCTTTAAACCCTAAATTTATAAATCCAATTCATGTGATTAAAAATCATAAATTTGGTTTTTTTTCCAAACTTAACACTTGAATTTGGTTTTAAAAAGCACATTGAAACCAATCTTAAAAACCTTTAATTCAATAAAGAATATCTTTTCTCTTCAAATCCTAACTCTAGATACTTCCTTAGACCCTATTGTTTCATAAACTACATATATTGAGTAGAAAGTTAAATTGTCTACCATCTGTATCTAAATTTAGAAACCATATAATATTTTGCTCAACAACCTCTTCCTTATTTTAATTAAATTTTGTAGTATTAATATGAATTTACAAACCATAATGGAATGGCAATAGGGATTTGTTGGAGGGAATTTAAGATTTTGTAATTTTCATCAGAAAAATGTTCTCAATATCTAGATCTATTGATATTTACTTTTTGATTATTCATATTAGAAGTCTTATGCTCACTTTAAACTTCGTCAGGGTTTATAATACACACTTTGTACATGTTGTTCCAAAACTTGGAACTTGTTCGACCCCGAATGTTTCATAGAAGTTAGAACTATTTGAAGGAGAAATTTTGGCAAGTAGTCATGAGTAAAGAGCAAATGAATGAAAATTCTTGAATCAAGAAATGATAGGCAAGGGTAAAATAGCGAATGAAAAATGTGGATATGTCGAAGTTTTGCTTTGGTGTTTTAGGTAGATAAAAGATTTTAAAGTAAGAAGAATTAAGGTGAAAGTTAGAAATAGAATAAAAGCTAAAAATGAAGTTGCATATGTGTAGTAAGTTGATGAGGAATATGTATAAATGTTTATGTTCTATCATTGGTATTCATGATTAGTCATGGATTATAAATTTCTTTATGGGTGATATTGATTTGAAACAGAGTTGAGAATGAGTAGTAAATGAAGTGAAAAAGGTGGTCTTAGTATGATTTGTGTTAAGGAAAGAATGTGAAACAAAATGGTTGGTTGATCTGGAAAATGTTTATTGAGTGTGCTTTGGTCTGTTAGCCATATATTTTTCTCTAGTTATTTAAACGAGATGATTCTTCATTTGGATTAAACTAGAAACATATGGCTACATTTTTTATGAAGACATCAAATTTAAATTTTGTCTTTATGAATCTCAAAAGTTGTCATGAAGTGAGAACTAAGTGTAGCACATTGGGATTGAACTAGATGGATTTTGGCAAAGGTTCCTTCTTGAGAGTTGTATATCTTTCATTTAGCTTTCCAACGCTATATATTATGAAAATTTTGAACTTCTAGGCCGAAAGTCATGGTCTTTATAAGAGAAGATGTGCAAGAGAGGAGTAGCTTGTTCTGTGATGACGTCATCTCCTTATGGGTTTTCTTTGTGATGACATCATCTCCTTTTGTGTTTTGTATCATCTATGTTTTGCTATCATCTATTTTTTGCTATCGTCTATATTTTGCTATCGTCTGTATTTTGCTATCTTCTGTATTTTGCTGACGCATCTTCTTCTGTGTTTTGCTGACGCGTCTTCTTCTGTGTTTTGCTGACGCGTCTTCTTCTGTGTTTTGCTGACGGGTCTTCTTTTGGGTTTTGTTCCTTTTGGGTTTTACTTCTTCTGTGTTTTGTTGATGCGTCTTCTTCTGTGTTTTGTCGACTCGCTTCTTCTGTCTTTTACTTTTTCTGGGTTACTGTTTATGAACTTCTTCTGCCTTTTGCTATCTTCCGTGTTTTGCCGACTCACTTCTTCTGCCTTTTGCTTCTTCTGGGTTACTGTTCATAAACTTCATCTGGGTTACTGTTTATGAACTTCTTCTGCCTTTTTCTATCTTCTAGTTTATTTTTGACCCTCTAGACGATAGAATCTGTTTTCAAGGTCTTCATGAAATTTGTAGATCTTGAAGTTCTCTTTGGAAATTGTCCTAAGATAATCTTAATCCAACATCTCTATTGAAAGTTATGCCATTTGTCCCAAGACAAGTTTGATATGATTAAGGGCCAAATCTTGTTTGATTCTTTCGACCATAATTTTGTTATCTGACCTCCAAATGAAGTGATTCTTGAACCTTTAGATTCCTAACACTTTTCTTTTTGCATCTCCATTGAAGTTCATAGATTTTGGTGTTGATTTGAAAGAGATGTATTAAATCAAGTAAGGGCGAAGAGTAGGAATTGGATATTTTACTGAACATGCTTCAGTATTTGATGATTTTTTGATCAATAGAACTTCGAATAAGACGATTCTTATTTCAAGATAAATTAGAGACATGGAGCTACAAATGGTATGAATAAGTTGAAATCTAATTCAGTTTGTAAGATGTTTAAATTTCGGATAGAAGTTGTGTATAGTATATTGATTTAGACATGAGTAGTCTAAAAATGTTTAAAGTGTATCTTTTGAATCACTGAGCTGAATTGAATGATTTTTGTGTCTTTAGAAATGTAAGATAATAGAAAAGATTCTTCTATAATAAAGTGTTATGTCAGAATATTCAAGGGTATTTTTGGCAAGACACTTAAGTGTAAAAGACATAAGGTATAAGTGGAAGGGCAAATAGGACATTTCTCAATCATTAAGGGCATAATTGGAAGAAGAAGTGTTATCTTGCTTATAAATGAAGAAAAAAATGTGAATGGAAGGGAAGTAGAAGAGAATAATGAAAGGAGAAAGAAATAGAAAGAGAGAGTGTTATGAAAAGGAGAGAGAAATACAAGGAGAAGAAGAGAACGCGATAAAGAAGAGAAAACAAGCTAAGGTTTCAAATTCCTTAGCCTATAGGACAGATTTTGAGGTTGTTTAAGAAGAGAAAAAGGTGGAGGAAGAGAAGAGCTTTCATTTGAGCCAAGGATCTTTTCATTTGGTGAAGAACCCAAAGGATCGAAGAGACCTATTTCAGTTAGATCAGCTCATAAAGCACATATTAAAGATACAATAGGAAAGAGCCTTAGAGACCTCAGGTTGTTTGCAAAGAGAAGAGACATTCTGATTAAGCCTATAAGCAAGGAAATCAAGGTGGGTACATGTTTACAATAGAGTAAATAAGACTGTTTTTCCTTAAAGCAAAGAAGTTTACTGATTTCAATTGCATCATAAGTGTTGCATCTTTTGTTTTTGCATGATTTGTGAAATTTGCTATATGTTTGCTATATAAACTGTGTAATGATTTATAAAGAGATTTTTCAAGTGATTTCTGAAAAGGATAGTAAGTTTATGAAATCAAGTTTTGAAAGCGCATATGAAATATTGTATGCTCATGAAACTCAATTTTTCAAGAAGTGCCATTTTGGGCAACACAAGTTTACAAGTTTTTAAATATATGTGTGTTGTGGGTTTGTGGTGATCCCTGAAGAATCGTCATGTGCACGTTGACCCAAGTTTAAAGCTTCTCCCGCCTGTCTGCTAGTGGCACAGAGCTCCTTCAAGGACTCCCTCAAGTTTATGACTACACAGGACCATTATATAGGAATGTGTAGTGCGTTATGTTTTGGATCCACCCAAACCATTTTGCTATGTTTATGTGCTCATGAGATGTTTGATTAAGTTTGATGCATTCATGCTTTGTGACTTGTGGATTTTGACTAAAAGCCTAGGAAGCAGGTACTTTATAAACTCACTGAAAATTTATTCTGACAAGTAAAATGATTTCAAAAGTTTTTGCTTATCTTTTATTATAAACCGTTACCCACGAGCTTTCAAGCTTACCCCTCCTGTCCCCACCTTCAGGTGATGAGCAAGAGATGGAGTGAAAGAGAGTCAAAGCATCACTCCAAATTTTCTTATTTTGTATTTTTTGTTTTCGGATTATGTTGTAAGGTGGCTTGAAAGGCCATTATAGCTTTGTAAAACCCTTTTGTTTTGAGGGTATTGAAATGTAAATGATGAAAATTATTTATATGTAATGTATTGAAGAGAATGATGTAGTAAAGATACGCTCAAGTCTTATGATATTCGCAAGAGGTTAGGTTCCGGCAACGGGTCCCAACAGAACTTCTCTCTTTCTTTCTTTGATTTATGTCTCACATTGAAAGAGCAAAGGACCTTTACCTAGTTTATATACTAGGTTGTTTTGTAAGACTTTGAATAAAGTCTCTTGAGGAGGGTATGGATAACAAACAAGTACATGCCTGAGCATCGTTCGGCTTGGTGTGGTTTAGTTGCGTGTGGTACATAAACTTATTGGGCCCATTTAGTTAATTCATACATTTTAATTCTTGTCAGATACCCAATCACATTCATAACATTATTACCATTATTACACCCAATAACGTTCATAGCATTATTGCCATTATTTATACCCAATAATGTTCCCTTGTCTTTATTACTATAAACGTATGAATGTCTCCTTCTATATATATGACACATGCATTTCCTCTCCTCCCTCCCCCTACACTATCACACATCAACCTTCTCTCCATACCACACACGCACATATCTGTTATATTCTAGTTTCTTCTGTTTTTTGTTTTCTTCATTCAAGGAGACAATTCTTACTCTACCTTTTGAAATGCACCGAAGCTGGAGGAGGAAGCATTAACGCTAGAGTCATATCTCATTGTCCCCCTGCACCATAGAGGGAGAATTTTTGACTTATGGATATGGGCATCTCCCAAACTGTGGACATAGAGAAGCAAAGAGATCTATAACCTAGGATAAGACCATGTCCTTATTAAACAACCTTATTTAGAAACACATTTTAATGGTTTTTTAACTTTGGAAGGATTATAGTACCTATTAAATCATGTTTTAATTAGGATGGATTAGGTAAAAAGGCAAGTTGCAATGGACTATACCATCTAGAGTTTACATATTAATGATGTGAATGTATTTATGTGTTGAGTTTTAATATTGTTAGTTATGTTTATGGTACTTTTTGTTCTTGGTCTAGTAGTTTAGTTTAGTTTTTAGGCAAGTTTGATGTTTTGTTAAGTTTGAAGGAACAGGTGAGCAAGCTGATAAAAGTTGGTGAAAGAAACAAGGAAAATGGATCTGGTGCGATCGTGAGGGAGAATGGTGCAAGCGCGAACAAGGTGAGATCTCAAGTCACTATAGTGCGATCACAATATCAATGGGTCTTCTATAGGTAGCTTCAGGTGCAAACGTGAGTCAAGTAATGTGCAATTGCACTCAAGACTTTTTTTCTTCGGGTGTGATCGCAAGTCAAGTAAGGTGCGATCGCATTTAGGACTTCTAACCAGAAGATAAGCTATTCACTTACGGATGCGATCGTAAGTGTCAGGGTGCGATCGCAATACACAACTTCGGGGGCAATTCTGACATTTCCTCATGTGTTTAAATGAATGGTGATGGTTAAAAGAAGTCTTCAATGTGCGAGAACGTGGGGGGAGCTGTGACAATTCAGTGGAGGTGGACAATCTTGAGAGCATTATTAAAGTTAACATAAAAGGAGGGCCAGAAAGGAGCGAAAGGAGGACGAAAGAGAAAAAATAAAAGGAAGAAGAAGGAGGAGCAAAGAGAGAAAGTGGGAGCTCTACATTTTCATTTTGTTTTAGTTTTTTTTTGGGTTACTTATTATGAATGTTGCCTAGTTTCTTATTTCAAAAATTGTTTCACTCTCTAGGGTGAATCTTGTTTTCTGAACTTCTACTATGCATGGTTTGTTGTTCTTATGAATAGTTTCTGGTTGATCTTAATGAGAGTTGAGTTCTTCTTTTAAACCGTGTAAATATAACTTACACACTAAGAGATTAGTGTCTAAGTTTTATTCCTCAAAGGTTATGCAATCTATCTTTATTTTATTTACATCTGAATTGAGAAATTTGCATATTGATAAAACATAGTAGGTAATTTAAACTTGAGAGAGAAGAATTACTTCTTAGGCAACTTAGGGTAGCAGAATATTAGGATTTAGATTAACCTTAACAGGAGCTGGAAATAATTTTTGAGATCTTTAATCTTGTGATTTCGTGAAATCAATTTCTTTTCGTATAGAATTAGTTGTCCAGAAGGTTTAATTGTGAATGTTATTTTTTTATCACTTTTAATTCTTAAATCTCTTTATTATTAACTTAAACAATCTAGAAAGAATCGATAGTGGTGCTTAGCATAAATCCTCGTGGGAACAATAACCGTACTACAATTACCGTATGCTTGCAGTCGAGATCCGAGTACATTGTTTTTCATTTTATAACTCATCAATTACTATACTTATGTAAACCTTGGTTATATATATAGAAAATATGTAATCTTCATTAAGTGAGTTATTAATCAATATATAATATCAATTGCTATTGATTCCCAAGGATATAGGCACATCTAATTGGCATAACCTTGATAAAATCTTCTTGTTATTCTTATTTATTCATTATCTTTCATTTGTATATGCCTTTACTACATGCACCTTATTTTCTAACAAGTGGCATTAAAGTATAACTAAGGTTATAAAGACCTTGATTATAATATTTGAAGTGGAGAATTTTAATGGAAGTAGTAACATCAAATTGTGACAATAAAGAGTGAAATTTTTTATGGTATAACAAGGCACAATGAAGGAGTCGCAGGAGAAAGAGTTAGAAGATAGGATGAGCTCAATTGAGAGGAGTTAAAGATATAAACATTTGAAACCATTCAGTTATGTTTGGAAAATGAGGCCATACCATGTTATAAAGATTACATCCACTATAGAGATATAGAAGAAATTAGAGAGTCAATATATATCAAAAGTATCTCACCAATAAGTTTTATTTGACATAAAGACTATACAAGTTGAATATGTAAGAACGATAGATTTGAAGCAACATATTGATTTGTTTAACTAAATAATTAGTGATCTACTAAGGCTTAACATGACTATTACAGACAAGAACAAAGCAACAATATGTATGCTTTGTTGTTTACCTATATCATATGAGTATTTGGTAACCATGCTCACATAGAGCAACTAGACAATTGTTATAAAGAAAATTACCAATATGATATTGGTTCATAATTAACATAGACTTAACATTGGTGAAATCTCTCAAGGAAGAGTTTGATTTCTTTAAGCATCTTATAGGTGAACAATTTTAGACATAGAATTAACAGAGACAATATTAAAAAGGTAAAAGGTGTGATGATTGTGATAAAATGGAAAAACTACTAGAAAGCTTTACATAATAATAAGCATATTTATAGGTGGAGAAGTTGTAATAGTAGAGTCAAAGGAAGATAGTCCTATATTATAACATATGCTAAAGGGTTATCCCACTAAGTAAATGATGGTGGAACTTCATAAAGGGAGCTTATTTAAAGGTGTTAAACATTAAAAGTTAAAGTTGTGCAATTTCCATGATCTTAGTAAAAAGTATAAGGCAACTTTTGAAGATGCAATATTTTAGGAGTGATACATGTTGAAGCAAACATATGAATAAGATATGTCAATATTAGTAGATAGCAGTACTAGTTCAAAGGTGGTACGAGGAGAACTATAACAACTTGGAATAGATGTTAAAAAGGATAAAAATTTTGGTTTAAGAGAGAAAATATTATCATAAAGAAAGCATCAACATGGTATAGCTTCACATAGAGTACAATAGCATAAGTTGCTAAGTAGATATAATCAAGAAGATTTAATGTGTATTCTCTTACCTTAGTGATAAGAATCCAATTACTTTTTAAGAGACTATGGTCAACTAAGAGAAAGATAAATAGATAGATATTATAGTGAAACATGTATGAATTCATAATATTAAGAAATTGAATACATCTTGATAAACTTTTTACTAAAGGCTCAGGCTTCAAAAAATGTATGTATTATACTGAAAAAGTTGATTGCCACAAAGAAGCTTAAGTAGTGCGTATACTTGAATAGTATCTTGAAGTGTTAAATATGGATAAAATCTCATCTATGTAAAGTATATTCAATAAGGTAGAGATTGTTATTTAAGGCTTATATAAATTTGCAATCTTACAAGTGTTTCCTAAAGTAACGGTTGAGCATAATATATTCGCTAAAGTGGAGATTGTAGTGTATGGTTTATAAGTACAGACGTGCAATCTTGGAGTATTTCAGGAAGAACGCAAGTCTTTATTAAGAAGTCTTCGGGTGAATACGACTTGTATAGAACCATGTTTAGAACATATTCTTCTTTAGAAAGTTGAGGTGAAAATATAGGCTAAAGAAATAGGAGGGTTGAAGTGGTAGGAGGATTTTTAAAAGAAAAACATAGTCTAATACATAAGTATGCTAGGGACCATGTGTATATGATAGGAGAAGTCAAAAAGATTTGTGTTCTAAAAGATGTCCACATGTATGGAGAAGTAGAGAGATTCATGGTCTAAGACACGACTATATCCGTGATGGATGACCTTATCTAGAAGCACATTTTTTTGGTTTTCTAACTTTAGAAGATTCTAGTACCTATTATAATCATATTTAAATTAGGTCGAGTTTGGTAAATATACAAGTTGTCTACGACAATACCAGGTAGAGTTTGATGTGTGTACATATATATATGCACTTACTGCATACGTCTTATTTCTTAGGCCATCTCCAACGAAGGCACCAAAATATCGAATTTGGTATTTTGACACAATGAATTCACTTCAAAAAAGACACCAAAATCCAACACTAAAATGAATAGTAATACACCAAATTTGGTATGTTACAATTCATGCACCAAAAGTTGAAAAAAGACAACTTTGTCTATTTTCTTTTTAACATATTTCTTTTATGTCCTTCTCACAATTTGATTTATTTACATAATTTACTAAGTAATCAAATTTAAAATATATATTACTTTATACAAAATATATCATTACAAAGATCTCATTGAGACATTTAAAATGACACTAATATTGAATATAAAATTTAATTTATTTTTAATTCTTATTTATAATTGTTATAAATTCATCAATAAAATGTGTTAAGAATAAAAAGTAAATTTAAAATAAAAGATACATAAATTTAAACCACAACATTGATTTAAAAAATTAAAACTCAAAGAAAATATTTAAAATTACAACCTGACTAAAATAAATTACAATTACAATTAGACTCGAGATTACAATCAAACTAAAATTACAACAATCAAATTAAAAGTAAAACTAAAGCACTTAAGAATAGTAATTTAACATAAATAATTAATAGTTTGGAAGGTCATCCCCATTTCCTCCAAAATCAAAATATTGGCTAAAGCCACTAGATGAGCCAACTCATCCTTAAGGTCCTCCTTCTTGAGCTTTTTTTGCATACATTTTCATTTGTTCATTTCTGAAAGCCTCACGCATCACTAGATCTTTGATGGAATCTAGATCTTTGCATAAAATTTTATTGTCGTCCTGTCTTTGTCATAGCTTTAACTTTTTTGCATCTTTTTGAGCTCGTAACAACTGAAGTTCATAATTTTTTTTAGAAGAGATTGACTTTCGTGAAACATTCCTTTTATTTCTTTATTTATGGACATAAAAAGTTTTTCATATTCTTGTTTTGTTCCTTTTCATTTTTTCTTTCTTCCTCTCAATAGAATGATCAGCTTCATCATTTCTTTCAATAAATGGATCTTCAACTTCAAAATCATTATTTAAATCAATACAAAATGATGATGATCTTATTGATTTATCTAATTTTTGGGATTCAGACGATGACATTTCATTGCATTTAGATCGTTTTTGATGATCCGATGATTTCTCTTTGTTAGTATCAGCATATTCTCCATTTTTTTAGGATTGACATACATGATCAAATTTGAAACCTTTTTGAAATTTTGGATCTTTTTCGAACTGTAAGCCAACAATGTAACTTAAGTTAGATTTTAGGGTATAAATAAAATGTATTTCAATTCATACAAAGAAAAAACAAATAAATAAAACATTTATAATATCTTGTTCAGATGCATCACTTAGATTCAAGTTTTCAATTTTTCGAGCACATCCTTTAAATTTTCCAATAGTTATCATTATAGTTTGTCATCGAGCTTGTAAAGATCTCCAAGATCAAACAGTGGTGATATGATTCGGCTATATTTGATGGTACTCAATTGTGATATGAGATCAAAAATGAGCCATAGATTAATCTCTACCAGTGACTGGGTCATGTGAAACATTAAGATATACATGGCACAGGACTTGATCTTCTTGAACTAAATATGATGCACTTCGAGAGGTATTTGAAGGCTTTACACCAAAATTTGAGCTTGTTATTTTTCATATAGGTCTGAAAGAATGTTATAGTTTAGGATTTCAAATAGTGTTATATGAAACAAGGGTTTTAGTTTAGTAGAACAAATAAACTATTTATAGAGATGTCGTGAAAAAGATAAGAATACCAATGAACAGTTGAGATGAATACAATCTAATCCAATGGTTAGGAAGAGATAAAGTTAGTTTTTTTGCAGAGATTCCTTATCTTGTCTTGGATATTGTGTGGATATGATATGAATACTAATGAACGGTTGAGATTAATGCAACTAATCCAACAGTTAGGAAGAGATAGAGTTAGATTTTTTCAAAGATTCCTTATCATGTCTTAGATATTGTGTGAATAAGATAAGAATACTAATTAATTGTAACATCTCGTTACCGATGTGAGGGCATATCGGTAATTTGGATGAGTGAACAGTGGGTGCATTCATAATTAGTTTGCACGTATAGGGATTCTGCATTAGTGATAAGTGAGATAAATTGCACATGCATCATAGTGACATGCATTCATGATTATTCCAGCATTTAATTGTGAT
>JANZLD010000235.1:57580452-57591825 GCA_026413575.1 Erythroxylum carthagenense | reverse complement strand
GATTAACTCCCTTTTAAGAACCAGTGAACTCAAGCCGATGCTACATTCTCAAGAGGAAATGTGGATTTAGCCGAGCATGACTCTGGATTCTCTCACGACTGCTAAAGATCGGATGTCACCCATGGTTGCAAAAATACTGGCGTGGAGTAGAGATGATGGTGATGGTCGAAGATGAATGGTGATCGTGTTATCTATGTAAAACTTGTCTCTCTGCCTCCCCAGTATCTCTCTACAGACCGGCTCTACCTCTGACCTAAATTTAGCAACCTTTTAAATGATGGGTGTGGGTCGGGTCGGTACAGTGAGAGAACTTTCCAAATAAAGTCCGAATATCTGTCTGCTCGCCGCGACGAGATGATTTGTAGGTGTCGCGGCGTGTTCCTCTTGATCCTCGTCGCGACGAGAAGCTTTGTAGGCACCGCGGCGAGCTTTTCTTGGATCCTCGCCGCGGCGAGATGTGTTGTAGGTGCCGCGGCGGGCATTTCTTATATTCTCGCCACGGTGTGCTGCTTGCATTACGTCGCGGTGTGCAGACTTCTTCATGCGCCACGACGTGTTGACTCCTCTTATCCTTTTGACTCTCTTTTTACCTTGCAATATGAAACAACAATTTGCAGTATCAATTGTCCTTGAAAAATTATCATGAAATCAATGTCAATTTGTAACAATTCACTATCAAATTGTATAAAGTGTGAGCTCAGACAAGGGACTAATTAAAGCACAAAAATCTCAAATTAAGAGTCAAAAAGTACATTAAGAACAATAAAAGTGTAGCCAATTTATATAATAAACTTGGGCTCAATCAGAAATATTAGTGATTAATATGATTATAAATGAAATGACATTAATGATGTGATTATATGAACTATATGTGTTATGTGATTGAGTGAGTCATCGATGATGGTTACTCACTGAGTTCACAAAACTCTCCCAAAATTTACAATATTTTTCAGATTCAGAAGAATTACCCCGCTGGGTAAATGAGAGTATAGCCACTACATTCAAGTAAGAGCTAGAGGTCGGGATCAGTTAACGTCTACATTTGTATTTTCTTATTTTTGTATCAAATTGAGTATTTCACAATTTTTGTATCATATATATTTGAATATGTTTCGGTATGTAATAACTTTTTAAAATGGACAGGTTTGTAAATGAGAATGATCTTGAGTGTAATAATAATAAATGTGTTTTTGATGTTATGAAAGAAAAGAATGGGCCCGAAATTTGATTGTTGATTTCTACATATGCGTATATTGTTTTTCAAAAAAAATTGTACTGAGTTTCAAGTATTCGATTATTCTAGCATGGCACCCATGCACGGTATGTATTCGGGCATCACTCAAGATATCAAGTACGGATCTTGCGAGAGTGAGGTGCTAGAATTAGGATAAATCTTATGGTATATGAGAAATATAAAATAACACTTTGTCAAGCAAATACAACTGACACTTAAATTACTGCATAAATTCAATTATAGATCAGTAAGAGAAATAAGAAAAAGCCTAACTTCATATTATAAAACGTCAAGAAGGAGTAAAGACCATACAGAAGTAGAGAATAATTCCATTAAAAGAGAGAAAATCATATCTACAAAAAACAAAATAAAGTAAACCCTTAAAAAAGATCTTAAACTAACAAATTCACTTCATTTCCATTAATCCATATAAAATAAGAGAAAACAATATCTTATAAAGTCAAAATTAATCAAAAGAGACTAAATCTTAATAAAATAAAATAAAATCGAGAGAGAGAAGCTAGCAAAAGAGATAGCCTAAAGGCCCTTATAAAAATATCAAAACCTCTTTGTGACTGAAGTCATTAGCCTGAAAAATCCTAATAAAAATCGTGAAAGAGTTTAAAATACAAAACTAGAGAAAAAGAAATAATAGAGAGAGAAAAAGAGATTGTCTTTTAATGTTTAGTTAATTGAAACTCTTTGAGCTACTCAAAAGATGAATATTAGGTTCTAAAAGAGTTTAAGAAAAAAAAACTTATTTAAGTCTAAACAAATTTATATATAATTTTAAGCATTACAAGTTAAAATCTTAAAATAAAGTCATGCGCTTTATTTTAATATATAACTTAATATATTCTTTCTTAAGACCACTTTATTTATGAAGTCAATAGAAAACAATCATTCTATATTCAGATTAAAAATAAATCAAAAGAATCATTTCATCTCATAGTTGTTCTTACTCTATTGTTTATTATTGATTCCTTTCTCATCATCATGGTCTCTCTGCTTTGTTTTTTTTTTCCATTTTTGTCGGATGTTATCCAATTTATTATTATTTTGTAGCATTTTTGTTCTCCCTCCTCTCGTTTTTCTACTACTAGTAATTGTTAATGACATTGGCTGATTTCCAACGACGATGGTAAAGATAAAAGTTATTGGTGATAGTTGAGAGAGTCGTCGGCAACCTAATTAGAATTAAGTTGGAATTGTTAGCATTATTTAGGATTAATTAAAATCTAGATATAAAATTATTTAATTAAATTTGTTTTGACTTAAGTTTAATTTAAGTGAGTGAGAGACTTATACTGTCATGAGAAACAAATTTTAACACATATGATATTATGGATTTCATATAAAAATATAAAATATAAAACTACTACGTTAATATTCATGTGACATTAATACACAAAATCTTAATTTCACTAAGGTTTTGTCCGTTTAAAATTAAAATTAAATAGTTTAAAAACAATATAATTCTTTTTTAATGCTCCAAAACATTAAATTATGACCTATATTTTAACACAAATGTTAGGGATATCCTAGCAAATTAATAAGTAACTTAACAGAGTAAGCTAGGTTGAAATTAATTCTGTAGCATCAAATTAAACAAGGGAAAAGCTAAAAAGGAAGGAGAATTTAAGAAACTATGTAAGAGCTTAGGGTGCCCTGGAATGTACTATTCTGGCTGAAGGCAGGACACTCTCTAAACTATCCTATACTTCATTTCTTCGTTGAACCTCCACACCTTCATTTCTAGTTTCAGGTCTGGTTCTAAAACCCTTGCTGAATAGCTCTTCCATGTCTTCCAAGGACCTTCCTTTTGTCTCTGGGAATAGAAAAAAGAAGAAAAACCAAGCTACTAAAGAGATTCCTGCGAACAGAAAGAAGGCTCCACCTATAGTAATTGATTTGTATAGTGATATGAAAGTCATTGAGACGGTGGCATTCATGAGCCTATTCACAGCCACACCGAGACTATACCCTTGTGCCCTTAGCCTGAGAGGGAATATCTCGGAGCTATAGACCCATGTGACAGGTGCGAGCCCAATGTTGAAGAAGGCTACAAATGTGTACGTAGAGACAATACTAACAGTAAGTGCCCACAAGACCTTTTCTCCGTGGTGCTGCTCGACTACCGTCAAACAAGAACCTAGTAGAGCTAGAGCTCCAATGACTCCTGCTGTGCTCGTTAGCAGAAGCTTCCTCCTGCCAACTCTGTCGATCAAAAATGTGGATACGAGTACGAATGTGAATTTTGTAAGCCCCACCCCAACTGTGGCGAGTAGTAGCTTTTCTTTGTCTGTGATGCCGGCTTTTTTGAAAATTCTTGGGCTGTATAGCACCACAGCTTCAATACCGACCGCGTGCTCAAAGAAATGGATCCCAACAGCCGCAATTAGTATCCAACGAACCGCTGGTTTTGGGTTAATTAGGAGCTCTTTCCACACTCCTGTTCCACTGGTGCTTTTAGGGGGAAGTTTCACAATATCCTCGTCGCAACTCTCGTCAATTCCGAGAGCGAGTTTTATTTCTCGGAGACGAGTTTGAGCTTCTTCTTTGGAGTTAGCTACCATGAGCAAGACCCTTTTAGCTTCTCCTAGCCGGCCTTGCATTGCTAGCCACCTCGGAGACTCTGGCATTTTTAGAATGCCAAAGGCTAAGAGAAGTGAAGGTATAGCTGCAACTCCAAGCATCAATCTCCAACCAAGTTTCAGGCTCAGTTTCCCCAACAGAACATTTGATACATATCCAAGCAAAATCCCTATACTTATCCCGAGCTCCGGTAGAGATGTGAAGAAACCTCTTGAACTAGGCGATGAGACTTCGGCAGAGTAAACGGGAGCTATCATGAGTGCAAATCCTACACCAACTCCTGCTATGCATCTTCCAGTAATTAGAACAGCGTAGCTTGGACCCCAACCCATCAGTATTGATCCTCCCATGAAGATCACGGAGGCTACCATGATGGTGTACCGGCGACCAATGTAATCGGAGGTTCTTCCGGCGAGTAGAGACCCCACCAGGGCACATAGATTCAGAATTCCAGCGAGGACTTCCACGTTTGTATCGTGGATCTTCAGTTCTTCTTTTATGAAAATCATTGCTCCACTCATTACACCAGTATCTGAATAAATCAACAAAATATTAATTCCCACCTACTCGTGTAACACACACAAACCTAAAAGTGGGCTGCTGATGATTCTAAAACAGGGACGTTTTCTTCTTTTATTGATTCAGATGGATTCTCATCAGAGCAGCTAGGAAAAGAACACAACATAATTTTAATGCAACTGCATAAAGAAATATGAACAAAGGAATATGGAAGACTCCACTTTTGATGGAAGAATATCTATGATCCTAAAACAGAAAGAGAGACAATGGCACTTACCGTAGCCAAAAATGATCGAAATCATTGAAGCAACAATCGCGCAAGCAGCAGCATACTTGTTGAATCTGTTCGACTCTTCTCCAACACCACCAGGAGCCGCCATGTCAACTATTATCTTCTTCACCTGCAACTTTGTCTCTTCAAAATTATAAACTTTTTATTTATAAATCTTATACAAGGTACCTAACTGTGTATGCTTGTATTCTTTTGTCAGTATTATCAAAGATTTTGAGGACTAGTTACGTACTGAATCCCTTCTTGTCATAGAGAAGATGGCTATGTTATATATATAGATAGATAGATAGATAGCATAAAACAAATAAAGGAAGACGAGTACATGATTATTCTGCAACTGAGTGCCTGTGGTGAATAGATGGGTACCCACTTTTGCTGGTTAAAAGATGCAGAAATTTGGCTTTTGGAGTTTTCACATAGCATGACAAGCTGGTAAAATTAGGCAGGAAATTGTCTACAAATTGGAGTCTATAAGGTGTGAAGTGGATCTAATATGATATAAAGAAATTGGTAGGGAGACAAATTAGGGCTGTAATCCCATACTGTTGGGATTGTCAAGGTCATTATCTTATAGAACTGGTTGACTTGGATGAGACTGCCAAACAATGCAACCCATCTTTCTTTCTTTCTTTTTTTTGCCGACTCTCATCTCCTCTCTTGTAAGAGACTCCAGAGTCCAGACTTTGGTGCTCATTTTCTTTTTATTATAAATAACACATGTGAACAAACGTTGTCAAGTTGTTGATTTAGACATTTACCATTTTATGTTCATATAAAGGACAAGTCTCATATCTCCTACACTTACGGACAAAAGCCTGTGACAGTATATCACCCTTTACTTATACCCATATGTATGACGTTTTTCTGTTCCAATTTACGATTTTTACGTTTAACTAATGAAAAAAATAGAGTGTTTGAGTACTATTAGGTTGTAAAATATGACAACACTCTTCTTACATAATTTACTTAATATACTTTACTTCATGTCCCCAGATATTATTCGCATACTATGATTGCTATGTTTTCCTGTTTCTGTCAACAAAATAGTGCCCAGAATAAGACAGACAATTGCTGTACGATGGCTTAGTTATTAATCCTATCGTATATGATTGTGGTTCTTAACTACAAGTCATTTTAACAATATCTATTTTCACTAAAATGTAGTTAAGATACTATAGGCCACTATGCGAGATGTAGGTATCCTCTTTGTTGATCTAATTAAATACTTATTAAGTAAGATATTTTTTCTTTTTTTCCTTTTTGTTCCTGGACGATCGATACGAAAGTTGATAAGAAATTTAGCATTAACTAGTAATTGTTCCCGCCGTTTTAGGAGGACTCAACTAATTAGATACTAGGACCTTTACAAATGTAGATTCGATTAGTGATGATGAAATGGATAATCAGATCGATAAGTGAAAAAAACATAATACAAATTGATATAGGCCAGAAGGTGGTTAAATGGTTAAAATTACAACAACAACAACAAAAAAAGAACAGTGGAAGAGTATAAAAACACCTATTAGAGCATTCAAAATGTAAAAGTTCCAATGGAAGATAAGACTTTTGCACTAACACAATTCTAGGGAAAAGAAAAGATATATGTTTCCTCAAATTTATGTTATCATGCTTGCATGTGCTGACTCATTAAATAACAATATTCATCCATAAGATTTGTGAAACACCCTGAGAATAAATTAAACGTACAAATTGAGAAGGACATCTATTAAAACTCCCAAACTATTAATTACTTTTGAAGGAAGCATTGCAGTAATATTTTAAGGCCTGGTTGCTATCACGTTCCAACGTTAAAATGAATCAATCAATCATGTTTTGTTAGCATTTTTTTTTTATAAATGAAACTTGTAGACTAAAAGCAGTACAAGTAAACATGCTATATTTAATCCGATCAAGTTGATATTAAACCAATTTTTTAACTTATTACAAGTTAAATTAATAATACAAGCGATTTAAAAGTTAACAAGTTTAAGCGGTATTGAATTTTCATAAAATGGATTAAAAAAGATTATCTTTAATTACTTATCAAAAATTTTAAAATTTAATTAAAAATACAGTTATATAGAAATTAATTGATTTTATTTTAATTTATAAAGATTATCCGAACAATTAATAAACTAGATTTCTTCAACTTATTTTAATAATATTTGAGGATAAATTTTCGAGTAAGAGAGAAAAAAAAAACACGTGTTGTTGTCGTGGATACCTTTGTATCTTTTAGAAATAATGTCATCTGAATTTTTAGAAGTCAGACATTTCAATTATTTAACCTCAATGAATCATGAGGTCCAATACTCTCGTGCTCGAGTTTATCCAAAATTGCAACTGTACATGATGTTTTACATGTTGAAAGGCCGCCTAGATGGTGGCAACCAAGAAGAGAGGTCAAAACTCACGCTTAAACTTCAACCATGTAACGCACTGTGTACGAGTCAAAACTGGCCACCATTGCCAGGTTTTTGTTTGTTTTTAAATATGCAGATACAAGCTGCACTAGTTGCCACGGTCAAACATATATAGCCCATCGAATGATTGGCCATCTCCTAAAAGCTTGAAATAAATGCCCATAGCTTGAATGGGTACAGGAATGGCCAGGATTTCGCTTTCTTACAGTGAAATAAGTCCAGGTGTGTCCCTTTCGAACGTCATCGTGCCCATCTGAATTATTCGTATCTAACAGGTAGCAAAGGGTTTGCATGTCGCTGACTTTTATGCCCTCAAGTTCTAGCATGGATCAAAAGCTTAAATGATTGCCGTGTCCGCTTTGGCAACTCTTTTAATTAACTAGATGTGTGTCTTGTCAACTTAATTATCATCACTTGCAAAAGTGTCTTAAAAATTTATAAAAGAGGCATAAAGGTCGAACTTGGAATTAAGAGGATGTGGGGAAAGAATTTATCTAATTTTGATTATTGGCCTATTTATATCAGAAAGTGAATCTTCAACTTAAGACATATCTAATTCCCTTTTTTTTTTCTTTAAGAATTATTCTCCTTTTTGAATTTGAGGTAAAATAATTAATTATCTTTCTAAAATTCGCTACAATAAATTAACCTTTTGCTACTTTCTTTTGCTAACCGTAGTTGTTTTCCATGGCTTAAATATTTCTCTTTTATTCTTCTTCTTTTATTTATGAAGATATTTTAGGTACAAAATTATTTTCGTAGATTAAGGTCACGAAATATATAATTTATTTTAAAAACATTCAAAAATAAGCAAAATTTAACACTTTGTATAGATAATAATAATAATTAATATAATGACATACGGTAGTTAATATAATAATATATGAATATATAGATAATAAATAATTTTTTCATATAGTTATCATATTATTCCATTTAATCATATTACTATATTTGTTATGTATAAATTATATAGAATTTGTATACTATATATAATTTCTATAGATAAGCCTTTGGCAACGCTTTTGGAAATCGTCACCAAAGGTCTTCAAATGTTAACCCTTTGGCGACGATTTGCAAAATTGTCACTAAAGGCAATATGTATAGAAGATTAAATGGATCAAACTTTAGCAACGATTATCAAATCTTTGCCAAGGGTTGATTGTTTAGTGACAAATCTAGTATTTACACAAAAACGACGTCATTTTTCCAATAAAAATGATGTTGTTTTTGTCATATACAAAACCTAATTACCAACTATCACCTCACATTTCTAGCGTACTCCTCTCTCATGTTTCCATCCTCCTCCCTGCATTTCAGCCTCCTCTGTTGCGTTCCAGATAAATAAAATTAAATGAGGTCGCTTTTTACCCAAATGCTTCCTTCACCTTATAACTAAATTATCATTCGGGTTAATTTTATCAAAAATATATTGAATAATTATAATAATAATTTGACTAGTATATATTTATTTTGCATAATTTTCTCATTGTTTTCAAACAATGATGACTTGTGTCACTAACTCAACATTTTACGTTGATGATGAAAAATTTAATTTGGATTAGGCAATAATGTTGGCTTATGGATTAGAGCCATATTGTTCTTACATTACAACTTTTGTGTCATACAATTTACATTACGGAAGTGTATGAAGGAGCCTTTTTATTATTGTCTTTATTTATTCTAGGACCTAATGCTCCTGGTAAGGATATCGATGTATACATGCAACCACTAATTGATGATTTAAAACATCTTTAGGTAGTTGGATTAGAAACTTATGATGTTATTGAAGGTGGAAAATTTAGAATGTATGCAATTTGTTTGTGGACTATAAATGATTTTCCAGCTGATGGCAATTTGTTTGGATAGAGTACTAAAGGAAATATGGCTTGTTCTGTGTGTAACCAATAAACTCATTCACTAAGGCTGCAAAGTAAAATACATTATATAGGACATCGTAATTACTTGGAACTTGGGCATAGATGGCAAAGAAGCAAATTGTTTAATTACAAAGTAGAACATAGTGAAGCTCCTTTGTACTTGTGGGTAATGATGTGGTTGATCATGGGTAACGATGTGGTTGATCAACTATCACATTTGTCAGAGTTTACACATAGCAAACATCCAAGTAATAGAAAGCGAAAGCAAATTTGTATTGATCTTAATTGGAATTTAAAAAGTATAATTTTCAATTTACCACATTAGAAGAATTTACTATTGAGGCATATTCTTGATATCATGCATATTGAAAAAAAAAACAGTTGGAACAATATTTTAGGTGCTTTGATGAGAATTGATGACAAATCAAAAGACATGATTAAGGCCAGATTAGAATTAGAAGACATCAATATAAGAAAAGATTTTCATTTGAGAAAAAGAGATGATGGGTCATACATAATTCCACTTGATGTTACAAAATGTCAAAAAAAAAAAAAGAAGCAAACTTTTTACCAATTTCTTAAACCAGTTAAGTTTCCTTATGGGTATGTATTTGATATAGCCCGTTGTGTCAATACAAATGAGGGAAAAATTTTCTATTTGAAAAGCCAAGATTGTCATGTACTTTTGTAATGATTACTTCCTATTGGAATACGTGGGTGTTTGTTGAAGGAAGTATCTGTAACTTTGGCACAATTGGGTGAGTTTTTAAAGAAATTATGTTGTAAGACATTGAAACTAGAAGAGTTTGAAAAAATGGAAAAAGACATAGCTCTGCTGCTATGTAAGCTTGAACTAGTTTTCCCCTAATCTTTTTTTGATGTTATGGTGCATTTGGCAATTGACTTACCATAAGAGGCAAAACTTTGTGAACTGATTCAATTTTGATGGATGTTCCCAATTGAAAGGTAATTTATATTAACTTTTACTTTTTTTCTTCAATTATTAGTTTGTAACAATTAATATTTTATAGTTTGTTTAGGTTTGTAAGCTCTCTTAAGTGCTATGTGGATGATAGAGCTTGACTTAAAGGCTCTGATAGAGCTAAGGCTTATGTGTCTAATGAATGCTTGACGTTTTGTTCTATGTATTTAAATAATGTCAAGATAATATTTAATATGGAAGAATATAATTATGATTTTAACCAAGATGGTGGCTTTGGCTTGGCAGTCTTCTCCCAAAAAGTAAGGTCACTTGGAACAAGAAAATATGAGGAGTTAACTAAACACGAACTCAAAATTGGCCATTGGTATATTTTGAATAATTATGAGGAAGTTGATTTATGTGTGGAGTATGTATTACTTCTCATTCATTATTCCATATTTAAATTTATCATTGAACATGTCTTTTCTAACATCTATTTACTTTTTTAAATAGAGAGCACAAAAATGAAATTATAAGCAAAGGGATTGTTAATGTTGAAGGAAGACATAAAATTAACTTCCCATCATGGTTTACGATTAAAGTAAGTTGTCCATGGAATAGTATGGATAAATAAAAATTGTAGATGAGATTAAATTCTAATTACACTTTTTCTATAGACATTACAGTTACATAACTGTAAATTTCCAGAGGCGATGATAACATTATATGCTTTGGAATATGGGCCTCATATATGTGAGAAAACATATACAGGTTACATTGTTATTAGAATTAGATTTCATATAAAAGATTGTGAAAGTCATATTAGAAGCTAAAATTGTGGGGTTGTTGCTGAGGGACAATATTAGGATGATTTTATTGACTTCTACGTTGTCATCTTGGAAATAATGGAGTTACATTACATCAAGGATAAAAAGGTTGTTCTATCTAAGTGAAAATGATTTAGTCTTGGTGACAAAGGGATTAACATAAAAGTGAATAGCAATATTACTAACATCAACGTTAGTAAGACATGGTATAACGATGAACCATTTGTGCTTGCAAGTTAAATGAAGCAAGTATTCTACCTCAACAACACTGTATTGTATAGAAATTAAAAAGTTGTTCAAAAATTTCAACGCTAAAATCTTTTTTATTTTTATAAAAGGGAAGATTATCCAATGGGTGAAGATAGTGATGAAGTATACCTGTTGGCCCCTGAATTTTTTTATTTAATTAAGCATGTTTAAAATTTTTGGAGATATTATTTAAATTATTTTGAGATTTTAGCTCTTAAGAAATGGAGATTTAATTGATGGATGATGTTTAAATTAGAGTTGATTAAGTTGTTAGAAATTAAAGAAATAAAATGGCTTGAGGGCAATTTAGGTATATCATCTATGTTTTAAAGATTTAAGGCTAATAAGGAGGGGCCCTTTTGGTCTTTTATCTATCATTAGAATAAAAAGTAAAGAGACAAATGATGAATAGCCTATTGGTGAAGGGGATAC
>JANZLD010000235.1:57559945-57570680 GCA_026413575.1 Erythroxylum carthagenense | reverse complement strand
CAAATAAAATTTGATTTAATAATTAAAATATATTTCAAATAAATATTAATTTATAAATTATTTATTTTATTAAAATAGCATCATTTTTTAATAATTTGTTAATAAATATTATATAAGAGATTAAATAAATTAATTTAATTAAAATTAATTTATCCTTAAGTTTTATCTAAAGTGATAATAATACAACTACATTAACATTAACAATCAAACAAGTTTTTGTTTTTATTTGAAAAAAACATAAACAAAAAATTGAAAACTACAACGGAAAAAAAAAAAAGAAACCAAACGCCTCCTAAGCATCAAGAAAGTGAGAAAACAAATAGATTCTCTACAAATCACTACAGTTGTTATGAATCTATGTCTTGTTATAGAATAAATTTCACACATTCAAGACACTAGCATGTACTGCATCATTCGGACAATTTCATAGGAATGACTCTGGGCTGAAGAAATTAGGAGAAACTATCCTCGTAGGTTTGTAATAGAATCTTAACTCATAAAGATGATACGAGAAACTATTAACTCAAATTCCTTGTCTATCAGCAATTTCGACTAGGAGATATAAGCAAACCCATGATTGAGTACAATTAGGCAACAAAACAAATTTCGAAATTCCATCAGCCAGAAATCACGGTGCTTTCCTTATGTTTACAGATCTAAAGAATTAGGCTCTTTTATGGGCTTTTCCAGCTTCCATTGAAAAACCAACCTAGAGATTAGCCCAATTAGTTTCATGGATCCTGTTCCTTAACGTTAAGATTTTCAAATTACTTCCGCGAACCCACATTTCCAGGAGTAAGGAACCAAACCTGACTCACTGGGAAGCGCAGGAGGCGCCTTGTCGGAGGCATAAAGAGCGTAAAAGAAGCTTTTTTTTTAGCTTCATCAATGACCATGTCCCCGAAAAGTTGCAGAGAATAAAGGGTTTTGAGATAAAAAATAATTCTAAATGGAAATGAGCGTTTTGTTTCCTTGGATGCCCACCAGGTATTTGAGTGGAAAGCTTCGATCTTTCCTTCCCTTCCAGGCCTACTATCTGATATGTCTCACCGTTTTGCAAATACATCTATGATCTATCCAAAACACTAGAAAAGCAAGGCTACTTTTTTTTTTTTTGGCACGCTTTAGACGAGTGATGCAACAATATGCATAATGATAATGAATAGATATGACAGAAGCTGCTTTTTATTTTCCTTTTTGACTGCCTCTAATTTCCCCACTTAAATAAGCTGACATCAATCATAATACTGAGAGCCTACCGGCAATATTCTTGTTAAAGAAATTTTTCTTCAGGTTTGCCTATAAACTTTGAGATCCGAGCCTTCATCTTTCTGACTTTTTCCCCCACTATTCCTTGGAAATTAAAGAAAAAAAAGGCTAATTGATCCCACGTTTCTTTGCCTAGATTGAGTGGGATGATCAAGTTATTTCACAATGATAGGCTGTGTAATGAAGAGAGGTCAGTTTTATTAGGATTGTGGAAGTTGAGCAAACATTTAGCATCATTGTTTGATACTTTATGATATTGGTAAAATAGTTATATACTAAGCCAAGTAAAAGACTTTCTTGGACACGCTCCATGTCCCGCTCTAGCAAGACGGCCATCTTCCTAGTTTTCCCTTTCTCGATGATATATTCCTTTCGCAAGGAATTCTGCGTACTTGGATTATTTCTCAAAAAAACAAAAAAAGAAGGAAGAAATTTATGTTCTTTTGATCGTCTAACGTGATTTGATCAATCATGAGCACTAAACTATTCAAATATAATGTATTCACTACAAGAAAATTAGGAATTAGCGATAAAAAATTACTAACAAAAATCAATTTCTATCCGTAACATAGTAAAAAAAAATTATTACGGTAGTAATATTCATCAGTAAATATAGAGGGAAATCATCTCATCAAAATTTTCGACGAACTTTAGTGATAGTATAAAATCTTCGTTGGTAAAAAAGTTGAGAATTGTTGGTGGAATAAAAAAGTTTTGAGTTTATCAACGAAAAAATTTATGTCGGAAAATTTTTAAGGTAAGCGTCGCTGTCATCTACTTCGGCTTTAACGTTTTAAATAAAATGAAAACAACGTCGCTTGATAAACGGGTAAGGAGGCTTTTGGATAAGTTAAATATAAATCAAAACGACCTCGTTTGGCTATTGAACAAGGGTATTATAGTGAGTACGAAATATACTTTTCTACAAGCCCTATATTGTGTTGAAGAGCATTGCTTATCCTTCTTCTTTATAGTCTGGAGTTGTCCGTCCATCCAGGTAAGTTGTCCAACTAATGTCTACTATATGTAAAGAACTAAATGTATGTGAAATTTATGCTTTAATATTAATGCTTAATAATTATCACTTATTAACATAAACGTTACCTTCCGATAGAACCAAGTACAAGAAAGTATTCATCGATAGTCTTAACAGTCTGAAGATGATGATGAGAGTCAAATCTATCTTCATATAGTGGGTGGTAGGGACTCTCGTGGAAGGATATTCGATTTAAGTTCACTTACGAATACATATTATTCGCAATCTTTCACATCTAGTATAGCAGTATTTACTAGCTGGTCCGCACTCACTGAAGTCTATGAGTTTTGAAGCACAGTACAAGCACTGGCAACTCAGTTGCAATAATCAATGGAGTATATAGCACAACTCCGTAATGATTACAATTACATAAGGAGAAGGGCAACATCTCATCGCAACATTCAAAGCGTTTGCATTCACTAAATGAATAACGTAATTATAGTCACCAAATGAATAGTTGTTAAATACTTATTGTTGCTCAAAATAATTTTTTATTATTAATTAAGATAATTTTTACTTTATATCATCAATCAACTTTTTGTTTTAACAAATTAAATGTAGAAATAAATCAAAATATTATCAACAGATAACTGATAAATGTATAAATTATGTATTAATCATAAGATTATCAAATAAAATTAAATGTAGGAAAAAAAATTAAACAATAGTATCAGCATATTTATCGACGAAAAACCAAAATATGTTTGTAAAATGTTATCAATTTACTGACGGACAACTAAGCTTTGTCAATATAGTTAGTCGCGAAATTATCGATGGAGCTGCTAAATTCTTGTTCGTCCATCGCTAAATTTACTAACTGAAAGAAACATTTTGTTGAAAAATTTACTAACAGCATAAAATTACTGTTGTTATATTTAGTAACGAAAAATAAAATATTCGTCGATAAATTAGCGACGGAAAGTCTATGCTTTGTCGACAATTATTACCTATAGACGACTTGTTCTATCAATAAATTCCGTCACAAAATTAACTTACTGATGGAAAATCTACACATTCTGTCGCTAAACCATATTTTTCTTGTAATGATTTAACACAAGCAACTTTTTTTGTTAAAATCTGATCTATTTTTTTAAATATATACTATGTATTTGACTATTAAATATTGCATTGAAATAATTTATTTAACGAAAATCTTCTCTTAGAGTTCATAATCGTATAAAATTCTTTGAACATTTTAAAATGATAAAAGTGATTTTTAGGATAAGTAAATCACATTATGAAACTTTCACGATAAATAATGATTTATCACTATTGCATAAAAAGTTACTACTTATGATATGGTTATCAAGTTTTTGTTTAAATAAGAATTTTTATTTATAAATCTTAAGATGCTAATTAATATTTGTAAATATTTTTAATGAAAATCTTAAGGAGGATCATAGTTTTAACTAAGTTGATTTATTTAGGGAAGGTATACATTAATTCTTGTAGTAATTAAATTTTTAGTTCCGCATGCCTTGCAAAGGCCACCACTCACTAGGTACAAACTTTTTTACCTTCATGTTTATCCATTTGTTAATTTTCACTTGCCTCTAAGACAAGGGCCTGACTTATACGCCAAATCTGAATTTCGGATGAAAAACGTCAAAACTTTTGTCGGGGCTTGATTGAACCCACCACAGAATAGAATGAAAGTACAGAGTACTATAATGCATTAGACAATAGCAAAGTAGTAATCTGTCATTGATGTGGCATGAAATGTGGAAAGTTAAAACTAAAGAATGCTCCACGTATACCAGTGGCATCCCCAGCTAGCGTACGGTTGGATTAGGATACACCCAGGCCCTGCCTACCTAGAAGTCCCTAAGCGATTTAATTAAGAATAAAGATTTCTTGTTTGTCGGGATTCGCATGTCTTGCTACATAGTCTCTTTTCAAAATAACATACATAGATAACTGGCTTGAAAAGAGAATGCATAATATCTATCTATTTACCTATATATCTATATGCGTGTGTATGTATACATCTGTACATGCAACGTTCGGAAGCTAGTGTGTTCAGGATTTAACACTTGCATTTCAATTGTTTGTTGTTTTCACCTTAATCCACTATATATATACACAAAAGACCCACCACTGTCTCAGTCTCAGGACAGACAAACTGTTGATGATCACCACTTTGGCAAAATTAAACCTCAAGAACAGCAAACGTTAAAAATGGCGAAACGTTTCAAGCTCAGGCTGTCCCGAGTCTTCCAATCTTGTCGCTCCAAGGATCCATCTTCTCTGCCGTCAAATCCTGTTCCTTCATTTCTCAGACTCGCCCCGGTGGTCGACCTCCGCCCACTGTCCAGAACACCTCACCACTCCATCATCAAACGCCACGTCTCATCGGCGTTCATGTCCATTGGCTGCGGTTTAAGATCAAAGCCCACCTACAGCGGTAATGTCTCCGATGCTGACCACTCCAAATCGCCGCCGCCTCCTCCTACACCGGAGTTCCATTGGGAAAGAGAAGATAAATGGCATGTGATAGCTAAAGTCAACGAAGAAAGTGGTACTACTCGTCAGAAAATCTACAGGAACGACGTCGACGTCGTGCTTCCTCCTCCACGGACTCCGAGCTCGATGAGGAAGAAGCGAGGAGCCAAGAAAAAGAAAATGACACCCAGAACTCGAATCAGCACTTCGTCAGCTGATAGCGAGTTGTTTAGCAGTGAGGGTTTTGTGGACGAAACTGACATGAATAATGAAGAAACAGAGACGTTAGTTTCATCTTCCAAGAGCTTTTCAACAGATTCCTCGTCGGAGTTCAATGGCCAACATCTGGAAACCATTCGCGAAACTCCCTTTAGTGGGGTTGCAATTAGCAATCGAAGGAAAAAGGTTAAAAAGGAAAGACGAAGCTTTTCAAAGCAAAGGGCAACGAGGAACAAAGTAAGAAAGAGTTTTGAGTCGATGTCGCCAGCGAGACTTTCCCGATTTCAGTGGCTGATACCGTGCACGGTGGAGGGAAAGGTGAGGGAAAGCTTTGCAGTGGTGAAGAAATCCGACGACCCTTACGAGGACTTCAGGAGGTCGATGATGGAGATGATACTTGAAAAGCAGATGTTTGAAGAGAGAGACCTGGAGCAGCTATTGCATTGTTTCTTATCTCTCAATTCCAGGCATCATCATGGTGTTATCGTTGAAGCTTTCGCCGAGATTTGGGAGGCCTTGTTCTGCAGAAGATCATCGATTTCTAACACAGTTTACAGAGCTCGTTAAACTGCGCGCTAATTATGTGATCATCAGGGTCCTTCTTTATAGTTTCGTGTCTTTAATCTTCATGTAATTTAGTAATGTACGATTATCATATATGTTATCAAAACTGAAGTTGGAAAACGCAATGGACATCTCCGCTGTCCGATATGAGACGACCCATCTGGTAAATAAAGAGCAAGTCACCAGTCATTTCTATACGAGTCCTTTCACAAGTCTATGAAGTCGCATGCAGCAAATTTCATTTTTAAATAGGGTAGCTCAGTACGTGGTATGTACGTACTGAAATTTTCTAATGTTATCCTCACTGAAAAGCTCTGGTTCGGGTGGAATTGTTTGTCCTGGTCGAGCCATGGTGGAGTCCAATACCATTCTTGTGCGGGTTGGTTAGGTTAGGGCTTGAATTTTTAGTGACTGAAGGTTTCTGTTTGTTCAGGGATACTGCTAGTCTTGTCATATTAATGGAAGAAAGCTATAAAGCTCGTGAATTTTAACCTCATGAATTGATGTATGCAGTGTCCTCTGTGAAGGGTAAACTTTTGAGTTTTGACCCAAAATGTAGAAGAAGGTTGAAAGTTTTGCCCTTTCCCAGTTTTAATTTCTTTGAAATTAACCTCTATGTTAAGCAAAAAGACAACTGTAATTATGAGGACTTTTTATGGATCGAGACCATTTTCTTCGTCAATATTAACATACCGAGAGAGATTAAACGAAACAGCTAATCAACCGCTGGACACTTCCAAGAAATGGTCATTAAGACGCAGTCACAAGTGAAAAGTCGCCGTTGAAAAGGCAAGAATAATGACGCAATGTGGGTGCGGGAAAGTGGAACGGTCACCTTCCTCCGACTTGTAGGGTTTGATTATTCCATTTCCATTGCACATGGATGCTATCACCCAAAATATGGTCTAATGTGCTCCACTTGGTTGGGAACTATCATTGTTCGATATAGCTATAATGGCTACACAGGGTTCCATTGTCTCCTCCATCAACTTACTCTCATATATCTTTTATTTTCCTTTTTTGACAATTGACGCATTGAAACTTTGGTGTGTGTGAGATCTTCGGCTCTAGGTTCGAATGTTCGATTTTAAGTCTTTGTAATGGATTGTCACATAGTTTGATTGGTGGTTTTAGAGTATTTTTCAGGCGGAGGTAAATTAATAAAATTTTAAAAATATAATATTCGATTAAAAACTTTCAAATGACCTATCTTAAGAATAATTATATTTTTTATAATAACTTGTTTTTTTTCTCTTATAGGTTTAAAACAAAAATTCTGATCCATACATATCAATAATCGATGAGTTATTTTTAAATTATACGCAGAACAATATAAGTCAACGTAAATGTACTAAATTATTCAATTTGCAAAAGTTTAGAAATGGTCATAATATATGTATTTTTTATTTTTACAAAAAAATTATTTTCATAATTTAAAACTGAGATCTTATAATTACAAATAAAAACTTTATTGCCCATTATTTTAAATAATTTATTCGAAGGATTAAAGTAAGAAAAACGATAAAAAAAAGTGTCACTTTCTAAGATAATAAGATGATCCTCCCCTATCATTTTAGCCACCTCATACAAGTCATTAATAAGTGAAAAGACAAAATAAATAAAACAATACAATTCTACACACGTAATAAGGCCTTTTGTTACGAAAGTATGATCACAGACATGAAAGCATTGGACTATGCTATTAATGCAGTGCATGGTCTAGAATCCATCAACTAATTTTCACAACACCAGAGAACAGAAGTGCCCTCGTCATCAGGTGGTCTATTCTGCTTCCTATGCTCGTTCACCGTGCAAATCCTCTGTTTCGCTAGCTGGCTATGGTATCTATAATATAATATATATATATATATATATACACACATATATATGGATACAGTAGTAGCTTCAAAGCCGGCATGAGGGATGAACATAGCAGTAAAAGTGCATGTACACAAATAGATTAGAGCCTGTTACCGTGAATGGTACGTTACCGGGCCAAAAAATTTACCATGGGACAAACACAAATAAATTTTAACTGCAAGTGGTAACATTTCAGTGAGACGATTACACACACGGTATCAGAGATTCTTTACCCACCAAAGAAAACCTGACTCCGATTTTTGGCACTTGTTCCCATGAAAACTACAGCTTTTTTCAGTGCACGAGACATGAAATTAGATATCTTTGGAATTCTACTGCTCCATATCCTTTCCGGCATGCTTTGTTATCTTCTTAACAAGTTACTCAAGACTCTCAGAACTTTACCAGTTCTTAGGGGTTAAGACTTGTTATTGGACAGCCCTTTTCAAGATCTCCAAGGAATGGAGCAACATTTCGACGACCTTTTCTAAGAAGTCCATCTTGGAAAAATAAAATTAACTTTTAGGTTCATAAAGTGTTAATTTTTAATCTATTAATCATTGTAAAATATGATCTATATTTTGGCCAATTATTTAGAGTATATTATTTACAATCATTTAATAGTTAAAAATTAAGTGGATGTTGTATGAAATAACAGAGGTTGGAAGAAGTATTAAATGTAAATAGATAGGAATAGAATATAAAACTATAATCTAAAACTATCTCATAAAAATAAGAGCTTATAAAAAACAACCTTCATTTCCTCTAATTCCTCTCTCACTGCACTTTTCAAATTCCTCTTTCAATGTCCGTGTAATAAAGAGGTACCAAAGTTTGGTTGCCTTAGTCATAAAAAAAGACAAATAATATAATTTCCTTTGCTCACCAAAAGACAATTATGGAAGTTGGTGCTTTCAACTAAAGGCTTTACAAGGCTCTCATGATGTATGAGAGATAGTAGGGATAGGCTATCGGGAACCTTAAAACGAAGCTTCTCTAAATCCTACCCAAAGGGAGGCTTTACATACATGTCAAAAAAATGATCAACAAGTCCTCACTCTCATCCACTAATGTTTGGATGATGTTGAGTTCAATAAAATTATAAATGAAAGAACTTCAAAAGAGATTTTAGGAGATTCTTCAAAATGCTCACAAGGGCATTAATAAAGTAAAGAAGGTCATCTATAAACTCTTTGTTGCAAATTTGAACATCTTAATATCAAAAGAGTGAATTAATAAAGTAAAGAAGGTCATCTATAAACTCTTTGTTGCAAATTTGAACATCTTAATATCAAAAGAGTGAATTTATTTCAAATTATTATAATCGAGTGTTGGTCATTGTTAATAAAATGAAAAGAAAAGGAGAAGCCTTGAACGATGCATGAGTAATAGAGAAAGTTCTTTGATCTTTAACTCCAAGTTTTGATTATATTATTGTTGCAATTGAAGAATCACTATCACTGGTGATGAACTCATGGGGTTACTACAAGCCAAGAAAAAGAATCAAGAAATTCCTATAGACAATAAAGGTAGAGACCAAAGAGGTCGTGAACGTGATACTGTCAAGGTAATCAAGAAGAAAAAGTAAGTCAAAGTTTTCCTTCAATTAGGGGATGTGGACGTGGCAATCCATTAGATAAGCATAACAATGCTTAAGTTCAATGCTATAATTGTTAAAGGTATGGAATTATTTGTCAGATTATTGAAGTAAAAGCCAAAATGTGAATGAGAAGGTAAACTTCACAAAATGTGGAAGAGGAGCTCACCTTATTTATGGAAAAATTAAAGGAAGAAAAAGAAGAGGATAACAAGTGGTATCTTGAAACAAGAGCAAGCAACTGTATAAGTGGAAGTTAAGATATGTTCTTTAAGCTTGATTAAAGAATACAAAGTGACAAAACATTTGGAAATGGCTTCATAGTTACAATAAAAGGAAGAGGTAACATTCTTATCAACCTAAATGTTGGTAGGCTTAAATATGTTTATGATGTCTCCTATGTGCCCAATATGAAAGATAATATCTTAAGTTGAAAACATCTTTTAGAGAAAAAGTATAAGATCAAATTTAAAAATAGACATTGTAATATAATGGATGAGATCAAAACTTTGATAACTAAAGTGCCAATGATATAAAATAGATTATTCCCCTTAAATATTCAAAATGATGTTGCTAAATGCTCACAGGCATATGTAAGGAGGATTCTTGGCTTCCACAGTTGAGGTTTGTTCATATAAACTTTAATAACTTAAATTTTCTCTCAAGAAAGGACATTATAAAAGATTTGCCTTCCATCGATTGTTCTAATCAACTATGTGAAGGCTGTAGCCTTGGAAAGTAAACTAGAAAATTTTCTCTAAAAGAAGTTTCATTAAGAGTAAAGAAACATTAAAGATCATCCATACAGATATTTATAGACTAATAAATTCAATTAATCATAGCAAAAATAGGCACTTTCTACTCTTTATTGGTGATTTTTTAGATATAAAACTTAGGTATGTTTTCTTAAAGAAAAATCATAGGCATTCACCATCTTCAAAAAGTTCAGGGTTTTTGTGGAAAAGGAGAGTGACTATGAAATTAAAGCTATGAGATTTGATAGTGGAGGAGAGTTAACATCTAAATAATTCAACAACTATTATGAAGATAATGGAATACATCATCCTTTAACCAAGCCAAGGTCTCCACAACAAAATGGCATAGATAAAAATAAAATAAAATAATCTTGACATAATAAGAAGCATGTTGATAATCAAGAAGATGCCAAAGGAGTTATGGGATGAAGCTATGAGTTTCACATCATACATATCTAATAGGATTGTCTCAAAAAGTCTTTCCAAAATTACTTTAATAGAAGCATTGAATTGGAACAAAAAAGTGTAAAGCACCAATGAGTCTTAAGAAGCATAGCTTACGCCTATATTCTAGTTGAAAGGCATACCAAACTTATTGAAAAAAGTCAAAAGCTAGTCTTCATCACTTATGAAAAGGTGTCTAAAGGTTATAATCTTTATAATTTGGTTAATGAAAAGATCACTGTTAGTAGAGATGTTAAATTTAAAGAGGAGGCTTCATGGGATTGGAGTATTAAAGAGAATGAAAACTATAATTTCTTTCTCATCTTTATAGAAGAAGCATAAGATAATCAAAACCATGAAGAAATTACAAGTCCATTATTAACTCCTACTTCATCACAAGTTTAAGATCCTTTATCAAGCTCAAGCTCTAATGAAGAATTCTAACATTATAGATGTTTGGAAGAAATTTATAATGTAACATCCCGTTACTGTCAGCAAGGGTATTATGGTAAATTGGGACAGACTGATAGGATTGCACTGCATTCACTG
>JANZLD010000235.1:57538355-57555456 GCA_026413575.1 Erythroxylum carthagenense | reverse complement strand
TTTAGATTAAATTCCAACTCTCATAATTATCCTCAATTGTAGACCTCTTTCCCTAGTTTACAACGAATCTGGAATCACCTCAATCGAAGGTCTACACCATAAATTATGCCCAATAAACTAAAATACATTAAATCAGAAATTGCCTCATTCGCCGCGACGTCAAACGGGTCGTTCGCCGCGACGTGTAAAACGTTCGCCGCGACGAACATCCATTCATGGCTCGTCGCGACGTGAGCAAGACGGCTTGTCGCGACGTACGTCCTGGCGCTCGCCGCGGCGTCTCGCTGCGCTCGTCGCTGCGACGTGCGGACGCGCCACCGTCTTCTCCGATCGATTTTCCGCCTTTCTCACTCTAAAACCAGTATTAAACAACCACCCAATCTAACATAATAAATGCCATAAATGCAACAACCAACCATAAATAACAACATTAAAGCCATTAAACATACCAAATCAAGCTCAAATCCTCAAATCTTCCAAAAACCCTAAAACCTTCAAAACCCACGATCAACCACCTTCAAGCCTCAATCCACTTCCTTTCCCACACTAAACACTCCAAGCTAACACAAGGAGAAGAACCAGCAAGGAAGATCGAAGCTCTCACACCAAAGAGGAGAATCGGAGACCACCGTGGGAGAGAAGAAGAAGGAGAAGCTTTATGCCTTAGGAAAATCCCCAATTTTGACCTAAGGTGCATATATATATAGACCTAAGTCTCCAAATCAGTTTAAAAATTTCAGTCTCTAAATTTCAATGGCTCAACATTTTTATTTCCTAACAATATAACTCTAATTTTTCCCTTGCCATTAGACAATTCTTTCAGTACCATACGGTCAATCGGTCAGTCACTCAAATATTTCCGGTCCGGGAATTTTCTCCCGAATTTCTCGAAAATTTTCTATAAGTCACTATCAATTACCAATCACTCTTAAACTATTCTAAATCCATTATCTGAACCAAATTACTCCTAATTTCTCAATCAATTATCAATTTCCAGTTCACAATCCAATCAATTCATACTCACGATTAAATACCGAAAAATCATGAATGCATGTCCTATGAATAAATGCATATGTGAGAAGCCTGTTCCTCTATAATTAGAGGCCAATGAAATGCTCAATCAGTAAATGCAATGAAACCTATCAGTCCGTCCCAATTTACCAAAATACCCTTGCTAATAGTAACGGGATGTTACACATCAGGTATGTCTTCGTCTTTTATTATAATTCTATTTACTTAACTATTCGACGTGCTGTTTTTTTTACTGTTTCCCTTTTTTTTCTTCCGTGTTTTGCATCATTACTTTACATATCACATTTACATATGGGTCTACCGAAAAAAGCCTCTCTACTATGTAGGGGTAAGGCTGCGTACTATCAGACCTCCCCAAACCTCGCTTCACTGCGAAATTTTAGACTGGGTGTGATGATGATGATGATTTCAGGCATTTTGGACCCCGAAAAAGACACTAGGGTTACCTTAATTAGGAAAGACTATAAAAGGATAATGAGGGAACCCTAGAAAGGAGTCTGCATTTTGCCCACATTTGGAAACCCAAGAGAGAGAGAGAAAGAAGAGAGAGAAAAGAAGAAGAGGAAGAAGAGGAGGGTTCCTATGTCGAAGCTTCCTAGAATAGGTGATCTCTCGACTCAGCTGCTTTTCCCAATCATCCAACTTGAACTTCTTTTCCTCCCCATTTTACTTTTTTATTCATTTAATGTGTAAGATTGAGATGAGTTGTATGATTATAGATTTTGAGTTGTTAATGATGTTCTAACTTTACCTTCCGAATTTTGCTTATATTTAATGTTAGTCTAGTTGAATTGTGTTTACTTGATTTAGGTGTTGTGATTGATTAATGTATTTGCATTTTTCGGTAACAAACCGAGATGATGAACTAGATAAAATTGATTATATTAGATTAATGAGAGCTAAGAGATCTAATTGACCACTTAATCAATCTAGTCGGTAATTTTATAGAGAGAGATCCTATGCAAGACCTGATTGATTATTACAGAGCTTTATAACTAATTAAAATTGTGGGTAATTTGTGAATTGAGAGATTGTAAGTCCATAATTTATTTAGGGTTCACAATTTAGGGAATGATTATAACTTGAGAGAGAGTAATCAACCTTACGATCGTCTAGAACTGAGACCCCCTAAACACATAAAAGGCTAGATTAACATTAATTATAGGTAAAATCCCCTCTCTCGTAACTTGATTAATTCTCTTGATAGATTTCCATTGTTATATTATTTGATTGTTGCTAGTTTGTTTTGATTTAGTTTACTTTTTAGTTCAATATTCAAATTTGAGTTTTAAACAAAGCGCAACATGAATTAAGTGGTGCTTAAACACAATCTCTGTGGGATGATATCTGCTTTTTACTACAAGTAATGATCTGTATACCTACAGTTTTTGGCGTAAAACAAGTAATTAGTTTTGCAATCAATAATATGCTATGCTCTTTTAATGAAAATATGGCCTATAGTGATTTAGAGAAAATGTCATGCTTCTTTGTTTCTTATAAGGTCTATATTAAATGGGAATTGGAGTTCTCTTTATGTGATAGAGGAGCCTAATAAATGATTAGCATATGATATACTCTTTTCATGAAAATATGACCTAAGGTGATTTAGAGAAAATGTGATGCTTTTTTGTTTCTCATAAGGATTGATATTAAATGGGAGCAAGTATCATGCCTTTATGCTTATAAAGATACCTATAATGATTGTGAGTTCGTTTCATACCATTTTAATGAGAAAGAGGTCTATATGAATGAGAAGGAGGTTGTAAGTTCTTTTGAGATGGCCTTGCACATAAATTGTGCCTATTTTTACCTTGAGTATTATACCTTCTAGGTTTAGAATGTGATCCATACATGAATTTCCTTTTGCTTGCGGCTTAGAGGATGATAGATAGGCACATATTTTTTTGTAACCATTTAAAAAATGCAATATGATCATATGAAGATTCAAACATAGTGTCATCATATAATTGCTTGGCCCTTATAAAAATACTCTAGGCATTCTTTAATGCAATTCCTTAAGTGAAACTAATTCTATACCTATCACTAAAGTTTTTTTGAGCTAAAAAAACACTTGATATGCATGAAACCAATTCCATATCTAACAGTAGGTTTAAAAAATAAACACTTAATTTGTATGAAAAAAATGTTTATGACCCAAAAAAAAAGTTAATTGTTGTCTTTGTGCATAATAATGGTTTAGTATAATAATGTTTTTTGCATAATAATGGTTATGATCTTGCAAAAAATTTATATGTTATCTTTGTCCATATGTGATATTACAAAAAATAGTTATGATCAAACTGAAGTTAATTGTTCTTTTCCAAGTAGAGATCAAGGCTTCAATGGCTTAAGCAATATTATAAGTTGTAGGATATGAAAACAATAATAGAAGGAAGAATATATGCAATACGCAATGTAAAACTCATGCATATCTGTACCTATGCTCAATTTAAAACTTATCACAAACTAGATAATTGTTTATTGTCTTCCTTCCAGGTTGTGTATTGTGTTGAAGTGTGTCGATAATTATCCAACCTTATCTGTCTTCTTTGTAGTTTCAACTAAGTAATGTCTACAATGTGATCGATTTTGTGTTGTTCTTTGCAATTTTAGCTCTAAAAATGATTGATGAGTTTTTAGGTTAGGGTTTAATAGTCTAAGTATTTTTTTAGGCATTGTTTAAATTGAAACATAAAGACTTGAACTTCAATGTGATTAGTTCAAACTTAGTATTAATATAAGAAACTCACGTAATTGAGATGACAATTCTTTGCATAATAAACCCTTAGGATGGTATATAGGCTAGAAACCTCATGATGCAACTCCCATGAGGCTTATCGGTGAAAAATTCCACTAGCCTAGGAGTCATAGTGAGAACTTGCTTTCTCGATTCATCTAGTCAAACAATGTCACGCATCATAGTGCTTCTTAAAAATCAAACTTTGGAAATGGACTTATAGGTGATTAATTCAAACATAAAGACTTGAACTTCAAGGTGATTGCTCGATCTAGTATTGGAATTAATATATGTAAGCAAAAAATATGCTTTTGATCTTTTGGAGGAAACTGATTTTATTTATTTTAAATCAAATTCCAATCTTTTTATTTTAATATAAAGTTAGAGAAATAATATGTAGGTGCTTCTTTTCTTACTTCTTAATGTCACTTCTTATAGGATATTGGTTAGTAAATTGCTTTATTTAACTGATACTCACGTATGCTGTCCATTAATCAAGTCAATATGTCGATAAGCCAAGTATAGTTCATTTGTAGGTTGTTTATAGAGTAATAGGATATATTAAGGATAATAAAGATCAAAGCCTTATCTTTCCTAAAAAATTCTTCTATGAAGTTGTAAGGTTGTTATGACTTAGAATGTGGTGATTGTCCAATTACTAAGGTGGAATTAATTGTTATTGAGTTTTCTAATTGTGAAATCATATGGTGGGATAGGTTGGTTTCAATTTGGAGGGGAAATGGTTAAAGACATGTAAAAACTTAGGGGAAGTGAAGGATCTAATGATGTGTAAAGTAAAGATTAAATGTTCTTTAAGATTAATATAGATACTACCATAATGATTATTATATCTAACTATGAAATAACTTTTTTTACATAACATTATAGCTTTTGGATGTATAGATGATTAACACTTGATGGTTTCATTAATATTAAGTTTGTTAAGGGAGTTTAAGTTTTTGTTGATTATGCATGTTCTCAACCTGCATATATGGATACTCCAAAGATCATATGTCCATGTAAAAAGTGCAAACATATTTGTCTTCTTCCTATTAATGAAGTGCATCTGCATTTATTAAGAAAATGGTTTGTTCCAAATTATTTTGAGCAGACACGACATGGAGATCCATTAATTTGTAGCACCTCAAGGGGTAATGAAGTAAATTCGTAAAAAAATATGGATGAATTTGATTGCGGGACTGGATTTATAACAAATAACGTGGGTATAACTAAAAATCCTTGCACCAAAATGATTTATGATGCATTCGGTTATACCTTTCAGGCAAATTTAAAAAATCTTGAATAAGAACCAAACCCAAATGCTAATTTTTTTACTTACTAAAATCAGCTGACTAAGAATTATGGGCAAATTGTGAGACCATGACTCAATTATCTTCAGTTGCTTGAATATTGAACATAAATTCTAAAGGCCATATTTTTTTCAAAGTTTGGATAAAATTCTTGCTTGATATAATGAATCATTGCCTCCTAATCATACAATGGTTGATAATTTTTACAATATGAAGAAACTTATTAGGGGTCTTGGTTTGTCAGTTGAAAAAATTGATTGCTGCAATTTAAGATATATGTTGTTTTGGGGAGATGATGTGGAATTACGAGAGTGCAAATTTTGTGTTCAATTTAGGGTCAAACCTAGAAAGTGTATTATGAAACAGAAATTAGTACTTTAGAAGTAGATGCATTATTTCCAGCTAACTTTGAGACTCTAAAGATTGTACGCCTTTGATGTTATTGCATATCACATGAGATGGCTTAATGAACATGAACAGGAAGATGGAATAATGAGCAATCTATTAGATGCATTCGCACAGAAATATTTCAATAATACCTATTCTGAGTTTGCAGTTGAAAGTCGAAATGTTAGGTTGGGATTGTAAACTGATGGATTCTAACCTTTTGGTTAATCCAGCCAATAGTATTCATTATGACCAATCATAATTATCCTTATACTTTTCCTCCATGGATGTTTATGAATGAGGCAAATATGTTTTAGACGGTGATTGTGCCAGGACCTAAAAATTTAAAGCATAAAATTGATGTATTTTTACAACCATTGGTATTTGAATAGCATCATCTTTGGGAATTTGGTGTAGAGACATATCATTTGTCTCTTAAACATTTTTTTTGATGTTGAATGCAACTTTAATGTAGACTATTAGTGATTTCCTTGTGTGTGTTTTGTTGTCTATATGGAACATAGGAAGGAAATTGGCTTGTTCTTACTGTGGCGATCATTTTGATGTTTTTTTATCTTCCTAGTGATACAAAAACATCTTGTTTTGACAGTCACAAGAAATTTCTTCTTCCAAATCATCCATTTAGATGCAATAAACATAAGTTCATTAAGAATAGGATAATACAAATACCTACTCCCCCTCACAAAGTCAACGAACAGATTTTACAGGAGATTGAGGAATTTGGGTTATTGAAAGTTACAGAACTTGAAGCTGAAGAAGTTAATAGAAGCATTAGTAAAAACTTTGGTTGGAGAAAACGAAGTATCTTTTAGGATTTTTCATATTAGAAAACTAATTTGATACGTCATAATCTAGATGTGATGCATTTTGAAAAAGATAATTTTGACAATTTATTCAACACCATAATGAACATTGAAGGAGGAAAAAGGACAACGTAAATTCACGAGCTAATTTGAAACCTTTTTGTAGAAGAAATGAGTTAAATAAAGATCTTCACACCGGTAAATAGCTAAAAACATGTTAGATTTTGGATAAAAAACAAAAGGAAATTTTGTGTGAATGGTTGAAAAGCATAAAGTTTTTCGATGGTTATATTTCAAACTTGGCAAGATGTGTAGACATGAGGAAGTACAAATTATTTGGGATGAAAAGTCATGATTTTATGTGTTTATGCAAAGGTTAATTCCAATTACATTTCGGGAGTTGTTACTGTACAAGGTTTGAGAAGCTATAATAGAATTAAGTTTGTTTTTTAAAAGCTTAACATCATTTGAAATAAAGTTAGTTGAAATGAAAAACTAGAAAGGAAAATTCTAATTATCTTGTGCAAATTAAAAGGGATTTTCCCTTCAAGTTTCTTTGACTGTATAGAGCATCTACCTGTACATTTAGTATATAAGGCTAAACTTGCTGGTCTAGTTCAATATTAATGGATGTATCTGTTTGAGAAGTAGTTATAGTTAATATTTAAATAAAACTTATATCATGTTTTAATCACAGAATTATAATAACCCTATTTGTAATATAGGTATTTGCATCACTTAAAGAAAAATATAAAAAACAAGGCTAGAGTTGAATGTTCGATATGTAATGTTTATTTAATTGAGGAAGCAAGTACATTTTGTTCACATTATTTTGAGTCACATGTGCACACAAGAGAAAGAAAAGTTTGTCATAATAATGATGGGGGAGAAACAGGTGATGTTGATGGTACCTTATCCATTTTCACATATCCTGAACGAACATATGGACGATCAACAAGAAGAATGTTAACAGAAGAAGAAATAGAGGCTGCCTATGGTTACATTTTATTGAATTGTTAAGAAATTCAACCTTTCGTGCAGTAAGTTGACGTTGATTTTGAAATTGATTATTTCTCAATTTGAAGTTAGTCTTTTTCACAACTCAAATACATAATAATGCTTTTAGATTATACGAGAAATTGTTACATGAGCTCATGCCCGAAAAAACACAGGATGATATTAATAAAGAAGTTGAAAGACATTTTCCTCAATGGTTCGAGAAATATGAAAGTTTTCACTTGCAATAATTTAAATTGTTGAATTATCATATCAAAGTGTTTAAATGACCTTATACTATTTAAAGTGATTTTTGTGTAGGCCTCGAAAAATTCAATAGAGAACAAGCTCATATTTCATCTTGCGAAAGGACCTTTATGAATTGTTAAATTGTATCCGGTTTATTTTGTTAAAGGATACAAATTTCATACAAATATTATGGTCATAGCATGACAGCAGTAAATAGTGGGGTTTGCATATAGGGAGTTGATGGATTACTATGGTAAAATTATTGAGATACTTGAAATTGAGTAGTTGCATTACCAATAAAACAAAGTATGATATTTAAGTGTGAGTGGTTTAATCCAACTCCTAATGTTAGAACAAAAGTGAACAGCTGATACAATCTAGTTGAAATCAACCAGTGAAGAAGATTTAGATAATTTGAACCTTTCATATTGGCGATGCAAGTGATTTAGGTGTATTATGTCCCTTTTCTCAACTTACGACAAGTTTGGTTGGTCATTTGCAAAGTACAACCTATAGGTGTTTTTAAATTATATGGAAAAGGAGAAAATAAGATAATTGAAAGTGAAACTTTTCAGGATGATATTTATGTAATCAATGCATATGTGCACATATAACGAGAATGAACCTTTGAATGATCCAAATAATAAATATGTTAAAATTTCATCTATAAAGGACGAGGAGGGTGAGAGATCTTAAGAGGAGCCTGAGTTTGATTATAATTTATCAAAAAAAATATGATGATGATTTTGATTTGCAATTAAGTGATGATAATAATTAATTTATGTTTGTAATAGAATATTATATGAATAAATCTATTACTGCATCAACAATATATTGTCATATATTTAATTTATATTGTTCTATTACTAGAATATTCAATAAAATGTGAATTTCTTATTAAAAATATGTCTCAAAAGAGAAATCAGGAAACGATGTGGCGCCCAAGGGTCATGTTGCCACCATTTGGATAAGCCAGTATAAGTCTAAGTGAAGGATCACATTCTCTAGATGCTATAGGATTAGGTGTTGTAAGTCTAGCTATTGCACTTCCAGATAAGGCATCACCTTCTTGACCTACACTCCTTATACAATCACCTTTTGTATCTACTGCTACACCATCCACCACCCCTATACCAACATAGATATCAGGGGTAAACGTTGCGGATAAAGGAGGTGACCTCCATCCTGGAGTTAAGAGAGTTGATGGAAGAACTTACATCACAATTGCCAATAATTTGTGAGTGAAATTCTATGAATTTTACAATACATGATAATACCATATGCTTATACTGAAATTATAGGTTTTAATTTTAAAAAGATCTAAAATATCTTATATATTAGGATGGTTTCGTCTGAAACATGCTCCAGAAATATCTCGTCCAAGTTTAAGGAGAAGATAGGTCTTGAGGGTTATATATGGAAGAATATCTCTTGGGGCAATAAATGATTTTTATTATCAGGAGTTTGAGGTACAAAAAATATATTCTTTAATCTTTTTTATTTTATCTAATTTTATACATTAACTAGATAAATATTGTAGTTTACAAGTACTTATAATATGTTTTTCTTCTTTTTTTTCTGAAAGAATTTTTTGGGATTTAAAATTTGATGCTGTAATTTATAATGTATTAGAGAGGTGAGCTCGTGTATGTTATAGAGAATTTCTTGGTTCAATACACAAGAATGGTGTGCGACCTCGTTGGTAGTAGTATTAGCAGCAATATTGGGCATCAAGAGGCAATGTCTAGTTCAAAGCGTAATTTTGCAAACAGACGTGGAGGACCAAAGGGAGAGAGTCTACCCGTACACACTAGAGGATCTATGACCCTTCAGGAGCATGTAGTGAAACTTGTAACTATCTAAACTTTACACTTATATTCTAATTTTTGTACTTTGATGTATGAAATTTGATTTCAATGTAATTTAATGTATGAAATTGGAATGAAAACATATATGTATTATGGAGAATGATGATGTTATAGATGTCTGGTGTCACGATTGTATTGTTGAGTAAATTTTTTTGTCCAAAAGGGGGTAAATAAAAAATAGAGAAAAATCTGCTGAAAAATTTGTAAATTTTAATTCACTTATGACACTTTATTCTGATGTAGGAAGTCTGTAGGCAGGAACCCTACACTATGTTAGCTGTTTTTGTACACCCATACTAAGAAGCATGATGTTGTGACCTTCATTAACACCCAATGCAGAGAACTTAATGTATACTCTAAAGCTGTTGAAGTAAGACATATCTTGATGTAGTGGGTGGTAGGGACCGCCGTGAAATGATCTTCAACTTAGGTTCATTTGCAAACACATGCTATTCACAATCCTTCACATCCAATACAACTGAATCTAGTGGGTGGTAGGGATCGTCATGGAAGGATCTTCGGCTTACGTTCATCTGCAAAGGCACGCTATTTGCAATTCTCCACATCTAGTACAACTGAATCTAGTAGGCGATCCGCATCAAATGAGAGAGTCATTCAACTTGAGAGCATAGTAGAGAGTCTAGCATTTCAGTTGCAATAGTCAATAGAATACATAGCCCAACTCCATAATGAGATGGTTGAGTTGAAGGAGAGAGGTAGCACCTGATTGCAACAATCAGAGTATCCGCCTTCACCAACTACATAGTTTAGATGGATAAGTGAATGTAGATGTTTTTCTACTTTTAAGTAATTTTGTATGAATTCTTAATTTACAGTTATTTTCAATATGCTTATTGTTGTACATTATAGTTTTTTTAATTATATATTAACAATTAGGATAAATTTTACTTTATATGATCAATCAACTTATTGTTTAGAGAAATTAGATGTACGAAAAAAATCAAAAGATTATCAATAGGAAACTCGGGAAGGCAATGAGAAATGGTGGTTGAAATTATCATAGGTAAATTTTCAGATAGAATTATGATATTCTATTAGTAATTAACCGATGGACTATTGATTATGTGGCTAAATTACCGACGAAATGAAATATTCCGTAGGTAAATTATGAACGGAACAACATTTTCCATAGGTAAATTTAGTGATGAACATTGTTTGTCTGTAGGTAAAATTTACCTACGAAATATTATAGTTCTGTTGGTAAATTTACCTACGGAATATTCTAATTCCGTCGATAAATTTATCGACAGACAAAACTTATATTCACCAAATTTTACCTATGGCCACATCTCTAACTACTCTTTTCGTCGATAATTTTCATTTCTTATAGTGAATATTTAAAATTTAGTGTTGTATAGTTTATTATACAAAGCTATAATAAAAAATAATTAAAAATTAGAAACATTGTTTATAAAAAATTAAATATCATTAAATTTGTTCATGTACAATATGTTAATTATAATTTAAAAAATACTTATACACAAAATAAAAATTACAATTCATCTTCACTACTTATATAATTTGGGCCAAGTAATTTTTTTATGTACTTTTCAAACTTGGCCAACTTTTTTCAATTATGTTCTAATTTAAGCTTAAGAGACTAATTCTCCTCTTCAAGATGGTCAACATATGCTAGTATTGATGAGGATGATGCAATTGGCTTAGGCCTAAACCCACGACTTTTGATGTAGTAAGATCATGTCCTAAGCACCTTGCTGTAAATGTCATCTATATTTGACTCATTTCTGTCAGACATGGATGTTTCGAGCAACTCTTGCATCTTATTCTAAAATTTAAAAAGAAAAATTAATATTAAATTTAAATATTATTAGTTACTACTACATAAATTAATAAACTTAAATTTTAAATTTTTTTGTACTTACATAATTATTGTCTACTTCTTCAGACATCCAAACTTCACCTTCTTTATAGTGTGTTAGTTTGTAGAGTTTGATCCTATCACACTCTTCTCCGTTTAGTTCCTTTTGACTATGTTTTATGGAAAAAAAAACACAATAAATATAACTCTATTATATAAGTAAATATAATATAATTATAACTTGAAAAGAAAGAACTTACATAGTCATTTTGCAGGATAACAAATGATTTAGAGTCTTGGTTGTGAGGAGTTTTCATTTTTCCTTTGTTAACCTTGACTTTCTTACACTTTTCCTAAATAAAGAGAAGAAATAGTCATTAAATTATGTAACAATATTAATGTGAAGAAAAAAAAAAACAAGCCTTAACGTTGATAGAGCCTAAATAATCACACATTTGGCTCTAATGTTTTGGAGACATCCATTTGGGAACATGTCCTCGTCAGAAGGAAAAGATTTGTAATATTGGTGCAGTCAATAACGATGATCCCTAGTCATTTGTTTCAACAGTGAGGACATATAGTTTGAAACTCCAGGATTGTCGATACTGATGATATTAAGCTTCATTCGTGAACAACAAGTAAAATAGAAATTAATCTTTAAATAAGTAAAAAATATTGCATATAATTAAATAAAATGAAAATTTACAAAACTTTACCAAAAGTAATTTCTAGCAATTTATCTTCCTTCAACTGCTTGGTATGCTTTAGGAAAGGCAATTCAGTCTTGGCAATTACCCCCAACTCACTTGATGATTTTGTTGATTGAATTTTTTCGACAGGATGACCTTGCGAGGTATTAGTATGTATAGACAATTTGCTGTTCATTAAAACATTCATTTGTTGCTAACTCACAACTTTTACTTATACCTTTACCTCTTTTTTCGATAACTATATTAAAACCTGACAAAAGATGAATAATGATAAGAAAATACACTTTAAACTTATAAATATATATTTGAGCGTATGTCTATTTATAGGTGTTAAAGATTAACAAACCTGCAAATCCCTTAATACTAGTTGAAGTGGATGGAGGTTATTGCTGACTAACTTCATTGGTAAATGAAGTTGATTATTGTTGTTGGCTAGGGTTTGATTGATCTGGTTGGTTTTGGGGAGGATCGATACTTGCCACTTTCTTCCCTTTGCTTCTACTAGGAGCCATAGCATGGATGTCTATAATTTAAATATCAAAAATAGCATAAACATAACTCAAACATCAACAATCCACATTAACATATATGACTCTAATTTTCTTCTCACATGATCGTGTAACTTCTTACATGGCCATGTATCTTCTTGCATAGTCGTGTATTTTCTTACACGTCTGTTTATCTTCTTACATGATCGTGTGCCTTCTTACACAACCGTGTAAGTTTATCTTCTTACATGACTAAGCAAGAAGATACATGGCTGTGAACGACCATGTATATATTTATTTGCCTTTATTGGATACCAAAACTTTTAAAAGAAGTGTCTTTAATTTCAATGTAAAAAATCAATTAACATCCTTTTAAGTATCTTTTCATTCAAAAATCAATTAACATCCTTTTAAGTATATGGCATTTTTAGATCATATGAATTGAGAAATAGACTTCTCGTTGTGACTCATAGGCTCATAGAATATTTCACCAATAAGCCTCATGGAAGTAGCATTACGGGTTTCTAGCCTATATATCATCCTAGGGGTTTATTATGTCTCGAATAATCCATTAGAGATGAAACTCATTCCACATGTAGTAAATGCTTATTTAATTCATACATGTAGTCATCAATGATTCAAACAAAACCCAAACACTCTTAGCTGGACGAACGGACAACCAGAGATGATGAACAACGAAGCTGGACAATTATTGACAATCTTCAACGCAAAATAGGGCCTGGGAAAACAATGATTCCATATTTAATATAACACACTTGTTCAATGTCAATATGAACATATGCTAACATACACTATAGAATGCAAAAACAATTTTCGTGAGGGATAAGTAATCATATAGTGGAACTATTCCTAAACCATTGTTTATATTCTATGTTTATTTATTTTCTATTTTAAAATATCCCTAAGATAAATACATAACAGGTATTTATGGAACATTAATACATTATGATTCATAAAGAGATTAATTCTAATATGCATGTTTAATAATGTCTACATATGTATTATACAAATATGGAACATAAAGAATTGAAATCAATCTCAATATCAACTCCCTTCCAAACATATAATTGATGGGGTGTCAAAAATTGTGGAGATGCTTTTGTATACTCTAAAACATATAAGAAAGTATTAATGAAGACCATAACTTCTAATTGAAAATTAGTTCAAAAATGGTCTCATATATGTTTAATTAATAAATAAGGTTTAATTTCATTTAGGTTTAAAAATAAAAAACCTTGTTGTAATATATACAAGAATCCATAAAACTTCTTTATATTCTATATATCATTCCTTGTATCAAATAATTTTTTTAAAGTAAAGACTCTAAAATAGAATTTTGAGGAGGGTAGGGGTTAAAGGGCTTTAGTTGAAAACTACCACGTTGTCTAACATTGTACTTAGGAACAAGGTTCAAAATTTTTTCCTATAAGAGAAATTAGGATAATTTATCCAACCAAGATTATAGGTGTTAAAAAAATAGATCATATTTATTATGGAAGTTACTAATATATTTATCCTATTCAACAAATAAAACTTAAAGAAAAGAGATCATTAATTGACAATCAACTGCTAAATGTCTTAGATATTCATAAATGTCAAATGAAACATTGGAATTTCCCATAGAATGCACACTGATATGATCAAAATTTTGAACTAAAGAATCTATTTTTTCGTGTACGTACTTAAATTATTTAAATATGTATATAAAGAAATTACGTAAATTCATTCCATTGACCTAGTTTTAGGATAAATGAACTTAATTAACTTCATCAAACACTTTTTAGGCTTTAAAAATTAACTCCTAAATAACTACAACAATCCTGGAAGACGACGACAACAAAACAAGAAAAAGATAAACAAAGAGAAGAGAGGTACGCGTAAGGTTTGGGGAGGGGGGCTTGGATTTTTTACTTTCAGCTGAAGTAAAAACAATCCTGTTTGTCATTGAACAAACAACATCATTTTTGTATTAGTATTCTAAATGTTGTAACATTTGGTGACTATTTTCGAAAATCATCACCAAGTGTTAAACAATAGGCGACGATTTCGAAAATCATCACTAATACTATACATATATTTTTTATTTTGCAATTTTTTTGTAATATATCATTTCTAATAAATAGTATAGAACTTATACATAATAAATAGAGTTTTGTGAGACCACATAAAATTGTCAAATCATATATATTACAAGAGATTAATAAAAAGTATAAATAAATATAATATAAAATAAATTTGTGCTTTTTGTTTTATAAATTTTTAAATGACATTGTTGTTAACTAAATTTATTTTTCGACTTACAATCTTTGTGAATTAATCTAAATCGTTGCCTTAGGGTATATTTCTTCCTAATTAATCGAAAATAATGCCTTTTTCCTTAACAACAAGTGACGTCATTTTGTTTAACAACAAATAATGTCATTTTTTCTAGGTTATTATAAACACAAAAAGGAAGCTCTTGTTTCATATTAGCCATTGTGTTTTTGAAGAAGCATCATCTCCTTTGTGGTCATTGCCCCCTGTGTTGTGGTCGTCAACGTCGAACATCGTGTCCTATTCTCTTCTGTTTTTAAGAACCCTCCTTTTGTTTTGCTATATTTTTCTGCTACATTTTGGAGTTTATGTGGGTTTTGTTTTCTTCTTATGTTGTATGGGTTTTTGTTGTTTGTGTTTGTATTTGGAAGATGGTCAATTGTGTTTCTGTGTTGGTTGTATATGGGTTGACTTTTTTTTTCCTACCATCAATGCTTCTTTGAGGGAAGCCAACTAACTGTTTAATGAAAGGTTTGTGAGAGTATTTAACTTCTGGAAGGGATGTTTATGTAATCCATTATGTTTTTAAGATTTAGCCATTCAATTTTGGATCAGTTCATTCCACCCCTAAGACTTTATGACATTTGATTACCAAAAGAATTTAATTAAACAAAATGAATTTTATGCTAAATTGACTTTTCAGAATAAAGCTGTTAACATTAATTCATCGTGGAATGTCCATGTGATGACTAGTTTCTGGTGGTAGAAATGAGCTCTACTAGGAGGATATGGAAAAATTCTCCCTAATGAAGAATAAATTGATGCAGAACAATCTCCTTATCAAACTCTAATCACCTTGTGCCTTCCATGGTCAATCTTTTTCTTCAAGGTTTTTAGTATCATTGGAATTACCTCTCTTCCTTAATTGTCTATATCTCATTTTCTTTTAGGAAGCTATTAGATGAATGTTTGATTGTATATATTATGTGTTGTGTAAAGCTTCCTCAAATCTTCAATAGGACATAAAAGAAAATAGATGTAGTAACAATGTCTCGATGGTCAGTATAGGGTTAGGAAAATCGATTGTTTTAGAACAGTCGTCAATTCAAATTACTAAGTTTATTTAGTTAGGTATGCATGTGTTTGAATAATTAGCTATTGAAGTTATATACTAATTGTTTCTTAGTGAAATGCATCATACTAACAATTCATCTAATTCAGTTATTCATACTGCATCTGAGGATTCGTTCACTATGTCTTTTGCTAGTTTAGTTAAAGCCAAGAAGTTGTTGGAAGGGGGTGTCAATAACCTAACACCTGAGGGAAGATCTTTGATTGTTTCAATTGATGCCTTTAAACGTGTAAGGAAAATTCTTGGGAAGCTAGATATATGAAACTCCTTTACTTTTTCTACTGAATTTTATGCCAAATGGAATCCAAAAAAATAATTATTTCTTTTCCTTTTTGATGGAATATGCGTGAAACTTTATTTATTGTTTTGTCTGTAATAATTGTTAAACTTTTAATTAAAAATTTGTACTACTTACCATATTTTGTTATAATATATTACTTACCATATTTTAATATTTATATGTATTATTATTTTATTCTTAATAAATATTAATGATTAAGAATACTAGTCAACTTAAATTTATGAAGTTTTGATCTTATCAACATTAAAACTTTAGGTATGTTTGTCTTTTAATATCCAAAAAATATTTACTTTTCAAAATTTAAATTACCGATCATAAGTATTTGTGTATAAATCTGTGGATTTAAATAAATTTATAGAGTTTGAATGAATTAGGTCAAAATTGTAATTATATCAACTTTTGGCAACAATTTTAGGAATTTGTTGCCAAAAGTCAAGCTTTTTACGACAATTAACAAATTCGTTATGGAAGGCGTCACCTTTAGTGACAAAAATGTAAAACCATCACAAAATGTGACGCATTTTGTGACAAATCCTATTAATTGTTGCCAAGCACATGCATTTAGCAACAACATCATGAAAAGATAAGCTTTTTTGACATTATTGAAAATCATCCACCAAAAGCTTACTTTTTGCGACAAATTTTGAATTGTTGCCAAAAAAATTGGCTAATACTTAGTTTTGTTGTAGTGTATCCATTTCTAATACCACTAAAAATTCAAATTATAGAGAAAAGTAAGGATGCAACCATAGCTAAAAAAGATAACTAAACACATAAAGTGCATCATAACTAGGATTTTGCTGAAATAGTTTGTGGTCAGGAATTTCATTACGTAATTTAGGAGTAGGAATTCTATTAATTAGATAAACTGTTGGACCCCAAATTTTTATTATTGATGTTGTTAAGCATGAATTGTGTTAATTGTGTGATTTATGGTTTAATTGGATTAAATT
>JANZLD010000235.1:57487873-57500184 GCA_026413575.1 Erythroxylum carthagenense | reverse complement strand
CAACGGTATAAAGTATGTGATTTTTTGATATCGGTGTTGAAAGATATGATTGTTACAAGTTAGGATGTCGTAGAGGACGTCTTTCCCGAACCATTAGAGTTTATAAAGCGATATCGGACTAGAAAGAATTGAATTTGGGAAGATTATGAGTAAAGGGGATGTTAGGATGGGTTTAGGAACCTTTGGAGGGTCTTGGAGGGTGAAAAATTGGTGATACTCGTAGGTTACACAGCCTGCCCGTGTGATTTTACACGAGGCGTGTGATTTTTGGCGCAAGGACACCATTTCACCCGAAGGTTACACGGGCTGACTGTGTGATTTTACACGTTCCGTGTATTTTGACCCTTATAACGATCGAATTTCAAATTTTTTTCTTCATGAAAGTTTTATCCCTAGATGTCTACTTTCTAATGGTTCAATAACTAAGTCAATCCGATACCCATAATGAGAGTTATGGCGTTTGCGCCAAAGTATGTTCAGTAGGAATTAGGAAATGAACATGTTGGAATCGTTTGGCCATAACTTCTGCGTCTGACCTCCAATTGAGGTGATTCTTAAGGAGCTTGATTCCTAAGACATGTTTATATATCTCCATAAAAATTTAGATCTTTTGGAGTTGATTTGTCAAAGTTTTGAGGAAAGAAATTGAGGGGCCGGTTGGGAGACCATGATTGAGGTATGAACACACTTTGGATTTTTAAGCATAACTTGAGCTATAGAGCTTCGAATGAGGTGGTTCTTGTTTCTAAATGAACTAGAGACATAGAGGTACAATTTTTTTAAAGGAATCAATTGTGGTTATTGTCATTTCATTGTGTGGAATCGCCTTTATAGCTTGAGATGTTATGAGAATGAGAGTGAACTAATGGTGGCTAATGAGGGTTAAATGAAATAACCCTACAGGTCAATACGCTGACATTTTATGAATGGTTTCCAGATGTTGGATTTTGAAAACGGATCTAACATATGAGGTAAAAAAATCAATGATGGTTAAGGAGACCTCATTGGAATACGTTCACGTCATATGATTCCGTTTAAGAGTTGGGTTTCGAAAACGGCGCCCAACACAAATAGTCCGAAATATTTTATTACCTTCATAGAACACTATTCGCGATATATGTAACTCTACTTACTTCATTCCAAGGACGAAGCTTTGGATGCCTTTAAAATTTTTAAGGGTAAAGTGGAGAATCAATGTAGAAAACTGACTAAAATCATGAGGTCAGATAGAGGTGGAGAGTACTATGGTAGATACACTGAAAGTAGACAAGCACCTGGTCCTTTTGCGAAGTTTCTTCAGGAACAAGTTATTGTTGTCCAATACACCATGCCTGGTTCTCCCGATCAGAATGGTGTGGCAGAAAGAAGAAACCGAACTTTAATGGACATGGTGAGAAGTACGAGGAGTAAGACAAAACTTCCTTAATTCCTGTGGACAGAAGCTCTAAAGACGGCTATGTATAGATTAAATCGGGTTCCAACCAAGGTTGTCTCTAAGACACCTTTTAAGTTATTTAAAGGTTGAAAACCGAGTCTGAGGCATATATGTGTTTGGGGATGCTCATCTGAAGTGAGAATTTACAACCCACAGGAGAAGAAACTAGACTCAACGATCATTAGTGGGTATTTCATTGGATATGCTGAAAGGTCTAAAAGGTATAGGTTCTATTGTCCATCTCACAGCACTAAAATTGTGGAATCAAGAAATGAAAAATTTCTTGAGAATGACTTGATCAGTGGGAGTGGTCATTTTCTAGACATAGGTCCTAAAAGTGGCCATTATAAAGCTCAACCCTCTTGTTCAAGTGATCAATTGATTGTCATTCACACTCTTCAAAGTCAAACGGGTGTGGGACAATCAGTTACTGAAGTTCCATGAGCTATTAACACTAATCCAGTGGATCAAGTTATAAATGAGGAACAACTAGAAATTGTTGAGCAACCAGTTGAACAGCAGGTTGAGCAACAAGTTCTCCGTGAGGATAACAATACAACATTAAGGAGATCTATTAGGGTTAGAAGATCAACAATATCTAGTGATTACATAATGTATCTACAAGAGTCAGATTACAACGTTGGAGCCGAAAATGAACCTGAAACGTTTTCGGAAGCCATAAGTTTTAAGGAATCAGACTTGTGGTACAATGCTATAAAGGATGAGATGAATTCTATTGCATCGAATCAAGTCTAGGATCTCATTGAGTTGCCAAATGGTGTAAAAACCATTGGATATAGATGGGTATTTAAGACAAAGAAAGACTCAAGAGGCACAATTGAGAGACATAAAGCAAGACTTATTGCCAAAGGGTTCATTCAGAGGGAAGGAATCGACTACATGGAGACATTTTCTCCTGTATCAAAGAAAGATTCACTTCGTGTAATCATGGCATTAGTAGCTCATTTTGATCTTGAGTTACATCAAATGGATGTGAAAATGGCGTTCCTCAATGGTGAACTAGAGGAAGAGGTTTACATGAAACAACCTGAAGGATTCTCTTTTAGTGATAGTGAGCATTTAGTCTGTAAGCTTAATAAATCTATATATGGGTTGAAACAAGCCTCCCGATAGTGGTATTTAAAATTTCATGAGGTTATCACTTCATTCGATTTTGAAGAGAATATAATGGACCAGTGTTTATACCAGAAGATCAGTGGGAGTAAGACTTATTTTTTTGTGTTATACGTGGATGATATTTTGCAACTAATGATAAGGGTTTGCTATATGAGATGAAGCAATTTCTCTCAAAGAATTTTGATATGAAAGATATGGGTTAGGCATCTTATGTCATTAGCATTAAGATCTATAGAGAAAGATCTCGAGGTATTTTGGGTTTATCTTAAGAGACCTATATGAACAAAATTTTAGAGAGATTCTGGATGTAAGATTGTGCACCAAATGTAGCACCCATTATCAAGGGTGATAGATTCAATTTGAATCAATGCCCGAAGAATGACTTTGAGCAGGAACACATGCAGAACATTCCATATGCTTCAGCTGTAGGAAGCCTTAAGTATGCTCAAGTCTGCCGACCTGACATTGCATATGTTGTTGAAATGTTAAGAAGATATTAGAGTAATGCAGGTATTGATCACTGGAAAGCTGCAAAGAAGGCTCTGCGATATCTTCAAGGCACAAAGGACTATATGCTTTTGTACAGACGAACTGAGAACTTAGAAGTAGTTGGATACTCCGATTCAGACTTTGATGGCTGCATTGATTCAAGAAAATCAACATCTGGTTATATTTTCATGCTAGCTGGTAGAGCTGTATCTTGGAAAAGTGCCAAGCAGACCCTGATTGCTACTTCCATTATGGAAGTTGAGTTCATATCATGTTTTGAGACCACCTCGCATGGTGTATGGTTGAAGAGTTTCATATCTGAGTTTAGAGTTATTAATTCAATTTATAAGCCATTAAAGTTGTATTGCGACAACGTTGCTGCGATCTTTATAGCTAAGAATGTAAGTTTTATCTCCTAATTATTAGTATAGCCCATTTAAATGCTTTAACCCTACCCACTATACGATGTTGCCCATCTACCCAACTCGTTGTCTTTGTGATGGCCAGAGACTTGAGTAGGTTTTGGTTGTTAAAACATTAGCTTTGGGTCCTATTCTTGCCAAGCATTCGTGTACACCATCTATCTTGCTTAAGGAAGAGGATAGAAAACTCAGAGCTCAACACTTTTGAGATCTACGGTGGAAGGCAATGGCTGGAGGTATTTCTGTTAACTTTCTACTGCTTGTTTCTCATATATATATATATGGTTATATATTGTGTTTATATGCATGGATTTTGTACGTAAATATTTGTATGAAATGCATGCATGCTGTGGTTTAATTTTACAATTTTTAGATTGAGTGAAAGCTTGTTTAATACAATTATGTTGTTGAAAGGCTAAATGGTAATACGTCATAGGTGTCCTTGAAATTATTGGCATGAACTTAAGGACTGGACCGTGCAGTTTGGGATGTAATGAAGATCTCTTTCTAGTGTACATCACATTGCAATAAAGAGAGGGGACCAGCCTAATCGCTAGTGGGCAAGATTTGATCAACTAGAAAGAACTGTTGAATCAATCAACTTCACGATTCTTTGTTCTTAATCAGTAGTTTTGAGTTATGTGACAGGTTCTGATATGAAATCCTTTTGTCAGTCAAACTGGAGATAAATGGTTCTTATTAGCATTTGTGTCGAAGCAGTTGCCATCTTTATGCTCTTTCGTCTTTGATTTCAAACTCGATTTCAATCAGGACTTGCAGAAGAGTCCTATACTATTAGGAAGGGACAAAAGTGAATGATATAAAGCTGAAGAAGCACCTATAATCAAAGTCCTAGTCGGAACTGGATATTCCAGGATATCGCCTTCCTCGTGCCCAGAGTTGCTGGGTTGCACGGCATTTCCTTGCACAACAAAATTTTCAGGACTGAAAACGCAAGCGGCTTGCCTCTGAATTCCACTGCTTAGCAATGTCTTCAGCTACTTTACATGCATCAAATGAAGCTCCCAACAAACCTCGCCTGGTAAAACCAACGCTGTAAAGGCCGTCCTCGCCTTTCCAATTGCTGGGGAATGAGTTTTTTGGAAAACCATCCTTGGCACTAAAGAAGTTGTCCTCTTTTTTGTTCATAAATCGCAAAAGAGACCTTATGCATGTACCTTTTTGGTGGTAGCATCATAACTACCAAAAAATACAACTATTATTACTTACCTTCAGCCATGATTTTACGTTGGTCCTATAGCCTGTCGCTATAATAATTACATCAAATTCGTCCACTTGTCCATCAACAAACTCTGCACCACTGGTTGTGAACCTTTTCACTCCTGGAACAGCCTATAAAGTTCAGGAAAAGTTAAGAAACAGATTAATCTCACGTTTGTAAATTGATCTAACCATAAAACTAGGTTAATATATAAATTTTTCATGCAACCTAAACTGGTGCTTAAAATGAATGCTATATCCACTATTAAATACTAAGATCATAATGCATCATGGTCTATATACAAGCTCTATCTGAAAAGTTGAAATAAAATGAGAAATAGTACTACCTTGATATCACCAGATTTGATTTTTGCAAAAGCTCCAACATCAAGAACCGGTGTCTTCCCCACAGAATTATTTAATTCAAGGGGTCCTATTTCAGGTCTTCTGATCCCAGTTCTGCTTGTGTCACCTAGAATTACTTGCGAACATAGGAGGAGGAACCAATCAACCATCTTTACGGAGAACCACTTTAACAACCACATTGAAAGAGAAAATGTTGATCTACCAAGGATCTCTCTGGGCAGAATATGCAGCTGCAAGATTAAAGAATTATTCGAATACCAGGAACATGTAAAATAGAAAACTCTTAAAAAGGCCAGTCCAAAGTATAAAATAGCTAGTGCCTGTCCACTGTGCTTCAAAAGGAGACATGCCTGTGCAACATATTGGCACAAGCATTGCTGAAAAATATTCAGTTGGACCAACCTTCCTTCACTTGGCAATTTACCATAGGTACTTAAGCTCTAAGTGAAATCATGAAAGTGATCGGGGTCATTCACAACAAAATTATATTGATTGTGAAGTACGACATCAATATTGGCTACGAAAGAAAGTTGGGAATGCAATAAGGTCGAAAAGGATAGAATTGTTTCTCAAAGAAATTTTACGTATCACTGTAGGAAAACAGGTAGAGAATAACACCTTATTACATCTTGTGTCCTCTCATATTCCAAGTTATTCTGTAAGTGACACTGAAGAATATATGATGGTATAGAGCACATTGGGGAAATAGAAAATCATATAGAATTTTACCTTATCTCTAATTGAGAGAGAAACTTGACATCCATTATTACTAAGATCCAAGCTAACCTCCATGCCTGAGTTCCCACAACCTACTACCAAAACTTTACTTCCTTTTAGATCAGCACCAGGTTTATATCTTACGGTATGCAGAAGTTTTCCTTTAAAATCTGAGACACCTGCAATATCAGGCACTACTGGCTCTGCATTCTCTCCAGTAGCTACAGCAAGCCAACGGCAGACAAATTCAGTCTCGTTGGTTTGCACCCTCCAGAACCCCATGGTTGCATCGTAGATAGAAGATTGAACCTCCTGTCTAAAAACAGGTTCGATTGAGAAATATTTAGCATATGCCTCTAAGTAACTTATGAACTGCTGTTTTGAGGGGTAAGCAGGAAATTCAGGAGGGAATGACATGTATGGAAGTTGGCAGAATTCTTTTGGGAGATGAAGTTGCAGACGATCATACGTTTTGAGTTTCCATAGAGAGCCTACACAATCCTCTTTCTCAAGGATTAAAAACGGGACTCCTCTTTGTTTAAGGCAAGCAGCAACAGCTAGCCCTGAGGGTCCTGCACCAATGATAACTGGTCCAGGTATCCAAACGCATTTTGATTCCAACTTCTTAAATGGTGCATCAGAACCTGCGTAGTATTTATCATCCTTAGTTGTTGTTGTTGGATGAACTGCCATTCCTTGCATGGAATTAATTCGCCTATATTGAGTTGGTTTGTGGAGATTGGACCAAGATGGGGGATTTCCCGGGGTAGGAACTGGACGACTCAACCGTCCTTCCAATAACATTTAAGAGAAGTGAAATGTAAAGAGAGATGAAGGTTCTGGGTTGACTGTGGGAACTGTACATTAAGGAAGAAACCTGAAATTGTATAAATACAGTGCGGAACTTCTGTGCACTAATGCAAAGAAACAAAAACAGGTTGCAGAATACTGTACAAGGATGAGGGATGGTTTATATGGATACTTGTCACCGAAAATATGTCGTCCAACTTTACGGGAGAAGTTTAATAAAGTAACTCAATAAATAATCTAAATCAATGGATTGAAGTTCAGGAAAAAAAGAAATCTCAATTAGTATAGACTAGACCCATATCGAGTCTATGATGCAGAAGTCCGATATGAAAGTTATACATAAAGGTTAAGGTCTCCTATAGTTGCTCATATCATTCGTAAGCATAAGGATTCTCTAACTTGTTAAAAGCACTTATGTTTTGAGAAAACTATAGAAATACGTTAAGCAAGCGTCGATGAACGATTTCCGTAAAAGTCCCAGAAAATTAGAGCTCATTTTGGTTACGAAAACTGCTTTGAAAGTTGGAATGGAACCAAATCAAGTATTTCACATTTCCTTCATTTTTTACCCTTTCATGAACGATCCAGGGCACATAATAAGGTCTATGTTACAATTTACACGTAGTATCAGAGCGGTTACGTGATCGGGTTGCTAGAAATGAAGGTTTTTTCAATTTCATCCATTAAGGTTTTCATTAGTTTTGATTCATTTTTCGGTTTTTTACATATATGATTAAGTGAAAGTGGTAGACGTGAGGCTAGCTGTGAAAAACAGATCGAAAACGGGCCAAAGAGTGTGAAAAACGAGTTCTAGGATCACCAGAAATCACCTTCCCTGTTGAACACAATTGCATCGTCAAGCGCATATTTAACTTCTAAATGCTTAGACCCTATGATATTCTTATTGTTGTTAATGAACAACACTATAACAAGATTATCACAATATAATCGAAGGGGTCTAGCTACTAAATCTACCATAGGTATAGGTAACTCATAAATTAAGTTTCCGAGCCAAACCGCTTATGTAGCAGCTCCATAACATGCAATAAACTTTGCATGCATGGTTGAGGAAGTTACAAGTGACTACTTAATACTCTTCCATAATACTACTCCGTTTGCCAACATAAAAATGTATCATGAAGGGGATTTGCGATCATCCGGGTACATAGAAAAATCGGAATCTATATACCCTACGAGGTTTAAATCATTGAATTTTTTGTATATCAACGTATAATGCTTGATACCCTTTAGATATCTCAATACTTGCTTAACTGCATTCCAATGGTCTACACATGGGTTAGCTAGATATCGACCTAACAATCCAACAAATGCAATGTCCAATCTAATGCACATCTGGGCATACATTAAGCTACCAACTACTCTAGAATACAAAACATTTCTCAGAGCCTCTCTCTTAACTTTATTCTTTGGACACTATGCCAAAGATAATCTCTCACCATGAGAGATAGGTGATACAACCGGTTTACATTTAGCCGTATTAAACCTTTGTAACACCCGATCAATGTATGCTCTTTATGAGAGACTTAATAAGTGTAGATATCTGTCTTGGTGAATTGATACATCAAGGATAAAAGATGCTTCACCTAAATCCTTCATATCAAAGTGTTTGGCCAATAGTTGCTTCACCTCATACAACATGGTCAAATCATTTGATGTGAGCAAGATATCATCCACATATAGTAACAGGAAGATAACTTTGCTACCCCTGACCTTATAGTATAAGCATATGTCAACTTTGTTTTCTACAAAGCCCAACGAGATCCAAATCTCACCAAACTTTAGGTACCATTTTCTGGAAGCTTTCATACCTATGTTGATTTATTCAACTTACAAACTTTGTCAGTTCCACCTTGATCCTAAAATACTTCAAGTTGCTCCATATAAACCTCCTCATAAAAATCATCATTCAGGAAAGTGATTTTAATGTCCATCTGATGTAGCTTTATATCATAATGAGCTACTATTACCATAATCACTCTAAATGCATCCTTCGAGGATACAAGAGAGAAGGTAACATTGAAGTCAACTCCTTCTCTCTAAGTGAATCTCCTGGCAACTAATTGAGCCTTAAACTACTCGACTTGACCTTGTGTGTCATTCTTGGTCTTAAATAGCCATTTTTAATTAATAGCTTTGAAATGTTGAGGTAAATCAACCAGCTCCTATACCTTATTATACCTCATAGATTGCATGTCATCCTTCATCACTTCCCACCACAAGTCTACTTAGGGTCCAGAAATGACTTCTGCAAAAATGACTAGATCCCCTATATGTCTTATAACGTAGTCTTGCTCACCTAAATAGACTATGTAATCTGATGAGATAACAAGTCGCCTCTCTTTGGTGGATCTTCGCAACTGCATAGGTTTTTGTACCTCAAGAACTTCTTCTTGAACAGGTATAGGTCCCTGTGCCTGCATAGCTTGGTACTCCGACCTTCATCCTCTAGACTTGACTGTATAAGGGGTAAATACGAAATAATCATAGTATCTATCCTACTATCTCCTGTAGGGTGCGAGGATCCTCCCTCATCATGGACATCGTATTCTAAAAACTTAGTCGCCTGTGATTCCATTATTATGGACCCTCCTTATCTACAGTAACATTTATAGTCCTTAGAGTGACTGGGATATCTTACTAAATAGTAACGAGTGGAATGAGGTTGCAATTTTCTCTCATAAGGATTATATAATTGTACCTCAATAGGTTAGCTTCATATATGAATGTGTGCAAGGCTTGGTTTCCTACCAACCCACTAACTTAATGGGGACTCTTTTCAAGATACACAATGTCATCTTGATAGTTTTGCCCTAAAGGTATTTAGGTAGGTTAGTCCTACTCTGCATTGACCTCATCATGTCTTTTAAGATGCGATTGAATCTTTCAACCACACCATTTTTCTTAGGACTACCTAGCATAATAAACTGAGTCACTATTCCAATCGGTTCTAAATACATGGCAAATGGACCCTTTTCTTATCCTAAAATCCCATATCTGCCATAGTATTCCCCTCCCCTGTCAGATCTGACAATCTTTATTGAATTTTTCAACTGGTTTTTAACCTTAATCTTAAAGATCTTGAACTTATCAAGAATTTTAGACTTTTCCTTAAGTAAGAACATATAGCCATAGCAAGAATAATCGTCCATAAATGTCAGAAAATATCTAGCATTGCATAACGTGACTGTATAAGGACTGCTAACATCTGTATGTATGAGGTCCAATAAACCAGAAGCACAAGTTGACCGTTTTTTCTTTATCTTGGTCAACTTACCCCTGCAAACAATCGATACATGTTTCTTGATCATTGAAGTCCAAAGTTGGGAGAATGTTATCGTTTATCAATCTCTCAACTCTCTCCTTGGAAATGTGGCCAAGACGTTTATACTACAACATGTATGATGTTTCCTTTATGAAGTCTCTCTTTTAAGTAATAGGTTTGGAAACATTAGAAAAGGCATATATTTCATTAGGATTATGACACATTCTATATAATCCTTAGGATAAGAAGATAGTTCCGATATGTCTTGCATTGATAGAAATATTTACAACCAAAATATCAAATACAAAGCGGTAACTCTCTTTATCCAAAATTAATACAAAGATCAAGTTCCATCTAAAAGACGGTATATAAAAAATGCCTCATAGAACGAGTATAAACCTTGTATCAAGGTTCAAACCTACATCTCCTATATACAAAACATCCACCTCTTCATTATTACCAACCATCAGCTTCTTCTCTCCTTTAATCGGCCTTCTCGTGGATCTGAACCCTTGCATTGTGGAAACAATATAATTAGAAGCTCCACTATCTCGCCACCAAGAACTTGATGTGGCTATAGTTACGTTGGATTCATGAATCATATAGGCCAAGGAGTTATCTGATAGTTCCTGTTTAACCTTCCAAAGTTTATACTTTGGGTAATCAGCTTTCCTATGCCCCTTCTTCTTACAGAAAAAGCACATCATACTCTTCATGTCATGTGGGCCCTTGGCAATGCTAGATTGTCCGGTCTGAACTTATAAAGAGGCCTTAGGTTTCTTACCCTTACCTTTAGACTGTTGGGGCTTCGCCTTCCCCTTATCTTTGGCAGTTGTATACAGGGCTATATGAGGAGAACTCTTAAGCTTTTCCTCAGCTGTAGCATACCAAGAAATCAAGGCATTGATGTCCTAGGCCTCATCCTAAGATATGTATGACGTTGCCAACATCTTAAACTCTCGTGGGAGAGTATTAAGTTCCTGATGCACTATGAGTGTGTCAGAAATGGGTACATCAAGTACCTTCAGTTTACTTTGAAGGTAATCATCCTGATGATGTACTCTCTGATGCCTCCTTCTCCTGTGTACCTCATGTAGAATAACTCTTTAATTAAGGTGCTCTGCTCTGTATGAGAAGATACCTTGTATCACTAGGAAATACTATCCATAAACTCCTCTACCATGACTGTATCTGGTAATCCACTAAGCAGATGATCCAGGATCAACCTTTTGATGGTCAAGTAATACATCCTATTTAATTGCTCCCAAATTGCCATAGCTGCATTATCAGATTCTGAGTTGATATCAGTAAGTAGAGAAGGTCTCTTTACATGCATCGTCATATTGATGTAAGTCATCTCCAGGGCAAACTCAACATCCTTCTTCCACTTCTTGAAATTGAAATAGTTAAGATCTCAATCGTGACAACATTGTTGTTTATAGAAAAGTTGACTTCAAAACAGAAAAGATAATGTAAAGATCAAAATAAATGTAAGATAATATATAATATATGCAATTAAGCTTCCACATAAAAGCAATCAGAGTACAAACCATTAACTCTTATGACACTACCATCTTTGGTTGAATAGATCATTTAAACAATGACTTTCCTCCATATAATGTATTTATGTACATCTCAAAACCCTATATAAAGTCAACACCTTTGGGGCAGAATAACCAAACATAAGACCAGAGACATCCCCAAACACATGACAGAATAATTGAAAATACTGACTTGAAAGACTACGTTGGTGACTACACCCTCATCAGTACCCTAGAAGGTCCACAGATATAAGGGATACATCCTTATGTTATCTTTACATTCTATATGGGCATAATGTATATGAAAATCAGCTATAAATGCAAAAACCAAATGCACAGTCAAATAATCACATACTGGTACTGAAAAAATTGTTTTTAAACTTTATTTGAGACTTGTATCTTAAAGTTCTCAATAAGAGTGACTATCGTGCTTTCCTGAATACCAAACTTACCACATGAGACACGAAACCTTAAGTTTCTCCCTTATGTGTAGTTCAAAACACGAAAATTTGCTCAAAATTAATTTTAAAAAGCTTTAAATCTTTTCCCTAGAATTCAATTACCAACATAACAAATCTAGAAAAAATGAAAATTTACTTTAAAAATTTTCCCGACTCAAAAACTAACCCAAAAGGACCCAGGACAATCTTATGGGAATTCTAAAAATTTCCTCTCTTTTTTCTGATGCTGATGCTAGCACAACACTATGCGTTGACGTTGTTGGGTCGGAAAAAGAAAACATGTTTTGTTTGGAAAAACGGTAGATTTCAAAACTTTTAAGAAATCATTACTTGCAGCGGAAGCAACAAATCAAAATCAACATGCCAATCCATACATGATATGGTATAAGGATAATAAAATATAAACAAGATCAGGAGTATTACCGACTC
>JANZLD010000235.1:57474253-57485838 GCA_026413575.1 Erythroxylum carthagenense | reverse complement strand
AATTTTATATATATATATATATATATATAATTTCTTTTCTGCTATTCCATCCATAAAAAAGAGAGAACGTATGTATATCTCTCGAAAGACCAAAAGTTAAAAAAGCCACAACAATTCAATTAAAACTATTTTAATAGATTTAAATACGCTTCTATTAACAAGTTTATCCTTAACATTTCGACACTAGAAGTTAGACGTGAAAATGACATTTCTTTACAAAGAACTAGATTATGATATCTTTAGCTCATGGTTTTGTTTTTAAGGGATTCTTGAATCATGTTATTCTAATTTAAAAGGGTATTATATGACTTCAAGCAAGCTCCAAGTGCTTAATATGGCAAAAGTACTTAATATGTTGAATTTTGGGATCTTATATCTTCAAATGTTGATCCGAGCTTATCTATTAAGAATGCACCCACTAAGTGCACTTTACGCTTGTTGTATTTGGATGATATGAGATTACCACAACCGACAATAATGTTAAAATTAATTGCCTTCGAGATGGTTTGTCTATTTGTTTTGAAATGAAAAGTTTGGGTGAAGCTTATTGTTTTCCTGATTTAGAATTTTTTTTCTGAATATTTTGTCTCTAAAAGGGATATACGGCAAGTTTATCATAGTGGTTTCGTACGGGGAACAATGACTAGTCCTATGCCTATGTAACCTTGCCTAAAGTAATCTAAGAACGAGGGGAAGCCGTAACGTTTTTATGATAATTGTTGGTAGTTTATTCTATTTAATTACCACAAGACATGACATTGCGTATTCTATTGGAGTACTTATTTCTCAGCTTATAGGTTAACCATGTGAAAATTACTTAATTGCAGCAAAGAGGATTCTTCGCAATGCAGAAGGCACTCAAAGTTATGGATTAATGTACAAGCGGTTTATATCATTTTCTTATATATGTAGACTAGGCTAGTGACATGAATGACAAACCTTCCAAAATATGGCACTGTTTTACTACAAATTCTCTTACAATTTTATGGTGTAGTGGAAAATAAAGCAGTTACTATGACTTAAGAAGACTTATTCAAACAATGGTTTCTTTTTTCAACAACTCAATTCCCATGTACTGTGACAGTGAAAGAGCAATAAAACTTGTTACAAATTCAATATTTATTTATATTTTGTCTCCGAGAAAATGCAAACTCCGGATGTTGAGCTGCAGAAATTATGAACGGAAGATGAATTCCCTGACATCTTTACTAAAGCACTTACCAAAGTTAAATCTGAAGTAGTTCGTGGAGCTCTTGGTGTGTTTACAGTAAGTTTACACTATGGAAGAGTATCACAAATTAGTGCAGAGTAGCTCCCAACCTTTACCTATGAAAATAAAGCAGAAGCACCATTATCACCTCCTAATAAAATTAGCTTAGTTGTTTTAGGCCGCACGGGTAGCTTGGTTGGCAAACTAAGAGGGTCAATTGGAACAAGGTCTTAGGTTCGACTCTTGGCAACAACGGGAAGCAGTGGACCGCTCTATTAAGAGGCTGACCAAGATTAAACCGTGATTCAATCCCTCAGCGGTGGTCGAGCCTGCAACTGGGGGCCCTTGGGATTGGAGATCAACCTTTTAGAACAAGCTTAGTTATTTTAGGAAGTGTTTTTAGTATAAATAGAAATGTAAGTCAGGAAATTGTTTACTTCACTTCAGTCCCTGTTTTCCTTTAAATTTCATGTATGAGTAATAATATTCAGCTTTTTTCAAATTGTTTATTTCTTACATCCAATATATATTTACTCCTTAAATTTGTGTTAGTCAAATTACTGAATAAGTCGTCAAAATACGAACGGAGTTTTATATACGGGCACAATGTAAAGTCTCTTCATATTATCAACTTAATGGTAGGCAAAGCATTAAACGTGGTCAACAGGACACAGAAAGATGGGTATAATCCAATATGATGACACACTCTCAGGTGCTGCAAGGAGATTGGGCTACTCTTTTCGGCTTCGTCTCTTGGATGTTTTAAAATTGGTGCAATAAAAGTATTTTTGAAGCCGATTTTATTTAGCCAGATGATGGTACGAGAGTCGTGAAGGAGTTTGTGGAATGGATAGTTAAGATAAGGGCAATGAAACGTTATGTTTTTTCCACTCAAGAATTACCAGCGAACAGTCCAATGGGTGGTCCAAACCATCGGAAGACGGGATAAAAGTTCAACACAAACGAAGCAGTTAAGCCAGCATTGTCAAGAGCTTTCGCTGGCAGTTTAATTTGTGATTGACATGGACAATGGTGTGGCAAATTTCTACATCACATTAGAAGAAACTCGCCTCTTATAGTAGAACTCTGGAGAGTCCACTTGGGCCTCACTCTTGGCTTGATCATTGGGGTACCGCCGTATCATACTCAAAATAGACTCCTTAGAAGTCATTAATAGGGGTGAACATTCGGGTAGTTCGGGTCGGATTTTCACCGTTCGGGCCCGGCCCGAATTACCCGAAATTTTTTTTCTCTTACCCGGCCCGAACCCGAACTTTTAATTACCCGAAATTACCTGGCCCGATTTACCCGAATTACTTATTTACCCGGCCCGATTTACCCGAATTATCCCGGCCCGATTTACCCGAATTATCCTAATTACCTTATTTTATAATTTTTTTAAACCTAATTCAGGTAATCGGGTCGGCCCGAATTTTTTCAGAGTTACCCGTCCCGGCCCGAAAATAATTCGGGTAATATCCGAGCCTGCCCGAATTACCCGAATTAGGTAATTTCTTTACCCGAATTAATTCAGGCCGGGCCGGGTAATCAAGTCGGCCCGAATTATGCTCACCCCTAGTCATTAATCTTCTATCCTCTTCTACTACCGAGATTGACAGATAATTTTTTGTTAACAGGTACCCGCAAATTACTACAAAAAACTTAGGAGGTGCAACTTCAGCACATGCATCGTAAAAAAAACCAATACGCAAATACTCTGGCTGCCCTCGTTGTCCTAGCCAGCTCAGGCATCCATATACTACAAGAGCCTCCATTGTCAGTTCTGCATTTTATTTACCGGGACAAGCAAGAAGCTGTGTACCGAATAGCCATGCAATAGCCTAATTTGTTTTAAGTTTTGAGTGTTCTCTATTGTAAAAAAAAAAAAAAAAAAAAGCCGTGGATATCTCGCTACAAACTTACCATCCGCAACTTAAACCCAGCATCGGGTGGAAAGCTACGGGCAATAAGTTCATTCTGAGTCTGAGGTTTGAAAGACAATTTTGGCGCATAATGGGCCTCATTTTGTAAAATGAAAAAAGAAAAAAGAAAAGAGTTAATGCCCGGCACTCAGCATAATAATGAGGTCCGCCTATTGCTTCCACAAACCAGACTTCACAGGCAACAAAGAAAAACTAGTCATCGTTGAATTTAACGTTTCTAAAAGGAAGTTTATGATGGCTCATCTGCCAACCTAACTGCAAAACAAAATTTCCTATTGTATGCAACAGATGATTCAAGAAACAAGACAGGTCTTACAGACAACTTTTAAGAATTCTAGCATCAGTCTTCAACTTGATGGTGGTGGCGGCGGAAGGATATTGGAAGGAGGAGGTGGTTGCATCATCTGCATCATATGAGGCCTTCCTAACAATTGTTGTGGGGGTGGCGGTGGCCGCCAAACTTGTGGTTGGGGCATTCCCATTGGCTGTGGGGGAGGCCTTTGAAGGACAGCAGCTGCCTGGGGAGGGGGTGGTGGCATGTTTGGAGGAGGGGTTCGGAACTGGCTTGGAGGTGGAGGCATGACAGAAGATGGCATTGTTTGCCCAGGTTGGGGTGGTTGACCTTGCCAAGAAGGTTGTCCAACTACTTGCATCGGAGGAAATGCTGCACTTGGAGGTGGAGGACGGAATGCTGGAACAGACCCTGGGGCAACAACTCCATTTGAGAATGGACGTGGATGCACTGGTGCACCAACAGGGCCATTGGCTTGAGGAACATTTGGAAGTGTCGGAGGTCCGCTTGCAAACAGAGTATGAGGTCTGCTCTTTTGCACACCTGGATTGCTTGCAGCCAGAACTCTCTCTAATCGACAGCAGGAATTAAAGAATAAGCAAAAACTTAGGCCAGCTATAGTCATTAACCAAAATTTGAAAGGATTTCTCAGTACACAGGCATCTAAAGAAAACAGAGTATCAGGCCTCACCTGCAGGAGTACCATGGCGCTCCCCTTTCGTATCTTTCTTGTATGCATATGAAACTGTTATCTGACGATTGCACAGGTATTGACCATTCATTGCCTGTGAAGACCCAGACTTCTTCCAATTAGTGCTTTATTTAACATTAGATAAAATGAAGGTGCAGAAATTTGACTCAATCAATTATCATATCAACCCGTCAGCCTGTCAGCTAAATGCATGGTTCGTTTCAGATCTTTCAGCCAACAAAACTAACGAACTATTAAGCAGATCTACAGGAAAGAGAAATATCTAAGCAAAGATATTACCTCAATGGCTGCATCAGATGCATCAAAAGAGTCATAACTAATGAAACCAAAACCACGAGAATTTCCAGTCTCAGGATCTCTCATTATCTGCAAACATCCACATATCAGAATATAATCACAAATAAGCACCAATGCTGTGACAAATTAAAATATCACATCATAAAGCAATTGCAATCACTTGAATCACATATTATCTTATGTGTAGAGCAACGAGTGCTAATGGTGTTAAAGCTAAAATACAAATTCAACTGTGTCCAGTGTATTAGGTCAACAAGCCATGAGAGACGTAAAATTAGCATTTTTTAATCTAGAACATTAGGTGATTTCAGATAATCGTCAAAATATTGATAGCATCAATCGTCGCTGTAATTATTCACAGAGACCTCAACATCACATAGCTGCCTATTTCAAAGTGCACAAACACTGATACAAACCAGAAATGGTAAACACACACAGAGACATAAAAGAACCTGATGAATAGAAATGTATTCTTGCATGAATTAACTCATATAGACTGCACGCTCATAAAATGATTCCATAAACATTTCTAGTGTCTTTCAAAGCTCATAGTGCTTAAAACTCATGCAATATCTAAAGCAACTGTGAGACAGGAGCAGGATGACCTTTGGGTTGGTAACGATCACTCCAAATGCACTAAAAGTATCATGAAGAAGCTTCTCGTCGACATCCTGCAAAAACAAAGACATTAACCAAAAAAAATCAGAAATGATGATATGCATTGTGGACACACGTAGTTTTTTTTTTTTTTTTTGAAGAATACTGCATTGCTTACAGGATCAAGATTTCCAATAAAAAGGTTTGCTCCAACATCTAAGCTTTTCTTATCCTGTGATGCCTGAATAAGAAAGCAAGGTAACAAAAACCATAACAACCATCTTAAATCGGGTAGAAAGAATAGTATGAGTTTTAAACTGGATAAGTTCTCCGCAATTATCCTCCATCTTAGTTTCAAATTCTGAAGGAAATAATTATGATAATTAAAGAAAAATATGAACAGTTGTACCTTGTTTACACGTATTGGTTTCCCATAAAGCTTGATCATATTCAAAACCTTGATTGCCTGCATAGACGTCACAAATTATATATACAGCTTAAAGCATGTATGCGCTAAACAAGCTCAAATAAAATACATGAGTATACAGAACCACTCACATAATCAGCATCTTCTTCACTCCGGAATTCAACAAATCCATAACCTTGATGAAGATTGGTTACTCTATCCTTGGGGACATAAACATTAACTGAAGCAAAGAAGAATAAGCAGGCTATGAAAACCCAATTCGAAAAAAACCATAGATATAAACCTAAGCCAATGACTTCAAAGCCACATAAACCACATACCAACGGGACCTGCTTGAACAAATAATTCCCATAGTAATTCTTCAGCAACCTGCAACATCACAAAATTAAAAGGGAAAAGCCTAGGGAATGTGAGAAGAAGAAGAATAAAGAGGAAGCAGATATCATTGAGAGAGAAAGAGAGAGAGATAACCTGTGGGTCGAGGTTGCCGACATAAGCGGTGGCGTCCTGGTTCCTCTCGGCGGAGTGTTGGCCGAGTAAATTGGCTCCGACACCTGGAGCGATTCGAGTAGTCATGATTTTCTTGCGATCTCTGTCTCTGCAACTCTCGTGTGACCCTCTCCTTTCTTATTCTAAACAAGTTCGAGATTGGGCCAACCCAAGGCCCAAATAATAATTTACCGAATACAAGGAGGCCCATTAGAGATTAGCAATGTTCATCAAGCCGAAAAATGAAACCCTAATTTAAAAAGAAAAAATTTGGTTCTCACATACTTGGTTTTGATTTGTTGATTTTGGTAGAATCCATCGCACTGGCGTTGATTAGATAGTTAGGTGAGTGTTGATGAGGGTAAAAATGGATGAAAAGGCTGATGGGAGTAGAAGGGCTTGGCCATTTCGAATTGTATAAACAATCTCACAGCTCAAATGCCATGGTCGCTGCTGCGTGAAATGATTAAAACTTAAATCTGCAAATATCAATTGATTTACCATTACAAACATTATAGAATTATAAGGAGAAAACTCCCCAAGATTCAACTTATGCATATAGCTTTTTTTTTTTTTCAATTTCCACAAGGTAAGAAGTACGTAACCAGCTTGTTTAAACAAGCATTAAGATTCCATGGATAAATAATGAAATCCTTGATAGCATCTGCTAAAATGGTCAATAAGTACCATTGCCTACTAAGGGTCAGAAAATGTGTTGAAGGCCTTCAACAAATTTTTGCACCGTACATGACATGATTCATGCAACTTTCCTGTGCGAAAGCACCAACAAGCTTGGGAAGAAAACAACAATTGACTAAAAAACATAAAAGATGTATCAGAAACAGACCACAGTAAACAGGGTGTGTGCAATACAATTTATTCGGAGATTCCTGCCCGATATTTGGAGACGCTCTTATAATTGTACGAGGAAAAATGCTTCATGGAGGATTTGAAACACTTAACTTTAGTTGACATGGCTAAAAAATTACATGCTTCAAAGTAATCTAACAAATTTGAAACACTTGTAATGGTGAAATTAAGAACTAATCTATATCTTAATGACCCGAAAGAATTTCCTGAGACTGCTATACTGCAGCTTCTTGGTCTTCTCTGACTTCAGGATTCGAATCATTAGCAGAAGTCAGTCCAAGATTTTCTTCAACTTTCTTCCATGCATTCAAAAGATTTGGAGGATATTTCTTCTTAATTGTGCGTATCAATCCTTTTGCTTCCTTCATCTTCTTCTTTGCTACCAATCCCTCTACCAAACCCTTCAATATAGCAAACTCCGGAATCTTGTGAACCCTCACACTTTCCTTAAAAGTCTTATACCCTTTCTCATATTCCCCTTCCTTACACAAGTAATGAACTAAAGTCCTGAAAGTGGATGCATTTGGTTTACACCCATATTCCTCCAAGCTTTTATAAACCTTCTCAGCTTCCTCCATCATTCCACTCTTACAATAACTAATTATCAAGTAATTATAGCTAATTGTATCCGGTTTCAACCCCAAGCTCCCCATTTCCTCAATAATTGCCTTCACTTTCTCAGGTTCGCCACTTTGGGCATGCATCACCTTCACATTATAAGCTGCAACATCCAATTCACACCCCTTTTGCACCATCTCACTCCACAACCTCTCCGCTTCTCCACTTTTTCCTTTCTTATAAAACGCACTCACAAGAGTAGTATAAGTCACAGCACTCACTTCCACTCCCTTTTCCTCCATTTCCCTCAATCTCTCAACACCCTTTTCGGGCATTCCTGCCTCGCAGTAACTCTTAATCAAAATCCCGTAAGAAACAGAATCAGGCAAGATTCCATATTTCGACAAAACATCGTTGAACAAGACGGGAACTTTACCGTACAACTTCGATCGAGTGCAAGCAGACAACAACGCGTTGAAAGAAATCACAGTTCGAGAAGCACCGAACTGACCCATTTGCTCATAAGTCCTCAACGCTTGATCGAACATACCCGCCTGACCATAGGATCGAATAAGCGTAGAAACAAAAGGCTCTTGCTCGATTTTGGGATCCTTTTTCTGGGCTTCAATAAGGGTTTCGATATCCGCGAACCGTTGGGACTTCGCAAGTCTCCGGACGGTAAGGTCCTGCAAGTAACGGGTTGAGAGAAGAGAGGAGTCTTTGCCGGAGACGGAGGAATATATTTGCAGAGCCTTGTCGGGGTCGAACTCGGATCGCAGCTTGGACTTGACTTTGGAGATGGACATTGAGGAGGTGGAGTTAACGGCGTTAGTGTTCGTGGCGGTGGTGGCCGCGGTGCAGAGATGACGTAGGCGAAGAGAAGACAACATTTTCTTAACGACTGTTTGTGGGAGAGAGGGATTAGACGTCTAGGGTTTAAGGAGGCTGTCTAAGTGCTGCGCACAATGCCTTCAGAACTTCATGACTGTGGCAATGACACAAATTAGTGCATAAGTTTACGTTATAATATTAACATTATTTAGGAGGAAATTTTATAATAAAATAAAATAAAATAAGATGGAAGAGAAGTATTTCATATTATATCTCATTTCATCCTAATTAGTAAAAATAAAAAACTTTCAATCTGAAAGTTTAGGATGAAATATAAAATGATACACTATATTATATTATAAACCCTTCATATAAGCAACATTTCATTATATTATATTATGAACTCTTTCACCTTTCAAATAATAATTTTCTAATATTATATCTATTTACGTTCCGTTCTATTCTATTTGAAATCATTCCATTCCATTTCATTTCATTCCATTCCATTTTATTTCATTTCATTCCATTAAAAACTTTACGACTAACCAAACATACCCTAAGTAAAAGTAACCAATACAAGTTGCGTCATAATTAGAAGAATATTATTTAGTACTTATTTTGCATTTACTATTTCTTCTGATGTAGGGATGAATCATCCAATTTAGGCTCAGCCCGAACCTTACCTAATGAAGACTGATCTCGAATCGATCCAATCAATTTTGTTAATCATAAGTGCAAAACGACTTGTCATTGTCAAAAAAAAAGACGTCGTTTTGTTTAGCAGAGTTGAATTTAAATAGCCTAAGCTTAAGCCCAACTTGAGACCCAATCGGATTCGAAGCCTGGTTCGTTACAACTCAGGCCCATTTGTCATCCCTAACTATAAATATATTTAAGAAAGAAAAAAATCAAAATTGTAGGACCTGAATAAAAAACAAATGAGAACTTTAAAAAGTACACATTAACAACCTTATTCTATTATGAAATAACTTAGCAAAAGAAAATACGATTTAGATAATTATAAAAATTATCCTCTTCCAACCTTCTTGCTTGTGTGAATCCATTTATACTATCTTCCAATTAAAGAGAATATATTGATAACCAAAACTAATGTAACTTACATTTTTATATTAATGAAATTTATAATCGCTACGTTTCGAATACACATTAAATAATATACATAATAAGAAATAGCATATTTCGTATAAGTTATTTAGTGAGCCAACAACTTTGGCTATGTTTGGTTAAACATAAAGTTTTTAATGGAATAGAATGGTTTATAATAGAATGGAATGTAAATCAATGTAATATTAGAAAATTATTGTTTGGGAGGGATAGAAGGCTTCATAATGTAATATAGTGAAATGTTATTTAGAAAAAAATTTATAATGTAATTTACTAAAAAGTTGTTTATTATTTTACATTTCATCCTAAACCCTCCAAATCGAAGGTTTTTCATTTTACTGATTAGGATATAATGATATGCAATATAAAACCCTCCTCTTCCATCTCATTCCATTCCATTCTATTTTATTATAAACTCTCCTCCAAAATGATAAAATAATATTACATTCTATTCCATTCCATTAATAAACCCTCAACCAAATATAGCTTTAGAGTTCAATACATGTATTATTAGACTCAATATACTTTAGCTCCTATCTATACTTTGTAAGTATCTTAAATAAGGCACATATTGGGTGTGACCCCAACCAGCAACCTATTGAAGACAATACTATCCCATTACTGGACTGTTTATTTTCGAATGAAGAAATTGTCTTACCTAGGGACTCATTTAATAAAAACCTAGGGACTTAGAATTAAATATATGGACCTTTTTTTATTTGAAATGGGTATGCCACTTATTTCATTAAAGACTAAAGAAGAAAAAGGAAAGCAAATCTTAGGTGCTTCTTGATCGTGTATAACACTATAAGAAACTTCATCCTTTTATAATAAGATTCATATAATGGGATTGATTCATTCTTTATCTCTTTCTTCAACTATGATTGTACCCATAATTGTATAAGTCCTTGCCATATGTTCACTATGTGGTTATTTGCATGTTTCAATTTTCAAGTTAATTCCTATTATTTAAAATTGTAGTTTTTATCTACTAAGATTTGATATACATGTTGCCTATTTGTAAGATCCAAAAGTTTTTATAAGAGCCATGCGTTTTCCTTAATTCAATCTTCAATGGGAGGAAACTCGCTAGAACTGCACTGACCCCAGTGATCATTTGGTACAAAATTCTCATCATTGAGAGGAGTTTCACCATCATTATTATTCAAATTTAATGCACCAAATGACATGTCAATGCTTTCTCATCCAAGATTATCTTCCAAATCCAAATCATTCATATAAACCAAATTGAGTTCTTCAGAAACCCAATCCGCCAAAACATCAATATTATCAATGGCAATTGGATCAGTTGAACTATTTATGTTATTAAGACTCCTAGTAAACAATTAAATTTAATTATTAAAAAATTATAAGAAATTATATCAAAATTAATAATGAAAATAACGTACCTTTCTCGAAGCTTTAAATTGTAACGAACAAAAACCAAGTCATTCAACCTTTTATGCTCCAATCTATTCCTTTTCTTTGAGTGGATAAATTCAAATGTGCTCTAGTTTCGTTCACACCCAATTGCACTCACATATTGACTTAAAATCTGAATCGCAAACCTTTTCAATTATGGAACACTATTTTCAAATTGATCCCACCAAGAAACTGCAAGTTATAAGATAACAAAAGTAGTATTATAAATAAAATAAATTGATAATTAATTTTCAACAAATAAGAAAAAGGAAATAACTAATACCTGGAGAAAGTTTTCCTCTTTGTCGAATAGCAATTGGCATTCCAAAATCTCCATAAGACAACTTGTAAAGCTCCATTTGTGAGTTTAAAAGATCTTGCATCGTATCATGAGGAACAATTGTTATAATTGTGAAAAGCATTCCTCTATTAACTTCAGCTTGTTTGATAAGATCCAATCTAAAATACACATTAGGATTCAAAAATGCCCCAGCTACAAACAATGGAGAAGAAAGTTGTCTTTCTTTTCTCTCATTAATGATTGAGAGATATGGTGTGCATAAAGAAGACCTAATTTTCAAATTGGCCTTGAATGCTTCCGTCGCTTTTTTCATAGCATAAAAAATATAACCCATGATTGGCTTTTCTTCACTATCAGCCAACCGAAGCACCCTCACCGAAGGCTCACAAACTCGAATAACAAATTGATATTGCAACCAAAATTCTCTATCTTCCATTATAATACTACAAGCCTCCACTCCAGCATTAAACCTATCACGCTGAGATGCAATGTAACAACCCACTCCCGCAAG
>JANZLD010000235.1:57427090-57438404 GCA_026413575.1 Erythroxylum carthagenense | reverse complement strand
ACTTGGCGGTGATGAGTGAACTGGTTGGGTAGCTGGAGGAGGGTCGTCCTCCTGCTCACGCAAGCGGACCTTCTTGGATGTGTGAGTGCCAGAGGCCATTGTAGGGGGAAAGGGCACAGTGGCTGGACCGGCCCCAGAGCCTGTAGCAGAGGCGGAGCAAGCTCGGAAAATGTGTAGTGATGTTGCTGGAAAAATTATGAAATGACTATATCTGGGAATTCACTGTAGCAATGTACAGAGAGAGATGTGCATGAGCTGGACTGAATTCTCGTCCTCGGCTGATGTTTTGGTTTGTCTTAAAGTATCTCTAGTCTGACCATTTTACCATCTGCTCTCCAAAAAGTTTCTTGTAAAGGTAAATAATAGTCAGAAGCTTACTCTGGACGAACCTCATTTTGGTTAAATGTTTTAAAGCTTACTCTCAATAGTAGGTTTCCGGTTATTATTGCCTTTACGAGAAGTTTTTCAGAGACAAAGAAGTAGTTAAGTATTTAGGCATGGAGACACTTTTAAGGCAAACACGAATATTCTCTAAGAAGGATAGTGCAAAGTGGCCCATAGTGTAGAGCGGCTCTAATTGGGGGTGATCGGTGATGTCAATCACGGATAAGGATAAAGATTTGGGATCTTGATACTTCATGTAATCGTACATGCCTAGTCTCTTGGATTATGTACATGTGTCCACTGTAGAATGGAGACACAAGAAAAGTAGAAATCCAATACAAAACAAAAGCAGCTTGACTTTCTCATTACTAAACAAAATCTTTAGGAAATCTAATTTAAAGCCAACGAAACAAAAGATTGACTCCTACAACCCCTGCCCTGTCCCGTCCCAAACCCAACCTCGCTATACGACAAAACACCGAACAGAGACGACACCGTGTCTGAAAACACCGAACAGAGACGACACCGTGTCTGAAAACGACAAGTCGCGCGGTAAATCCTCCGCCTTGCAATAAATGACTTGGACGCGAAGCCCCATTTAGTATGGGTTAACACTGAACAAAATCACCTAACCCTTTTGTTTTAATTTATAATTTCGTCTCTGTCCGTGCTTTTCTCTCTTATCTTTTTATATCTCGCGTGAAAGGTTGGACCAAATACCAACGACTTTACCCTCTCTCTCTTGTTTTCTGCCTGTTTTCATATCGTGAAGATTCTGAAGTTTTAGTTGTTGGGCTTGCCGGAGATCGGGTCTTCCGTCCGGTGTTTGTGTTTAAAAGCTCTAAATCAAATAGTTGGGTGAGAGTTGTGTAGTGTAAGAGTCATTGGGTTAAATCATTGTGTTGGTTGGTTTAATGTGAGTTGTGGTGAGAGACTCATGAGAGCTGGTAGTTGGGTTAAAAAGAGAGAACAGAAAAAGGTAGATTGACTGGTAGCTGTTTGTGTGAGAGAGCGATAAGAGGGAAAGCTGAAACGAAGCTCTAGAAAGGAAAGGGAAAGTTTGTTCTTTTTAATGTTCGTTGAAATTCCAAGTGGATTGTTTCGGATTATTACACTTTTTTGTCCATTAGCTTGATCTAAAAAAAATCCTAACTTGTTAGTTAATTCACTTCATTTGTCTAGTAGTACTCATGCCGGTCGAATTAGATAACTCTTCCACAGCCTCCGGCGAAGCCAGCGTCTCTTCCTCCGGCAACCAGCCACCGCCTTCTAAATCCACAGCAACAGCAAAGAAGAAAAGAAACCTCCCTGGAACGCCAGGTAAAGACAAGAAACAGATTGACTGTGGAAGTCTTCAAAGTCAATATCACTTGTTCCGTTCGATTTGGTTAAATTTGGTTTGTTGCAGATCCAGATGCTGAGGTGATTGCCCTTTCTCCAAAGACTTTGTTGGCTACGAACCGATTTGTGTGTGAAATTTGCAATAAAGGGTTTCAGAGGGACCAGAACTTGCAGCTTCATAGACGGGGCCATAATCTTCCATGGAAGCTCAGGCAAAGATCGAGCAAGGAAGTGAAGAAGAGAGTTTATGTGTGTCCTGAGCCAACTTGTGTCCACCATGATCCATCAAGAGCACTTGGTGATCTTACTGGAATAAAGAAACATTTTTGCAGGAAACACGGAGAGAAGAAGTGGAAATGCGACAAGTGTTCGAAAAAGTACGCGGTTCAATCGGATTGGAAAGCTCACTCAAAGATTTGCGGCACCAGAGAGTACAAATGCGATTGCGGAACTTTGTTTTCGAGGTTTTTTACGATGAAGTTTAATCTTTTATTCTCTGGATAATTTGTTTGATCTCTGTTTTTGGTGTGTTCGGTTTGTGAAGTGTTTCCGGGCTTTCTTTGTGGTGCTTTTGAAGGAGGGATAGCTTTATCACGCACAGAGCTTTCTGCGATGCTTTGGCGGAGGAGAGTGCCAGAGCTCCGCCTCAGGATTCGAATCCACCTGTAGTGAAACAGAATCCAGAATCCCAGCCGATACCTCAAGCTGAGCCATCTTCGCCGCCGGCGTCAGCTCCGATAGCTACTTCTGCTGCTACGGCATCAGCTCTATCGCAGCCCACTGCTGTAATTCAATCCTCGGTTCCGACAGTTCAAAGTCCTGGTATGCTGATTCAAATGTGATAACTTCTTCAATTTTCAGTTTGAATTTTGTCGGTTGTGGTTTTTGTCTCAATAAGCACGAAATCTTTGTTGTTTCTCTGTCTTTTTTAGCATCTTGGAGTCTAGTAGTTTTTGTCTGTTACCAATTTTGTTGTTATTAAGACTAATTGAACACTGTAGATTTTAGGAAGTAATTGAACAGTTAAAGAAAAGAAAATGGCTCTTCATCCAAGTTCTAACTGGGAAATTTAATTTGCACAATCACAAAGCAAAACAAAAGCTAAAACCAAAGGCAGCCCACATCTGCTCAAATGCTAGATAAAAGAAAACCGGTGACGGGTTTAGCTGGGGATAGGGAAGTATTATTGACTCTGCTTTTTAGTCTAAAAGCTTTCTTACAAAAGAAGAACCGACTTTGCATGTCTTTATTTTTCATGAGATTCATGTGTTCTTCCTTTTTGCTTTTGATCAGAGCTGCCGGAAAATATCAGTCAGATCATAGAGGAAGTGCCTGCAACGACAGCGGTATTAGGCTCTGGCAGTAGTACTAGCTCAAGCAGTAATGGAAGTGCCAGCAGTAGTGTGTTTTCTAGTCTGTTTGTTTCATCAACTGCATCGGGGAGTTTACCTCATCAAGCTCCTGCATTCACAAACCTAATTCGGGCCATGGCACCCCTTGAGCACCCGACTGACATCCTTCCATCCTCCTCTAATGAACCCATTTCTCTATGTCTGTCCACCAACAAGGAATCGTCATTGTTTGGTACCACTGGTCTAGAGCACAGGGCATATGCACCGCCACCACAACCAGCTTTATCTGCTACTGCATTGTTACAAAAAGCTGCTCAAATGGGTGCTGCAGCATCAAATGCGTCTTTGCTTCGTGGGCTAGGGCTTGTGTCATCTTCATCATCTGTGCCGCAAGACAATATCCAATGGGGTCAGAGGCAAGTAGAGGCTGAGAAGGCCTCACATTCTCCTGGCCTGGGGCTTGGATTACCTTGTGATGGAGGCTCTGGTTTGAAGGAATTGATGACGGGGACTCCTACAGTGTTTGGTCCCAAGCATGCAACTCTTGATTTTCTTGGACTGGGGATGGCTGCTGGTGGAAGTCCTAGTAGTGGACTGTCGGCTCTAATTACATCGATTGGTGGAGGCCTTGATATGGCCGCAGCTGCAGCATCTTTTAGAAATGGGGAATTCAGTGGAAAAGAAACAGGAAGAAGTTCATGAAGTTCTGCATCTCCATTTGACTAGGGATATCTTAAAAGTGTAAATTCTACTGGCAATAAATTTTGCAGAACATACAAGTAAGTTAAAGCACCAAACATCGCATTAAGAATGAATTGCTCCAATCAAAACAATTCGGGTCTTTTTACAAGGGTTCTGCTGCAGAGACGATGCAGAATTGGTGATAAAGCTAAAGGGCAGCAGCCTTTTCTTTTCTCCTATGTGTATTGGCTGTATATCCACTGAATTAAGTTACTAAAGATGAACAACTAAAGGGGCAAATTTGCTGTCTTTGTAAGTACGGCTTTGTCTAAACATCCATATATTCCCGCAATCAAGGGATAAGCAGCTCTAGTCGGGCAGTTAATTAATCTGTGGCTGCAAGGAAGGAATCAGACATTCATATATTGTAGCTGATTTATACAATTAGACCAATCTTTTTAATACAATTGCCAAATTATGTGCTAAAATTGTTTTTCTAGTATGTTCTTTTCCTAGTATCAGGTTTAGGTCCATAACACTAGATTGGTTAAAAAGTGGAGCAAAGTTTTGCTTCATGGAACTTTATATGATTGCCAACTTGTGTACTAATTTAGTTTTATGTTGGTGGAGACCAAAGGCAAGGTTTTTTTTTAATTTGGTCCATTCGGTAATTTAAGACAATCTTTTGGTAAAACTTAAATCTAGCGTTACTCCTGATGATCAGATAAGAGGAGTCAATGAGCTTCAAGTGTTTCTCGTCTCATTTACATAAGTATTCAGAGTTCTTAACTGTTTCCAAGCTTCGTTGAACTCTTCCATTCTTGTCGTTATTTGACTTCTTCTATACCTTCTTCTGAGAAGTCATTTCTTCCCTGAAATGTATGCCCGTCTTGCGCGTCAGGTTAAATGCCTTTACTCTGGACATTGAGTTCGTTTTTCTTAAACTCATCTGTAGCCTTCCGAGTTCTATTCTATCCTCTCTTCATACAAGAAAAGTCATCTTGATTGCGTGATCATGGCTTTCAGGACATTTCAGTACTGTTTCATTTTCCTTGTCATGGGATGTAAGCTGAAAATTATAAAGGAGGTCGAGTCAGAATCTAGACCTGGTTCACATATAGCTGGCTTAGCTATAGCTAGTTGGACCACAGGACCAAAAACATCCTATCTCTTAGCATTGAGGGTTGATCAGAAAACTTTATAGTCATAGATGCCTTCAATCAAGCGAAGTCTGAAACGCTGAGAGCAGAAAAGGAAAAATGAAATGCTCCTTGATATAAAGAAGGAAATTAAACAGATGGAATAATCCGTTGAAGTCCAATCTCAGATTGTCTTTAGTTCTTGTCGTTTTCCAGTTCCTACACATCTACAGCAGCTAAAGGATTATTCTCGTCCTCTTCCCCTTGTCCTTACCTTCTGATCTACGTTTCCTGCTTTGTTTTCTTGACATCTATTACGTAAACAAACGAACTGGCACTTGAATTTAACTTGCTATAAACTATAATAATGTCAGACGCACATGTGACGCATGGATCGTTGAAGAGTCATTTCTGCAGTGGCAAACCTGTCCAAGAGGCCAGATTTGTCGTGTACGATTAATTGCGTGTCCTGGGATCCAGATCCCGGAGCAAGTAATTGAGCCTCTACCGCTTGCTCCGAAATTTATTAAAGTAAAGCGTTCATTTTGCGTTAGAAATCAACAATATTATTCACTTCAAGTGTCTGTCTCTTGACTTATAAATTTGCTGAGGGAATTATTCAAATCAAGTGAGTAATGAATTTTACCAAGTAAGAGGAAACAAAGTTAACTTCTTGTAATTTTGCAGTACTAAGAACATGACAAACTGACAAGGAAGCAAGAAAGCAAATTTCAGGAAACGAAACGAAACCAAGATGACACATGGATAATGGTAATAGTGCAGACCTCAAATCATCAGCTCTTGAAGCTGCTCTGACCAGAGAAGTTTTTCAGATATATCATGTCAGTGTTTCAGAAAACACTGATATGAGTAGATGGATGGATAGATTATGCTGGTAGGGGTAATTATGCAGTAGCTACTGAAATTGTTGGCCTAGCATTTATTGATTTGCCTATTTGTGTCCTTTATGAATTATTGTATTACCATTGCTGTTTGTTAAATTTCAATGCAAGAAGAAACTCAAAAAAAATTTAGTATAAGGTTTATTAATAGGATATAATTGAATGTAATATTATTCTATCGTTTAAGACGAGAGTTTATAATAGAATAAAATAAGATGAAAGAAGAGAGTTTTATATTATATTTTATTATATCCTAAATAATAAAAATAAAAAACTTCCGATTTGAAAGGTTTAAGATGGAATGTAAAATAATAAACAACTTTACACTATATTATATTATAAACCCTTTATTTAAGCAACATTTTATTATGTTACATTATGAACTCTTCCATCTTTCATAAATAACAATTTTCTAATATTACATTCATTTATATTTCATTTCATTATAAAATATTATATTATATTATATTATATTATATTATATTTTATTAAAAACTTTACATTTAACTAAACATAATTTAAGACTCTAACGTGGGATTTGCAGATACGACCCAAGAAGATTGAAAAGCCCAATTATATTGAAAGTAATTCAAGTGTCTTTGATTCTTGACGCTTCATGTTTATCAAAGTCCAAACTTCCTAGATACTTCAACAGAGCCAATGGGCCAAATTTACTAATGTTTGGTGCTTATAACCCGACCATTGACAATCTGATTCTGATCAAACGTCACGGTTCTGGTTCACATCTCCTTCCAATATTACGAACTCACGACCTACCACATGTTGAAACATCAAGAATGGACCCATACTTGGTCACATCTAATTGGTTCCTTCACGTACTACTTAGTTATCTAAGCAAAATCTAGCCTAATCATGGCCAAAACCCCATTGCCTAAATCTCTAAAATATCCTCAATACAACAAAGAAGAACATCCAAAGCCTACATTCAACGGTAAAAAACGAAGTCTTCACAGGTACTTCCTCCCAGTAGTGCGTCTTAACCCAATAATTAGCGTCGGTATCAGGGTATCATATTTTTGTCTTCACTCTCTTCATCTCTGTCGCCACGTGCTTTGTTAGGTTATCTGTAAATCCTAAGCTCAGCTAACAGGGAAATATCTCTCTTGGTGGGAGACATAGATTTGAAGGGTAAGCTCTGACCCAGAAGACCAATCTTCGGAGTTCCTTTGTTTCTAGCATTTTTCGTCGTCAAGTTTCTTTTTTTCCGGTACAACCCCCAAAAGGTGGCTTCTCTTTCTACCTTCTATCCATTTTCTTCTTCCCAAGAATTGGTTTTTATTACCTTCTAACATTATTTTTGACATGGGATTAGTTGGCTTGAAGTTAAACCTCATTTTGTTTCCATTTTAGGTTCGTAAAGTAATGGGCTTTTTACTATTTTTGGTAACAGGGTGGTTGAATCGAGAGTATATTGGTTTAAAGAGATAAGATGCCAACTGGGGTTCTTTCGAAACTGAATTTTGGGTTTAGGAGAGCGGTAGTTGCCAGAAATTCAGTTTCCTTTTATTCTAATTCTATAGAATCGTCATCAAGGCGCTCCTTTTCTGCAAATCCGATGGTGGCTTCTGGTTCTAAGGTTGTTTTTCCTGATGAGCTGCTTACTTCTTGCGGAAATGGATTGGATATTACAAAACCAAGTGGTGTTTTCTTTGCTGATAGAAGTCGTGTAAGTTGCGTCAGAGCTAGTGTTAGAATGGGAAATACAGAGTTACCAAATAATCGATTGGTTTCTGGGTGCTCCACGTTTGATGCTATGCGCAGGAGTAGTCACGCCAATGCTTTAGTTCTTGTGCCACTTATGAGAAACATCCACTCTTCTTCTGTGTGTTATTCTGCTGGTCCTGCTCACGACGTGTCGTTTGATGGGAATTCTCGGGAGGAACAGCTGGACTCCAATATGATATCTGGCCAGTAGGTTATCATCTCTTTCTGAGTGACTTGCTATGGAATCTGGTTCAAGTTTTAGAATTATAATGTCGATTGTTTTCATTATTTGGATATTTTATGCTTATTGCTTAATGAATGGTAAGTGAAGGTATAAACTTTGGATACTATACAGAATGGTCTGTAACAGATGAATTAGGTTTTCGTTCTCTTGTTAAGGGTAGAATTTTTCGTGGTTACAGAGTATTGAAGCTGCATTCAGGATCATGCTACCTGCCTCATCCTGATAAAGAACAAACAGGTGGGGAAGATGCTCACTTTATATGCGACGATGGACAAACCATTGGTGTGGCAGATGGTGTGGGCGGTTGGGCAGATGTAGGTATTAATGCTGGAGAATATTCTCGTGAACTTATGTCTAATTCAGTGAAGGCAATCCAAGAGGAATCCATGGATTCAATCGACCCAGCCAGGGTATTGGAGAAGGCCCACTCCCGCACAAATGCTAACGGTTCCTCAACAGCCTGCATAATTACTTTGGCGAAGGAGGTTGAATGATTCTTGCTTGAATTAACTAATTAATAATCCGTTTCTTCTTTCCTTTTGAATGATTTTTACTGAACTCTTCTATGGTTGCTAATCAATTTTCATTCAATGTGCTTGAGATGGCATCTTTTAGGAGAGTCACTAGTTCAAACTTCAATACCAAACAGTAGAATAGATACTTGGCTTTTACCATTGGTACATGAATTCTTCAAGGGGTTGACCATTTTGTCTGGACCAGATAATGTTCGAGTTCTGCTTTTTCTTATAGTTCACTGTATGTGCTATATTGTTGTAGAATATACTGTTTGAGACTCTAGATTTATGTGGAGCACTTGTTGTAACAGGGATTACATGCTATTAATCTTGGTGATAGTGGGTTCATGGTGGTTAGAGATGGATGCACCATTTTCCAGTCCCCAGTACAACAGCACAGTTTCAACTTTACCTACCAACTTGCGAGTGGCCATGAGGGTGATCCGCCCGGCTCTGGCCAGGTCAGTTCTCTCTTTTGACTGGAACGTCATGCCAAATTTTCAAGTTATGCTGCAGTTTTTTATAATCTGCATAGTCTTTAATATTTTCACAGTTGAATGAATAGTTTGTATAACATCTTGTGAGTTAAACGATGTAACCTTTCTTTTAGTGACTGAGTTTACCAAGAACACTCTTACCAAAAGTTCTGGCAGGTACTCCATTTTCACTTATTCTCTGCCAATTTTGTCTTTGAAATTAAGAACGGGAAGTAAGAGATTGAGTTGGCAGCAGCATCTGACATTATGGCTAGTTTGAGGAGTTAATGTGATTTGCATCTCTGTTTTGGTTCAAGATTGATGCTTCAATTTTGATGAGAAAATTAGTAGCGAACAAGTTTTATAAGTTATTTTCCATATGTCGTTCAGTTGCATTAGAAGTTTGAATTGGTAAAATCAGTTGATTACCTGAATCAAACATCATTTTGGAACGACAAATTTCAGGTTTTCAATATTCCTGTTGCTCCTGGAGATGTCATTATTGCTGGAACAGATGGATTATTTGACAACTTATACAACAGCGAGATTACTGCTATTGTTGTTCAGGCTGTAAGAGCTGGACTAGGACCCCAAGTAACAGCTCAGAAGATTGCAGCTTTGGCACGACAACGAGCACTGGACAGGAGTCGACAGACACCATTTTCTGCGGCTGCTCAAGATGCAGGGTACCGCTACTATGGTGGCAAACTTGATGACGTTACTGTTGTTGTTTCATATACAACCAGCTCCAGCAATGTGTGACCAGTCTTCTACCATATGCCCTGATCCGTCCTTTTGCTTAGATGCCCCAGACACAGAGTCATTTGATTGTCCATGTGTTCTTAGTCCAACTCAATTTTGATAAATGAAGCACCTTCTTTCATTCTTTTTCATGCGGTATTTATTGATGATTAATACTTATTATTTGTCAAGATTTACTAACATAATGTAAAGAGTGAAGAAAATTTAAAACGAAATTACAGATTAATTTCATAAATAATCAACACAATTAATTTGTAATTTCGTGTTAAATTTTCTTCAGTTGGTGTAGAGCTGTAAATTTTCCTTTTAGGCAATCAACACAAGTGTCAAAATCAGAGAAGTTTAAATAATGCAGAAGAGTTTTTTTAATTAACCTCTCCATTCTCTCCTTAAAGATATGTCCTAATTGTTTATGCCATAACATAAAAGATTTTTCAGCAACTCTCTCACATTTCTTTCTAACAATAGCATTAACGTCATTATGTGGTCGGTCAAAACGAGAAGAATTAACAATTAGCATAAACAATCCATCACGCATAATTGCACAACCGACAACAGTAGAATCATAGTACAAAACAATATTATTATTGATCATATGGAAAATGTATTCACAACTGTGTAAAACAGAAACTGAAATCAAATTCCTTCTCATAGAAGGCACATAAATAGTATCTTTCAAAAGCAAATAATGTTCACTACTCAACTTCAAGAAAGCTACTCATATGTGCTCAACATTAACATTAAATCCATCTCCTAGTTGCACCGTCAACTCCCCTTTATTTGGTTTCCGCTTGCTTTTAACCTCCTGCAATGAATTCGTTACATGAATAGTTGCACCAGTGTCTAACCACCATGAATTAGGAGGAACATCAACCAGATTTGATTCAAAATAAACAAAGATTTGAGATATACCTTTCTTCTTTGTCAACCAGTTCTTAAACTTCTTACAGTCACGCTGCCTATGCCCATGTTCTTTACAAAAGTTGCAGTGTCCATTAAAAACAGGCTTGTGCTTAGCACCAGAACTCTCACCAGGCCCAGAAAATAATGCAGGTTTATCATTCCCTTTCTTCTTAAATTGAGGCTTACGCTGCTTGTTTTTGTAAAATTTCTTCTCATCACCACTCTTGTGAGAAGTGTGATGAATATTGTGGGACTTTCCTTTCTTCATAATATGCTTCTCTTGAATAAGAATGGAAATCAGCTCATCAATACTCCATTCATCTTTCTGAGCATAATAAGTAGTATTGAGAACATTAAACTTAAATAGAAGAGATTCAAATACTTGCCAGATCAAATAATCCTCTCCCAACACAACTTTCATGGCCTTTAACTTGTTATACCATTTCACAAGCTTCATAACATGCTCACGAACACCACCCACATCATCATACTTGGTCTTAGACAATAAAGACAAGTAATTAGACTTTTCAGTCTTATCAAACTTTTGAGCCTTCAGATAATTTTTGGCATTATTAGTTTCTGTGATGCTCTCTTTAATGGTCTTCTCCATTGTGTACTTGATGGTCATCAAACAAACATTGTTAGAACGAGCCCACTTATCATATTTAGCTCTATCTACGGTGGAAGACTCAGCAGTGGGTTGTGCAGGCTCATCCTCAATGAGAGCAACATCAACATTAGAAACCGTCAAAAAAAAAAGATTCAATGATTCAAGTCAGTCTTCATAATTGGTCCCATTTAGCTTAATCAAAGAATTCAAAGCTGGAAATTGATACAAAGCAGGGAGATTTAGCAAATGTATCAACAACTAGCATAATTGGGCAAACAAC
>JANZLD010000235.1:57389880-57401049 GCA_026413575.1 Erythroxylum carthagenense | reverse complement strand
ACAAGCGTCTTGTATTTAACTACTTGTAAAATCATCAATGAAGTTACGTTTTTCTTCTCAAACTCTTTTCTTCTATAACTCTGTATAGGCATTTGGTTGGAAAGCTTATGTATCTAACATTAACGAGGCCTGATATTAGCTATGTTGTCCACGTATTAACTCAGTACATGGATAAACCAGCAGATGTTCATCTCAGTGCAGCATTTAAAGTTCTAAAATACTTAAAAGGCAGACTTGAGCAAGGACTTTTTACGTCAGCACAATCTCAGTTGGGATTGACAGGTTATTGTGACAGTGATTGGGGACGATACATTGAAACAAGGAAATAACTTACTGGTTATTGTATATTCGTTGGAGATTCTCTTGTTAGTTGGAAATCCAAGAAGCAAAACGCGGTTTCTACGAGTTCTACTGAAGCAGAGTATAGAGCGATGACTTCCCCAACTTGTGAAATCACATGGCTGACTCATCTGTTAAGAGATTTTTGCGTTCAACCTAAACATCTCACTTTCCTCCATTGTGACAGCACGTCTGCTATACACATTTCCAAAAATCCAGTGCTTCATAAGAGGACAAAGCACATAGAAATGGATTGTCATTTCGTAAGGGAAAAGATGGCAACTGGCGTGATTAAACCGGAATTCATAAGGACGAATGAATAATTGGCAGACTTTTTTACAAGGGCCTTGCATTCCACACAATTTAATCTGCTACTTAGCAAGCTGAACTTGACTAATAATCATGTTCATCTTGAGGCGGGGGGGCTATTTGTTATTCGTAAGGGCATAGTGTACTGATATTTGTCAGCATCTATGTTTCACAGTGATTTTTTTTTCCCTAGCTTGTATTGAATATTCTGATCCTTAAAGAGGGAAAACGAATGTTAGCAAAAAAAGAAAAGAAAAGAAACATTTTTGCCCGAAATCCATTATGGGTTCTCACATGTTGGATTCATGCTTTTCAAATCATGTTTGTATCAGCACTGACTCATTTTGCAGCAATTGGAAAGCCATCATAGAAGTGTATTCCCCTTTTGTATCTAACATGATTATTAATTGGGGTCCTCCGAGAATGAATGATATTTTTGCTTGCATAATTTTGTAATGGAAATTCGGCCTTTGAAAGTTCGCAGTTACCGGTAACATAGCTTTGTAATGCTGAAATGAAATTGGTGAACTGTGCAAGTTTTTATCCTCTTCAGGTAAAGATTTTGTTTATATGCAATTCTGAATCTGGCAGGGTGATATCAATGCTGCTCTGGGGAATATGACGGAGGATGATTGGAGGTGGCACATGTACGACACTGTTAAAGGAGATTGGTTAGGCGTGCTTCTTGTTTTGCTCTACGATATGTTCTCCTTCTTTGGTCTGTAGTATCTAGTCTTTCGAAGCACTATTCTAAAGCATTTAGACTAGCCAGCAGAAGTTTTATCTTCTATATTTGTTTATCTTCCTATGAGAAATGGAAATTTTCAATACATATAACGATTATAATGAGCTTATGCTGGTGAGCAGCTTGACTACTTGGATACTTGTAGTCTTAAAACTTTGTAATTATGTAGATACTTATTTCACAGCATTAAAGGTGGAATTGTTCTTTCCATTTGGAACATGGCCTATGATAATTGCCTATGGGCCTTTTGGGAGGACATGCTGCTGCAATTTCACTAGATGACTATTCTTTCTCACGTACATTGTCTCTCTCGCAATTGTGTACCAACTCTTTTGTTGCTAGTTAATCTCAAGGATGATTCTACAGGTGATCAGGATGCTATACAATACATGTGCAGGGAGGCACCAAAAGCAGTTACTGAACTCGGAGAACTATGGGTTACCATTTTCTCGAGCAGAAGATGGAAAAATTTATCAGCGTGCATTTGTTGGTCAAAGTCTAGATTTCGGAAAAGGTAAAATAGCTGGATTACATGTAGAAAATTGATAATCTGTGATTATGGCTTGTGTCTTAATTTGGTTCTTTATTGCAATTGTCATAGGTGGTCAGGCGTATCGTTGCACATATGCCGCTGACAGAACTGGGCATGCTCTTTTGCACACTCTCAGTGGCCAAGCTATGAAACATAGTAGACAGTTTTTTGTGGAATATTTTGCATTGGATCTCTTGATGAACAGTGATGGTATGCTCACAATGATGCTTGTAAATTTTTGGACAGGTCACATCTTTTTTGTACTTGTTATCAGTTGATTGGAAGTGGATGCCACAGGCCCAACTTGAGATACAATTGTATAACAAGCTGACTTTAATGTTTTTGAAGATTTCTCCTTTCTTCGAAATTTGTATGTTATCACTGCTTATGCATCCAGGTCCTTTTTGTCTATCATTGATGAACCTAAGAATTGCACTACATATACCTTAATGTGCTTGCCGATGCTGAAGGTGCTGCACCTTGATGCATAAATATTTATGATTTTGAAACGTCGACAGTTCCAGTTTTGAGTTTCTAGCAGATGGAGATCTTTCCTTTCCATCCTAAAGACCTGGTTAGGTAGTAATTTAATGTACAGTATTCCCTGGTCATATTATGTTATATCAATCATATTTAGGACTTTGTTTGCGGGAACTTATGGTGTTCTTAAATAATTGCATTTATCTACTTCTAGATTATATCTGCTGTTTTTCGGAGACCATTCCAGTGTGAAAATTTCTTGATATCTAATATTCAGGTAGTTACCAATTGGTGTAATTGCAATGAATATGGAGGATGGGACATTACATCGAATCCATGCTGCGTCAACCATTCTTGCCACATAGGTAACAATTTTATAACTGATGTTTATCTCTTTTTATGTACTTGGAATTGAGTTGTATCATTTGAATGCACCTTTCTATCATTCGCCCATGTGTTTCTTTAAGGGCTATGGCAGGGCATATTTCTCAGCTACCTCTGCTCATGCATGCACTGGAGATGGGAATGCCATGGTAGCAAGGGCTGGGCTTGCGCTCCAGGTTGGACTTGTCTCGATCTTCAAATGTTTAACAGAGTTGATGTTATCTCATAAGCATTCTATATTTTCTCCTCCAGGATCTGGAGTTCGTTCAATTTCATCCTACTGGCATATATGGTGCTGGAAGGTTAGGGCTTTTTTAAGTTCATAGGAGTTGTTTTCTTTTGCAATTATGCTAATTATAAGCGTGATGATTTGGTTAGACTGCTCTCAGATTAAACCATGTAAGGAATTACCGGAGAACTACAAATTGAATGTCCCAGTAAACAATGAATGAAACAGAGCAAAATTTTTTTTTAATAAAATCAATGATCCACAAACAATTTCATCTTTTTTTCAACTGTGTACTTCAATGGCTCTGATTTGGATAACTTGAAAAAGGTTTATTCTAACTTTTTATCTGCTTTTGTAGGATCTCGAGGTGAAGGTGGTATTCTTAGGAGCAGTGAAGGTGAACGGTTTATGGAAAGATATGCACCTACTGCTAAGGATCTTGCTTCACGAGATGTTGTTTCCAGATCTATGACCATAGAAATTCGGGAGGGTCGAGGGGTAGGTATGATTGGTTCCCCTAATTAGATGATTCATCTTACCTAGAGGCAAACTATTTCATTTTTCCAGTCGTAGTGAAGAAATATGCATTTATCTGTAGGTAGTCTCCTACTCTTGATCTAAACAAGGATCCACCGGAGAAATATTTGTTGTACATAATTTCTGGTGTAACCAAAAGATTATTTTGTTTTTTACTTTTTTAAATATATTAGGAGAGGTGATGGGAAGCATTTGTATCCATATTGTATCTTCTAATTTTACTACTCCTTTCTGATTATATTGAGTTGTTAATTTCTTGCAGGACCATTGAAGGATCATCTCTATCTGCACTTAAATCACTTGCCACCAGAAGCACTGAAGGAGAGGCTTCCTGGTATTTCTGATACTGCTGCCATTTTTGTTGGTGTTGATGTTACGAAGGAACCCATTCCTGTCTTACCTACATCTAATATGGGTGGAATTCCTACAAATTACCATGCAGAGGTCAGATTACACAAGTATGGCTTCCTTTATCTCGACTTTTTGTGTCAACTAAAACAAATATCGAATTGAGCATCTCACTGAGTAGTTCATTAAGAGGAATGTAGAATTGAAGATATAAATACTTTTAGGACTATACTTGGTGCTTCAAGGAAATTTAAAAGTAAACAAGAACTAACCAAGAAATTTTGGGTGACAAAGGAGTACAATTATCTACTAATTTTGTGGTGCTTATTCCCTATTTACATCATATAAGAGACCCCTTCTGGTAGTTAATGTCAAAGGCAATAATCCGGATGCTGTTGTTCCTAGATTAATGGCTGCTGGGGAGGCAGCCTGTGCATCAGTTCATGGTGCCAATCTCCTAGGTGAAAATTCTCTTCTTGACATTGTTGTTTTTGGTCGAGCTTATGCGTATAGAGTAGCAGAGATCCATAGACCAGGCAAGTTGATAATTATGCTAATTGAGAGTTACGACGTCTATCGCCCATTGTTGAGTGGAAACTGCAGAGAGAAACTTGTAGCTTCTGATACAACCTTTGATTCACTCCAAAATTTCTGTCCGGGTATCCTATTTGGTCTAATGAACATACTGCCAGAAGAAACAGGTTTTAACTGTAATACTGTTCTTATTTTGCAGAGAAAAGCAGCGGTCTTTAGAAAAGGATGCGGGAGAGAATACTATTGAATGGTTGGATAAACTAAGAAATTCAAATGGATCGTTGCCTACATTAAAAATCCGATTGAATATGCAAAACAATGCTGCTGTATTTCGTACACAGGAAACGTTGGAAGAAGGAATCCTGATTTACTTCAAGTGATGTTTCAAATTCCCCAAAATCATAAAACCCATTAAGCTTAGTGATTCGTAGTATACCCAATTTACTTGTCCATCCTCTTTTCCTCTTTCTTTCTTCTTTTGTTTTGGCAAGAAAGATGGGAGATGTCGGTAGTAAATAAGGGGTTTGTCATTTCTGTTACACCATAGTGGGCATTTAGTAGCATGAAAGCTAGGTTAATTGGATTACTAACAAAAGTTGTTATTTTTTGCTGTGTATTTTCAAATTCAGTGAACCCACTCTTGACTGTTTTGATAACCAAATCGCCTTGATTGCATCTAATGTCTGTTCTTGTTCCCACGTTTGTTCAGGGTGCAAGCTGATTGACAAGGCACGGGAGAGCTTCCATGATGTGAAATTGAAAGATTGAAGTTTAATATGGCATCCTGCTACTGTGGATGTCACAGTTTGGTGACCTCGTAGCATTGGACAATGTGAATATCGGATTCTCCAATGCAGCAAATACCATTTCAGCAATGGTTTTTGTATTTGCCATTGATTTTCCTTTGGTGAGCGCTGATAGGTGCTTGAGCGGCAGCAACTTTATTAATCTGATTTGTTGGTTTAGAATTGCTGTAATTGAACATGATTACTAGTTTTCAAATGATAATGGCAATTTAACATGGTCATTACGCTTGCTATTTGGTTATTTGTTGGCCAGGGTAAAAAGACGACAACATCTTGAATTTGTCTTGATCACTTCTGAGTGGGGTCTCTGTATTTGGTGAACAGTGGAAAAATTGCGAATGATTCTAAAGGCACACGAGAGGGATAAAAAGAAAGTACTTTGGTAATAATGGTGTAGTTTCTGATGAGTCACCGTTCTCAGGTTTCAAAGCTATTGATTACCGCTTTACATGGTACCAAAAGATGAAGGTGGACTTGAAAATGGAGTCGGTAAGGCAGTGGCATTGAGTTCGCCTCAAGTAATTATCGAATTTCTTGGAGCATTAAGTGTAATGAATTAATAACTCATCTGTTATTTATTAATATAACCAAAGAATCGGAAATTCTAATTGATAAATTCATGAATTTAAATGAAGTGTTACAACTTCTTAGGTTCTCGACCTGCTGGGATGCGGTTGGATGATTCTGATAACGCGAGTGTCAATGGACAAAGAAAGCCTAATCATGCACAAGTACAACAAATTGAAATGGATGGTCTATATTCCGGACATCATTGTATTGTTTAACGCTTTTGGATTGTTGTCCATGATGACTAATGGACAGTGTTTATAGTATTTTCGAAACTACGGACTCTTAGTAAAAGCGATACCTGCAATGAGTAAGTTAATCGATTGGTCAAAGTAAGTGTCTCCCACTACCGAATTCTAACGTCTATCTCTCCACCTCCCAAAGTCCAAGCTTGGGGACAATTGGAAAAGGCCACAGATACAGCCTAACATCTTCTGATTGCAGCCACTACTAGTAGTTCCACAAATGACAAAAGCAGTAACATCAAAGCATCACTTAATTACGACTTTGACTGAAAAATCGACCATTTGTCTTCTTCTCAAGATAAACTATCTATAATTAATTACTTGTGTATTTTGTGGGTTAGTTGATACGCATTTGGTTCATTTTCATAATAAGTTTTCAGTCTTTTGTGCAGATAGTCAGTGATTACTTCAGGTTCATTGTGGAGAGAGAGGAAATGCAAAGGTTTGTATTACTAGTTAAAATATCCTTGACTATAATAGGTCATAATTAGCATGAAAAGATAAGAATTTCTATATAAGATACTTTAGAGATTTCAAGCAAAATGATTATTTTTATAGTCACCACAACGAGAATTTTCATAGTTATAGAAGTAATGTTCCAAATAAAAATCTTATATTTAATTCTTTCATTGAACTCTTTATCTAATAAGCACCAACATGTTTGCTTAAATATTTACATATTTTAGTCTATGAGATCGACTATTTCTTTCATAAAGATGAAACATAATGTGTGCTTGTCTTTTATGCTCTATTAGTATTTTGTCTTAATAGAGCAATGATCATAAATAATTTAAGAATAATACATAAATGAAATATGATCTTATAATTATGATCTCATTATAATTTGATTTACAAAGTAAATTTATCCCATAGACTTTATCTTATATATCAATTAATTAAAAAAGATGCATAAGATGAAAATACATTTAACTAATTATGTCATGAAAAACTAAAACCAAGTGATTGGTTATAGGGCATAAACCAACAAATCTCCCATTTGCATTAAGCCAATCATTTAAATATCTTATACCACATTATTATATGACGATCATACTACCATTGGGACAATGGTTTAGTGAGAGAATTCTACAAAATTCTCTATTGTCAGTGCTTACTTAAATCTTACAACTTTTATCTTAATTATTATCATAATTAAGAGAAACTACATAAACACACACTTGGATCTTTGATGAAACTTTAGCTCTTTTCACATGCCTAATGGATCTAACATTCTACAGTACATTATTATTTCAACAATTTAAGGAAGTTTATTGATTTTATAAATAACTTTTTAATCCAAATAATGATTTCCACTAAAAGAATATATTATGACTTAGTTGAAAATATGTGCTACATTGGAACCTTTAAAACTAAAAATAATATTATTCTAAGTAAAGTATATCTTAACTAAGACTTGCTTATGTTAAATTAAAGTTAATAATTGTTGAAACAAGGAAGGTATGAATCGATATTTTAATGATAATAAAACATAAGTATGAATAACAAGTTTGTTTTCTTGATGAGAAGTTATACAAGAAGAAGATGTTATTATGCATAACTCAAAAAGATACTTCATGAAGATGATAAAGAAATTTTTTTGGGGTAAATTAGAAAGTTTATAAATGAATAGGAGTTATGTACATCTAGAGATTGTCTAGTCTACAATCTCATATCCAAATCAGAAACTTGACTTACAGAGATCAAAAGAATCCATACAAAGTTACCCTTTAATCAAGAGAACAACAATAACAAGCCAAAACCATGACTCCAATCTCCATTTACATATTAGGACCATCTTTCCAATAACACAAATACATGCAACAAACTCATTTATCCTGTGCTCCATTCCAACCTCCCTACTCCTCCTTACCTTAATGTCAGGTTACTAAGTGATGAAATCGGTACCTTCCATTAGATATGGACTTCTATCTTTTCAAGCACAATCTGAGCCAAAGGCCATATTTTCAAGCACAATCTGAGCCAAAGGCCATATTTTCAAGCACAATCTAGGCCAAAGGTAGTTATCTTGTAGCTTTTGTCACCATGCTTCCATAACTGACTCTTCAAATCTTTGTAGAAATTGAGGCTATCTCTTCATCTTATGTTACTCCTTTTGTAGCTGTCAAGGAAGGAATTGACAGCCCTCTCTTTACCCGCACCTCGATCTAGAATCAACCTACAATCAATTGATTAAAAAATAAAACTCGCACACATTTTACCTTCTCTCGACATTTGAGCTGAGGTGTTCCATAACTTAAAAGATCACTAGCATGTTAAGGCTCTCTACATCCAAGGCTTCGTCTTTGAAGGTTTGAAGATTATGTTCAATCCACAGGTTATACACAACAATAGAAAAGGTAATGATGAAGGTATTTATATCATAGTTCCGGAAGGTTGGGGATTGGTTAACCCAAAGTAAAATGGATTATAGATTTGGCAGTTGAGGTAGACAAATTTGGAAGTGGTTTAGAGTATTGAACCATACGGTTTTAGACGAAGGATAATCAAAAAATAAATGTTTAATAGTCTCTGAGGCCGAAACACACAATGAGCATCGATTTGGGGTATGGAGGTAAATTAGTTTGTCCCTAGTCTGCAATTTATTCAGGAAGGCTAACCATAGGATGAATGAACACCTAGAACTATTCCTTTTATGCCATACAACTTTATACCAAGAAGCTGTCTGATTTGTCAGTCTCATGAGTGTATATGTTGAAGCATTTGTATATTTCTTAGAAGGGCTAGCTAGCCATTCTAAACTATCCTCTCGTGAAGAATATGGATTGTATTGGAGAGGTTGTAGATTACTAATAGTCCCCACAGATGTATCTTACCAGCACTATTCATTATCCCTGATTACTTCAAACACTCTTGCATTTATAGGAAGTTCTGACCCATTGATCAATCTAGGAGTACAGTGAGCCATCAAGATACCTCTCAGATGTCAAGGATCCTACCATAAGAAAGTAGAGTTACCAATTCCTATTTTAAATCTGAATTAGTTCCCAATTTGGTCTCTAACAGACAATATCTTCCTCCAACTCCACAAATTACAATTTTTAGGTAAGATATTCCAAAAAAATTTCCTTTTTAGAATAATAGTGTGAACCCACTTAACTGACAAGGCTTCCCTATCATTGAACAGAAACCAAATTCTTTTCCCTGTCAACACATTATTCCAAGTAAACAGATGTTTAATACCTAGACCACCCTCTTTTTTAGATCTACATATGTCATTCCATTTTACCTTACCATGAGCTATTTTCTCCACCTTCCCTAACCACAAAAAAATTCCTTAGTTTCTTTTATGTTTCCTTAATAATGGAAGTAGGGAGAATGAAGATGCTAGACTAATAGACCTGAAAGGTGGACAGGACCAAGATTACTAATTGCAATCTACTAGCATAAAAGAGATTTTATGGGTTTATTTGTTGACTTTGAAATCAATTTTTTCCAACAAGGGAAGACCCTCCTAGACAACCGACCTGTGATAAAAGGAACTGTAATAGTCCAGACCACTCGCAAGTCTGGTAGAAAGGTGTTGATACGACTCGACTTTAATGTACTAGCGTCAAGGGTATAAGGGTCGCCTAATCAGTTGTGCCTAGCACATGATTGGCTAATTGTTTCCTCACCAATCACAAAAAAATAATATACAATAATTAAGTACAAAAATCAAGTAAGGCACCATGCCTTTATTTATCGGTCCAACCAATAAAATGAAACCTTGCCATGGCTCTAAGCTAAAAGAAAAAACATACCCGTAACATATATGACTCGGTTATGCATATGAAAGTTTCAAAACATTATTTTATGAAATAAGTTATCTTTTGCACTCCAAGTGCAAACTTGCTCAAAAATGTAGTTTTAGAAAAATAAGACATTGTTCATTGCATTTTAATTGCAGGTTTGTCAAAAGCACTATCATTTATTAATTACCTAAGTATATTAGCATTCATTTGAAATTCAATTCTACCGTATGTTGCCTAGGTTCAAAATTCACATACAAGTCATCATGCTTGTCTTAGGATATTCTAATCCTTGTATACTTGTATATTTAATAATCGACATTGATTTGAAACTGATATTTGTATTACGTATTTTGATAAATGATATCGTTTTTAACAAACATGCACTTGAAGTACATAGGACAACATTTGTAATAGCCCAGATCACCTGCCCACAGATATTGTTCGTTTTGGGTTGTCCCTAGGGTCAAACTCCTCACGGTTTTTCTCTTTCCAGCCCTCTTTAAGGCCCAACCTAGCTGGCACAACGGCTCGGGTACCGGTTCTGATACCATTTGTAACAACCCAGACCACTTGTCCCATAGATATTGTCCGCTTTGAGTTGCCCCTAAGGCCAAACCCCTTACAGTTTTACTCTTCTCACCCTTGAGAAAACACGTCTAAGAGGGAAAGGTATCTATACTCTTATAAGGCATACTTTATTCTTCTCTCCAACCGATATAGGATCTCACACTCTCCACCCTCTTTAGGGCCTAGCTCTCTTTAGGGCCTAGTGTAGCTGACACAATGATTCGGGTACCGGCTTTGATACTAATAGAGTGTGAGATCCCACATCGATTGGAGAAAAAAATGAAGTATGCCTTATAAGGGTATGGATACCTCTCCCATACAAGACACATTTTTTAAGGGGTGAGAAGAGCAAAACTGTGAGGGGTTTGGCACGAGGGGCAACCCAAAGTGGATAATATCTATGGACAGGTGGTCTGGGCTATTGCAAATGGTATCAAAACTAGTACTCGAACTATTGTGCTAGCTAGGCTGGGCCCTAATGAGGGTGGACAGTGTGAGATCCTACATCGATTAGAGAGGAGAAAGAATTACGCCTTATAAGGGTATGGATACCTCTTCCCCACAAGACATGTTTTCTTAAAGGACGGGAAGGCAAAACCGTGAGGGGTTTGGCTTGAGTGGCAACCCAAAGCAGACAATATTTGTGGGCGGGTGATCTGGTGTAGCACCCCACACCCGCCGAGACCCGAACCTGATATCCACGGTGATATCCGAGCCCGTGACCCGCGAGAGTGGCGTACTAGAACATTTACTACTTTTTAAAACTCGTAAAACCATTTCTTTTTCTTTTAAAAA
>JANZLD010000235.1:57375334-57389780 GCA_026413575.1 Erythroxylum carthagenense | reverse complement strand
CAACACTTGCCTGTACCAAATCCTAACCCGATCCAAATTACCAATTTACCCGTCACTCCGGTAACGGGATGTTACATCTGGGCTATTATAAGAACTCCTAGGCATCGAATAGGGAGATGACCTTTTTTGAGACTTGACATACTTTCTATTTGAAGGGCCATGTGATCCATATCAGTGGAGACAAAGAAATGACTCTTGTTCATATTCATTACCATGCTTGATAATTTGGAAAAGGTTCCTAAACAATCTAGTAAGGATTGGGTTAAGGCCAAATCACCATGACAAAACATTAAGAGGTCATCAGCAAACAATAGATGGGCATGTTTAAGGGCTTTACATCTCCAGTGGTATTTAAAGGTATTACTACCTATTATGCTTGCATTCAGGCTCCTAGAGAATACCTCCATACAAATTATACTGAGAAAAGGAGATAAAGGATCACCTTGTCTCAATCTTGACTTTCCTAGAAAGATTTTTGTTGGGGATCCATTGATTAATATGGCATACGCAGGAGAGGTAATACACTCTCTTATCCAATAAATGAACTTGAGAGGACAACCTACAGATACTAGCACATTCAAGAGGAAGTCCCAATGGATGGAATCGTATGCTTTTTGTAAATCTGCCTTAAAAGCACATCTGCTATGATTATTGGCAAGATGGTAATTCTTGAAAATCTCTTGGGCCAACAAGATATTATCCCCTATTATTTGGTTATTAACGAATGCACTTTGGTTTGGGCTAATAATGTAAGGGAGTACTTCTCTAAGCATATTACCCATGATTTTTGCTATCACCTTATAAATAAAGTTACAGTAAGACATGGTTCTATAATCCTCTACTGTGGAGGGATTGTCTTTTTTAGGAACCAGGGTGATGAAAGTAGAGTTGATTTCTTTTAGAAGTCTCCCATGATGGAAAAAGTATTTAATAGCCTAAGTAATATCCTCCCCTATAATATGCCAAGTATGTTTGAAGAACACCCTATTAAACCCATCTGGTCTCGGAGCCTTGTTAGGATTAAAGGAATTGAAAACATCCCTAATCTCTTGAGTAGTGACTTCAGCAATGAGTTTATTTGATAGAGTTTCAACAATCCTATTAGGGAATAAATTTTCCACAAACTTTCTAGAAGAAAGAAGGTCCTTTCTGTTCCTAATAGTCCTTTGAAAGAAACCTAGGAATTGGTTTTAAATCTCATATACATCAACCATTCTAATGCCATTTTCCCTTATTATTGAGTGAATGGTGTTTCTATTCCTATTTGACAGAATGGAATTGTGGAAAATTTTGGTATTTCTATTCCCCTCTCTAAGCCACTTGATACGGGAAGATTATTTGTAAAATGATTCCTGATCTTTTAAGGCTCTTAACAAGTGATTAATGGCCTTGGTTTCCTTTTCAATCAAATGTGGGCTATTGGGAACATATCTCTTTTGATCTTGTATAATGTTTAAAGAAATTTTCAATTTTCTACTCTTGTATTCACATCTCCTACTTGACCAGAGTTAAGGATTTTGAGTGCATCCTCACCAGTTTAGGCTTGGAAACTATACAAAACATAGGGTTCCTTGGACTTGAGTGCTCCAATTCTCTTCAACTATCTAGAGAAAATTAGGCTGTGAAACTAGGAAGTTTGCAAACCTAAAAGGGGATGGTCTTTTCACCATATCTGTTAAGGACCTAATCAAAATCGGGGAATGATTTGACATGTTGGGATTATGGATGATCCCATACGATCTAGGAAACCTAGAACTCCAAGCAGCATTTATAAGGGCTCTATCTAACTTCCTAGCAATAAAGAGCTCACCACATTGTTTGTTTGTCCAAGTGAAACTAGGGCCATTAGAATTAAGACCATACACAGTACAATCCTCAACACACTGCCTAAAATCATTCATGCCAGTAATATTCAAGGGACTTATAGGTTCAGCCTCATGAGAAAACAAAACCACATTAAAGTCTCCCGCTATAATCCAAGAAAGTTTCCTACTGAGTATTTAATATTGGACTGTGCTAACCATAGATTCTTCCTATGATTGTAGTTGTTTGACCCATACACACATGTTACAAAAAGGACTGAAGAGCTGTTGGTAGGAGTGACCTCTAAGTGTAATAGTTGATCACTAGTGATTTTAGGAACACATTGAAACCTATCCGGGTTCCAAGGTAACACTATCTTAGCATTTGAACCTTGCTTTAAGTTGCTATAAAAATGCCAACTAGGGAATAGAGAAGAGCATACATTATGCAAAAATTGAAGAGATGTAATCCGAGACTCAATCAAACACACTAAAGATATAGACAATCTCTTAAGCACAGCATTCACAACTAATTTCTTTTTAAAGTTATTCAAACCCTTAATATTCCAAAAAACTAAATTCAATTTACCAAAAGACACATCTGATCAATTACTTTTGTTTCTTCCTAGTTTTCCTACTCTTATTGTAAAATCCCCCTTTGCCCCGTCCATAATCCCCGGACTATGATTTTCCATAACAAGAATCAATTCAAACTTAGAAGGGGAAAGGCTATTACCTGCTTGTCATATTGCTAGGAGATCGTCATCCTCAAGGCTTCCTTTTGTATCACCTATCTTCTGTTGATCCGTGCATTGTTCATTTAAACTTCCAGAAGAGCTACTACCCTTGTCACTCTGTATTGCCATGTAATTCGGTTAAGTTTTTTGTGGGGTTCCTTTACCCTCACTTTGTTCAATTGGCTTCCCTGAGTCTATACTCTCCTTATGAATTTGTTTTATCTTTTCAGACTCTATTATCTCCCCATCCTTCTGCTGTTGGTTTAGACTTGTTTGTATGGGTTCCTTCCCCTTCTTCAATTCATGTTGCAACCCAGTTTCAAATAATCTCCCAGTAGAAGCCTATTCTTTTTTCTGTAACTGGTTTCAGGCCTCCATTCATATTCAACCTATATTTCCTTGAATGTTATCTTCCCCTCTTCATTATAAGTTGCTAATTGAAAGGATGAAGGCCAACTCTTTCCCAATTCCAGCTCCACACACATTCGGGCATATACAATTCTAGACATCTTTGTTGTCTGTGTGTCCATTAAAAGTAGGTAACCTACTAAGTTTGCAATTCTTCCCAGGCCCTCCATATTCCAATATTCCACTAGAATATTATGGAACTTAATCCAAACTAGAGCTGTTCTGACTTCTTCTTGCTCCCCTCCATTCAAGCTCCATCTTCATAAGAGTAGGGGTTTTCCTTGGATATGCCAAGGCCCTTTCTCCGTAACTGAGTTCATTCCATCCTCTGAATCGAACTTAAATAGGAATTTCTTTGCAGTAGTAATTAGAGTTTCAGTCAAACCAAAAGCTAACCAGGATTTCATCAATGCTAGTTGAACCATTGGAAATGCTGGACGTTTTCCTAAGAAAAATCCAATCAATGCATGAAAAAAATGAACTACCCCTTTCTTCGTCAATTTTAGTGGTGGAATAACTATGATTTGGTCATCCTTGATCTCTGAAGGGTAGTATGTCAGCACCTTTGCAATCGATGGGTCCTCCTTTACATCGGCACCCACTGACTTCTAGGATCTAGGTTTTGTGAGGAGGGAATTTTGGCCAGGTTGTGGTTTCGAAGGGTTCGTGTTTTTGTTTGGTGAAGGAAGAATATTAGGGTTTGTCTTTTGATTTTAAAAGCTAAGGATCCGAACAGATGGCGATTTTGAAATGGTAAGTCTGGGGGGGAGAAGAAGAAGAAGCCATAAAGGGTAGTGAGAATAACCATCGGTGATCTCAGAAGTTATAGAGAACTCTCCGCTAATCGTTCGTCTCTCGTCGCACTCATCTCGTCGCATAAAGAAATATTGAAGCTTGCAATTTTCTAAATGAAGGTTAAGTCAAGAATTAAAAAAAGATCAAGGCATATCAACCTCATTCTATATTTTGTAATGTTAATTATAATCTTATTTTGTCAATTTAAGAATCTTAGAAGCTCATTATGCATAGACAATTCATCTTACTTTATAGCGTGAGTTTTTGTCATTCATCAAGAGATATTAAAGCCTTTATTTCTAAGTATAATTTCTCTAAACATATTGATTGAGTATTTGAATATTAAGATCATATTTTTAAGGGATTGATCAACTAATATAGATTAATGGTCGACCAATATAAGTTAAATATGTAATGGAGGTGTTTATTGATATATTATTTAACCAATATAGTGATGATATTGATCATTGTTCCTCTAGGGGACACATTGCTCAATCAATATGCCATAATGCTCAACCAATGTGTAACAACTAGTGAATATTGTGCATTGAATACACATTGGTCATCCGAGATGACCTAATAGTTAATCAATGTGCTAAAACTAATTGTTATAACAACTATTCTTTGGATCCAACAGCTAGTAGGAGTCCTAAAATCCTATAAGCACATATTTTCATATTAGTTCTTTTATTAAAAAGCATTTACACACATGTCTAAATGTTTATCAAGCATTTAAGCATTCATTATCTCATATTGGAATGAGTGAGCTTCTTTGGTATTATCAAAGTGATAAAGTGAGATATTTTGAGTTTTAAGCCTATATTAGGGTGTTATATATTATAGTTAGGTTTTACGTAGACTATGCAATGAACTCCAAGTTCGCTCACAAAATGCGCGTAAGTCTAAGTACGGTAGATGAACTCCCACAATTTAACCCAACCTTCCCAAACCCCTCGTGTTTAAAGTGTTTCCCACAAAGGCAAAGTAAACCCTATGAAATTCACTAACCCAATACAATAGAATGGATAGTAATAAAAAGAGAAAGATGCACACAGCCTTACAACAAAATTAATAACCTTTATATTACTCACATTGATACAAAGGATACAAAGCTCCAACTCTCTCTAATGAATGAAGCCTTGTTCAAATGAGATATTTATAGGCTTTAGGAAACTTGTTGGGCGAGAATACAAGAAAGTGGTCTTAAAGCCACTAAACCACTAACTTAGTTGGTGGTTAATATGCCCAACCACTTTAGGCACTACATTAGTGGGTGGTTTACATATCTTACCACTATCCCACTCCTAATTCAAAGCAACATGTGCAAAATGCTTACAAAACACTTCATCTATGTTCTTTGCCACGTTATCCCACTTTCTTGATGATTTATCCTACTAACTCTGCCACATCACCCATGATCTTATCCAAAAGTGAAGGTTAGCTAAGTTCCGAGTTAATTTATGCATGGTCCAACCAATGCGCACCCATGGTCTAGTATGTTCATCCATAGTCTATCATTTGAGCACCATTTCTTCCTTAGTCACACCAAAGACATCTTAGGCAAGTCCAACTCGTCTTAGCCACCAAGCCAATCAACACCTCATGGTCATCATAACTTAAACCATACTTGATCTTTACTTGGTTAAGTTGCCTTGGTTCCTTTGACATATCTTCCTCATGCCTAATCCATGCTAGACATTGGACAAGACTCACCAATGCTAGCAAAAAGGATCCTGCAATGTTAAGGGGCTAACACTAGGGGTGTTATAAATGGCATTAATGTTCCTCTTTACCTTAGAGGAAGATTGTATAAGGGTTCCTCTTTTCCAAGAAAATATTGTATCAAGGTTATTCTTTGCTTTGAAAGAAGAGTTATTGTAGTGGAATTCTAAAAAGAGTCTTAGGAGTGAACATAGGTAAAGGATATTTTCCAAATTATTATAAACCAGTTTGTGTTTCTCTCCTCTTACCTTTTACATTATTGCTTAATTATGTTATTGAATTTTAATATTTAGTATATTTATAACATAATTTATGCTCATTTATACTAAGTTTGTAAATAATTCATTAAAATTTTCAATGTCCAATTCACTCACCCTCTTGGGTGTCTTTAGAGGCCAATAAGTGGTATCAAAGTAAGTTTATTAGGCTAGTATCTCAAATGAAATCCTATAGTAAAGATTATACTGACATATTTAGGAGCATCATTATCATCATTTAACCAAGAAGGATAAACATTAGTAGAGCCCCCTTATTTGATGGAAATAATCATATCTGTTAAAAAATAAGGATGAAAATTTTTTTGAATGGAGAAAATGTTGACTTGTGAAAATTGTCTCAAAGTGGTCCATTCATTCATACTAATTTCTATTAATATCAAGGCTAATAATATCTTATTTTGTATATTAGGATTAAATTAATTTAATTGGGTCTCTATATGTGAAATGGCTTATGAAATTTGGCATACTTTAAGAATTATGCATACAGGAACAATTCAAGTAAAGAAGAGAAAAGTTAGCACATTAATTCCCCAATATGAGTTATTTTACATGAAGCATAATGAAAGCATATATAGCATGTACACTAGATTATTAATATTATTAAAGCTCTCAAGGTTCTTGGAAAGACCTATACTGACATTAAAATGTTAAGAAAGTTACTTAGCTCACTTCTAAAATTGGGAAAAGCTAAAGCGATAATCATATAAAAAGTTAAGGATTTGATAACACTACTATTAGAGAAGTTTATTAGATCTCTCTTTATATACAAAATAAGGCTCTAAGAGATTCAGGAAAAAATAATGCTTGAAAAAAGGACTTAGCATTCGAAGACTCAAAGGAAGAATTGAGTAAAGGTGAAAAGACATCAATTTGTGAAAGAAATAAGGAAGATATTGCCCTAATTACTAAAAAAATTCAAGAAATTATTTTTAAAAAAGAACTCCTAACAAGAAAGAACTTTAGAGGTGGTAAATATAAATTAAACAATATTATTTATTTTGGATGTAGGAAACTCAGACATGTGAAGTCTTAATGCCCTTTCCTCAAAGAAAATGACAAATATAGGAGAAATGAAAAGAAGGAGAAGAGGGATAAAAGAAAAAAAAAAGGCACTTAAAACCTCCACTTATGATGACATAAGTGGTTTTAAGAGTTAGCACCTAAAAGGAGATGTGTCTCATAGGTACTTTATAGCTAAAGTTGATGATAACATACTCTTCAACTCTAAATTTTATGATAGTTAGGAGATAGTGATATTGAATTGTCATATAATGAACTGGTTAAGAGCCTTGAAATTATAAGCATCAAAAGGAAGACGCTATCTCCTAAACTCAAAGAGGCACAAAAGAATCTAGATACATATATGAATAAAATTTTTTTAAAAAATATTGAATTGCTTACCATCAAAGCATCTAAGAGTGTTGCCATTTTTGATAGTCAAAACCTAAATGCCTTAAAGCATGAGAATGAAGCATTGAAAAATGAGATCAACGTCCTTAAAGACTCATTTTCCAAATTTATAAAAGGAATCCATGTTAGGAGCTCAAAGAGTTTAAATAATAGGTATGACATTTCATATCTAATACCAAACCTACATTTATTAAGGGAAAGCATTTGCATAGTTAAGAACCATTGCCTAAAGTGATAAATAAGTATGGAGCATATATATTTAAGCATACAAAAAATCAAATGCATATGCCCCATCCTCAAGAACCTTATGCTTTCATATATGGCTCACAATCTAGGCCTAAATCTCAACACCTCAAGGAAAGAATATGCACAATTTCTATACAAAGACATATGATAGCTTGCAATCTTACTCATACTCCTTTAGGCTTATTACTAAGCATAATATAATGACACATTTTTATACTCCTTATAAAAATCAATCAAAGAAATATGTCTTATAGTTTATAGAATTATAATACTCTCTTTACTACCCAAAGAAAATTTAATTTATTTAATATCCTAAAGGGGGATCCCCAACATTCATATATATATAGAAAAGAATATGGAATGAATTTGTATACAAAAATCATAAGGCTCATTATCATAACACCAACTTATATTATTCATATAACATAATATGTCACTTTTTTATAAATATGGGCATATTGACAAATTTTATTTCTCAAAATAAAGCTCAATGAGTAAACCACCAAGCTATTCATATAACATGATATGTCACTTTTTTTATAAATATGGGCACATTGACAAATTTTATTTCACAAAATAAAGCTTAATGAGTAAACCTTCAAGGAAGTGAGTTAGAAGAAAAAGGAGACTAACAATTAAGGATCCAAGATCACTTGGATATCTAAACACATTAATTGTTTTATTTTGTAGGTATCTAATAGAAAAGTGGAATAAATGGTATATAGATAGTGGATGTTAAAGGCACATGACTGGTGATGCATCCTAATTTTCAACTCTTAGAGATAAAGATGGAGGATTTATCACATTTGAAGATAATGTTAAGGGTAAGGTAATTAGAATAGGAAAAGTTGGTGAGGAATTTTACCCTATTATTAATAATGTTCTTTTATTTAATGGATTTAAGTATAAATGTCAAGTATGGGCCAACTATGTGAAGAGAACTATAAGTTATGATTTGAGGGAAGATCATGCATATTGATAATAGCATTATATTTTTTGAAAAGAGAGAAGGGAATAGATATATACAACTTAACGATGATTTCTCTAACCAAAATATGAAGTTTTTAATGTTTATTAATGAAGATGCATTTATTGGGATATGATGATTGGATATGCAAACATGGAACTTATCTCTAATCTCAACTCTAAACAACTTGATAATAAACTTCCATGGGTCAAATTTGAGAAAGATAAGCTTTATGAAACTTGTTAAATAGGGAAAAAAATCTAAGAGCTCATTCAAAAGAAAAAATTTGGTAACTTTTACTATACTTTTGAAATTACTTAATATGAATTTATTTGGCCTAACTATATTTGCTAGTCTAAGTGGCAAATTTTTATGCTTCTATCATAGTTGATGACTTTAACATATTTACATGACTCTTATTTTTAGCTAATAAAGATAAATGTTTTGGGGAATTTTTCAAATTTATATAGAGAGTTCGAAATGAAAAAGAGCTCTCTATTGGATCTAATAGGAGGGACCATGGTAAGGAGCTTAAGAGTGAAAGATTTGAAGCCTTTTATGAAGATAATGGTATTTTTCATAAGTTTCTACTCCAAAGACCCTCCACAAAATGGAGTTGTTGAGAGGAAATATAGGACATTTCAAGAAATGAGTAGAATCATGATGAATTATTATGATATTCCTAAAGTATTTTTTTGACAAAACTTAGGGCCATTATATGTCACATTTCTAATAAAGTGTACCTTAGACTAATTTTGGATAAAACTCCTTATAAGCTTTAACAAGGAGAGAAACCAAAATTAGTTACTTAAAAGTTTTTGGTTATAAGTGTTATATTTTGAATACTAAAGATAATTTAGAAAAGTTTGATTCTAAAGCAGATGAAGGATTTTTTTTTTGGTTATTCCCTAATTATTAAAGCATATGGAATGTTTAATAAAAAGAGTTGTGTTACTTAAGAGTTTATAGATACTGTCTTTAATGAATCTAAACCTCTTATATCCATATCAAAGGAATTAGTGAAATTAGCCCTTAAGAAAGCAAAATTAATCACGATTATACCTTACATGAACACATTAAAAAACTAAGTAAGGAAGATAAGAAGGATGAGGAGCTTTTAAGAGATCAAAATTTTAAAAAGAAGCATCTTGGGGATCAAATTATAAGTGATATTCAATAAATGGTAATCGCTAGATCTCAACTTAGAGATTTATCTAATCTTGCTTTCATTTATCAAATTAAACCCAATACTATATACGAAACTCAAATTGATAAAAAGTAAGTTCTTGCCATGCGTGATAAGTTAACAAATTTAAGAAAAGTAAGATGTTGACTTTAGTACCTAGACCCAAAAAACACTAAATCACAAGTACCAAATGAATTTTAAAAAATAAATTAAATGAATTGGATACCATTGTGAGAAATAAAGCTATACTAATGGTAAAAAGGTACAATCAAGAGGATGGTATAAACTTCAAGGAAACTTTTACATTGATAGCTAGGTTAGAAACTATTAGGTTATTAATTGCATTTTGATCTTAAATAGACTTCAAATTGTTTCAAATGGATGTTAAAAGAGCTTTTAAAATGGTTTCATTCAAGAAGAAGTTTATGTAAACAAAATTCCTGGTTTTAAAGATCATGATGCATCTAACCATGTTTTCAAACTCTTTAAGGCTTTATAATATTTGAAGCAAGCCCCTAGAACTTGGTATGATAAGTTAAGTGTATTTCTTTTGAAAAATGAGAGGTAAGGTTGATACAACCCTTTTTATTAAAAAGCAAAGTAATGAAAGCATATGCAAATAATTTTTTAACTATATAAGTATGAAAATTGAAATGACCATGATGGAATAGCGTAACTTCAATCTAGTGCACAAGCATTTAAGTAGCTCTTTAGTGTACTTTGCTTGATTAATAAAGATATCTTCCTATCTAATCCTAAGGAGTCCCACATTTTAATCATTAAGTTCATTTTTAAATATTTATATGGTACCATTTTGTTAGGAATTTCATATCCTAAGCATACTTTTTTTGACCTAATTACATATTTGGATATTGATTATGCTAGTAGTCTTTTGGATAAAAAAGAGTATATATGTTACTTATCAATTCCTAGGAAATAAATTAGTCTTATAGTTTAGTAAAAGTTAAAATTCAGCCACCTTATTAACTATGGAAGCCAAATACATGGCAACTAGTAATTCGTGTACTAATTAAGTATGATGATAATAGTGCCATTTGCCTCATTAAAATTCAACACTTTACAACTAAGCACATAGAAATTAAATATCACTTCATTAGAGATCGTCTGATATATGGAGATATTTATTTGGAATTAAAAAAATATCAATTATTTGATATTCTATTAAATCTATAAGTAAGGACATATTTTGCACAATTAAAAGAGAATTGAGCTTACATAATGGAATTTGTTAGTGTTAAAGTCCTTTTTAATGCTTATAATTGACCATAAGTAGCATTTCTATGTTTTTAAGCTATAATGTTTCAATTTGAGTTTTTAAGTTTGTTTCTTAAGTCATTCATGTCATACTAGTCAACCAATATCTTAGTACGGTCGACTATGCTAAAACATCGTCAATTTCCCACATTCAGTGAGTTTACTCATAGTTTAGTCGCTCCTTTGGTCAACCACTTACTTACATTAGTCTACCAATGTCTTCAAGAGGTCGACCAATACCCCTATATCTAAGAATTTTTTCTCTACAATGAGTTTGTTAAGAGTTTAGTTGTATATAATGGTCAACCAATGCCCTTATGTGGTCGACTAATACCCTATTCTTCAAAATTTTCTCTTTCAATGAGTTTTTTAATTATTTGATCGATTGTATTAGTCAACCACCAATATAAGGTATTGGTTAACCAACATTATTTGATGATCAACAAATATTGTGGATTTAAAACAAAAACTTATTCTTTCTCTCATATTCTTACTGCTACTTTATCTCACTTCTTCTCTCTTCTCTAAAACAAAAACCAAATCAAAGCTTTGCTGACCAATAACCTCTCTCTCTCTCTCTCTTCCAACTCTATGAGAATTCTCACCTCTCCACCCAGTCACCTTAAACCACCTTTGAAGAAGCAACTTTGCTTGGTTCTCTCATGAAAAAGCTCATCTATCTTCAATATCTCTCCTTCTTCTTAGGTGAGTCAGATAAATTTTCCATCCTTAGAGACCTCCCCTATACCTATAAGGCCAAGCTCCATTGACATTCAACTCCAATTTATCCAACTTCATATTTAGAAAATTCATAGTCCCGATATTTTCGAGATTTTTAAAAACCCATGAATCTCACTTTCACTTTTTGATAATGTGTATTATTATCATATTTTAAACATTTTTATGGATTCAATTTCATGATATTGATTTCAAATTGAATCAAAATGCAAATTAAATGAGTCAAAATTTTATAATTAGGAATTTTCAATTCTTTATTTATTTTCAGTTAATTTTTCAAATTAATGCTTAGTGAAATTGAAAGCTTAATTTTCTTTAAATTTAAATTTTTTGAATTTTTGTGTAACGAAATTTGGGAATTTTTAAAATTACTCAAATTTGTGTAATCTTTTGTGAAAATGATGGTTTATTAATTCAATTGGGAACGTATTTGAGCTTTTTCTTCATTCAACTTTATTGGAATTTATTAATTCATGATCTCATTAAATGATTTCAGCCTAGACACTTTCGAAGAAATTGGGATTTGTTTTAACTAGGTTTAATTGTGGATCATTCTTATAAAATTGAAGCCATTTCACATCTTATTTGTGCTTTATATGTGTGATTGCACTTTTTTATATCTCACTTTATCATTTTTTACTTCTTCAAAATACTATAATTTTGAATGTTTATCAATTTTGCATATTTCATTATTCATTTTCCTACCTTTCTTGTTGTAACGGATGGGAAATTAATGTTAGTGAGCTTGAATTTATCGAAATGTTTTTCCTACATGTGATTTTACACCATTAGTACCTATAGTCACTTAAATCCTTTCTTAGCTACATTCTTATACCATTATCTAATGTACTTCATCTATTCTCATGGCAAGAATCAGAGGGAGCATTAATCTTGTGTCTAGGACACTCACTAGAGGTAGGGTCAGCCTTAGTCCTTCAAGATTTAGAAGCCTCAAGAGAGGTCTTTAACTCCTCCATCTCCAATGCCTTCTTCCATTCATAAGTATGATCATCTCGATACTTACTATTCTTAATTTAATGATTTCATGATAGTTACATGAAAATTGTGTGATTTCTCTATCACACATGGAACGATTTAAAGAATACGGTTAAGTGCAATTTTTCATTAAGAAAGGACAGAAATTTATAAAAGCTTATCGTATCAAACAAAAAATGTTAGGTTGCATTACAACCTTCTACTTAAAGTGATTTGAGGTGATACTCACCTTTTCTCTAAAATCTAAAATGACAATGTCCATCTCACTCATAATCTTATAGATGAGATTTTAGGCATTCTCATTCCTAAAGATCCTACCTATTATTAGTTGTAGTACCCAATATCAACCTCAATCTTACTATGTGTCTATTAGAGTCAAAATCATCTTTAAGTTAGGTAATGGTGTAGAAGTCATTAGAAAACCTAAAGATGTCTGTGGTCTCCATGTTATTTCTTAATTTCATCATCTTTTCATTAAGTACAATTATGGTCTTTTTCATGAGTCATTTTACATTTCTAGGCTATGATGACCTTTGGTTCCTCTCCACCCTCATGTTAGCAGACTGTATTCATATTGATACCTTCATTATGCTTAATATGGTGTATTTCTATTAAACCAAGAAAAAGAAACAAAATATCCTTTATGGTTTAATACTTAGCCTCAACTTTTAGTATTTTCACATTCCTCTTGTTAGATATGAGATTGAACTATATTTCTTTTTTCTTAATTCTAGTATCCTTAACAATATATGTTACCAATTAATTGGCTATTATATGATAACCACATCAATTGCAACAGTTACAACCTTAGTAGCCTCCACCACCATATGAGGCTCCTTTATATAGCATTGGTCTAAATGAGCATTTATTTAGTCACTCCATTAATCTACCTACGAATGATGAGGTTACTACCTCATGACTACGTCATGGATCTCCATCTAATGCTTATATAATAACTATTGAGTGTTAGCTCACCTAATTATAAAGAAAACTTAACTTTTTGTGACATTATGATCCATCATTTTGATGACCTATATCACTTGATTTAATCTCAATTTCCTTCTTTAATTAATTGATTTTGTATGTTTTCAAAAAAGGGAAGGGAACTTAGTGATAGTAGATTTAGGGGGAGTGATGACAATGAGAGGGGGCGACTTTTGTATATGTTGTATTTTATACTTAAGTAATCTTTTATTATTTACACATGTGGATATTTCTTATACACTTGATGGTTAATATATCTTTTATTCTTGAAATTGATTTACATTTTATACATTAACAATAGGGAGATTGTTGAACCAAAGGAGGTTTCAATCAATATTTTAGTGATAACAAAACATAAGTAATATTAATGAGTTTATTATCTTGAAGGGCAACTATATAAGAACAAGATGTAGCTATGCATAACTCAATGAGATATCAATCAAATTAAGAACAAAAGTAGATTAAGGAACATCAAAGTCATTCTACATTATGTAATGTTACTTTTAATCTCATTTAGTCACTATGAGAATCTTATAGGCTCATCATGTATAAACATTTTATCTTACTTCATTATATAAGTTTTTTCATTCATTAAGATGTATTAAAGCCTTTTATTAATAAGAAAAAGCCTCCTGATCTTTCAAACACTCTTTAGGGGATAATTTGGTAGTTGTGTTTTAAGTATAATTACATTAAACAAATTAAGTTTGAGAATTTGAATGTGTTAAAATCATGTTTTTTTAGAATTGGTCAACCAATATAGGTTAGTGATCGATCAATGTAAGTTAAATTTGTAACATAGGTGCTTGTTAACATATTGATCAATGACCGCGCGTCGTAACGCTAGTCAAAATTAATTAACTAGACTACTACTGTAGCAGTGGCGAGTCTAGGTCGATCCC
>JANZLD010000235.1:57348711-57363587 GCA_026413575.1 Erythroxylum carthagenense | reverse complement strand
AACAAACGGCTCGAGGGTCCATGGAAACAAAAGGAAGAAACCGAAGTTTACATCCTGAACAAAAGGAAGAAACCGAACTCAAAATGATTTTAACTAATCTTTCAGTTCATGATTCCTTATAATTCAATCCTCTTATAATATAATGTTTTGATTATATATAGAACATGAAATTAATATCTACTCTATTTGAGTCCAATCTTATCAATTCTCTGCCACTAATAAATAATTATATTAATGACATTTGAACAATATTTTAAAGGTATCATTCCACTTTGGCCAAAGATTTCTCGGATTAATACGAATATAAAATAACATAATATTCTCTCTAATCACGTTAGAGTGATGAATCTTATATTTATTACTGAGCTACCTCCATATAGTTTATGATATATCAAATGACTATCAGTTGAGCTACCCTTAACTAAGTTATAATTAGTATTAAATATAATAATCCCTATATGAAAAACTTTGGAGATATCAAGTTAAAGGATCACTTATACAATCATGACAATAAGTATTTTCATAGACATATAAGTAATAATCCAAATATCATTTCCATATCGGATCTGTTCAGTGAACTTGTTTTTATAACAAATTCCTACACGTTTATTTAAGTATCTTCATATTTTAGTCTATAAGTTCAACTACTTCCTTTATAATGAAGAACATAACATTTACTGATATTTTACTCTCTATTAATATCCAATTTTAATAAAAGAATGACTAATAATAATTTATGGATAATATATAAACGCAATATAAATCTTATAATAATGCTTATCATAATTTCTTTTACAATATATATTTATAACATGGAATTTATCTTATATATCAATTAAATAAAAATATGCATAAGATAAAGAATATCTTTAAATAATCGGATAACCAATCTTAAAGTGCTCAAACTTTTGGAATCTTTTCAATTTAATACCCAAGGTTGTAAATTTTTCAATTAAGTGATTGACCTTTTAAAACCTTAACAATTTAGTTTAAAACATTAGTTTTTGCTAATTTACAAGTTTTAAAAGGTTAATCACTAAATTGAGAACTTTAAAAAGTTTGACACTAGTTGAAAAAATCTTAAAAGGTTAGATACTTTTGAATATGTTATCCCTTAGATAATTATCTCACAAAAATTTATAACTAACAAATGGATTGTAAGGCATAACCTAACATGTTAAAGTTACCAATCTAATTGATTTGAGCATTTCACCTAATTTATAACCATTGATTCCTTATTAATTTCAAACACATGATTTACTAAGTATTATATGTACATAATTTATTTAACATGTATTTAATCATTTTGTAATTGGGTAAAAGATACTAACATATCTTATTGTTTCATCTAAAAAGTTGTCCTTTAGATTTCTTGTAGAAGATCTTATTTTTTTGTTAAGTCCTTATTTAGTCATTTCATTAAGTTTGTTGTTAACTTTTGCTATGGCATTCTACATAAATAGCCATGTCACAAAAAATGATTAGGAACTAGCAAACCACCTTAGTAGTATCTATCAAAGAGATTTATCTATTGGTTTACTGATTTTTATTGATTTATCATATTTACATGTCATTAATAATTTTATTCATAATTAATGAATATAATTTATCATATCTTCTTAATAGAAAATAATATATCTATTGATTTATAAAGTAAATTACATATTTTATCAAATTTTAATTTACTATCTAATAATACTATTAAATAAGATAATTGATTATTATTATTATTATTATTATTATTATTATTATTATTATTATTATTATTATTATTATTCAATAAGAATTTGTTAAAGTTTTATTATCATATTAACCATTATGTTCAGTATTAATACTAATTAACTTTTCCTATTATATTAGTTTACTGGACTCAAAATTAATGTTGATTAATTTTTCATGTCTTATTGGTCTATTAGATTTGGTACAGCTGTCGATTAATTTTTTACCCCATTGGTCTATTAGATTCAGTGGCAGGACTAAATCATTTTTCCTCTCTTGGAGTTTGTTGGACTCAATGCTAGTATTAATTAATTATTACTATTAAAAAATCAATTATAAATTCATATTTTTACAAATATATAAAATATTTATTTAAAAAAATGAATGTAGATAATTGATAAGCTGAATTTAAGGTAGGCTAGGCAGATTGATGTTAACTTGATAGGCTTAAAAAATAATTAATAACAAGTCAAGGTATCTTTGATAGAGACACTTTAACACTTAAGTAAGTAAAGCTAAAAGATGTTATATACACAAGAAGATTGACACTACGAAAGTGATTATGAAAACTTACCTTGGTCCATCTTTCTTTTATAAGTAATAATTCTTTAAAGTATGGTTGGACTCTAATTATCCTTAATAGAGTTGAATCCAACCTTAACTAGGTCCTAGTTAACATTTAAATATGACTTTACCTACTCATATGGTTGAATCCTACTTTAACTGAACTTATCCTTCTTAGATAATTGGAACTCTTATATAGGCCCCAAGCACATAAGATTGTAGAAGATTGTTATGCTTACTAGATTAGCTCATGTCTTATTTGTACACTCATTAAAGGCGTATCGTTTTTCCTTTGGTTTCTTATTAATGCTTAAGTTTTCAAGAATGAAACTTCCAATAGTAAAGTACGTATGGATGGTGGCTTAATGAAAGCATCCTTCAAACTACTCCAAAATCACTAGTTATTCGGTTAACAATGAGCATTATAAGTACTCAAAGAGCATATAGAACACAATCTAAGAACTCTCCTTGAACTTCAATGATAAATCTCGATAAGTTTGTTAAAGATAGACCAAAAGTGAAAGAGCAAACACCTAAATCCAAATCACCTAAGCATACCTTCTTTTTTCTATATTGATAATCTTATTTAGTAACTCCATATGGCATGACAAGTTGATGATATGATATATTGACAACCATCTACAATAATCTCATCTTAGAATTTTATCTAGCTTGCTTGCTTATGATAGAATAGCAACCTATTTCCATAATGCATCTCTAACTTTAAATGAACATAAAAGGCAAATAATAATTTTCCAGAAGTCATCCCATTGAAGCTTCACCTATCTTGACTTTCCTTTGGAAGGATTGACTAATGAAAGATGAATATTTGTCAGGAATTGTCCCTCAAAAGCTTTATTAGTAATATTTTTAGGGATTATTTCATATAGATGAAAAATGTCACAAAGATATTTAGAGGAAAAGTTTTGTTTAATCTCAACTATTAACCTAGGTCAATCTCAACCATTCATCGAGATTCTCAAGTTTTCTAATTTTATAGAGTTATTAGAGAGGAAAAAATGTTTTGACTACATACTTGTCTTCTTGAGAGGATCTTTGTATTAAGGTGATCAATAGATTTCCATTTCCCAACATGTAAATTCAAATATGACTTTGAGTTCTATGTGAGGACAAATTGAGCGTTGTGCTTTATGGAAGCATGTTAAATACAGAAGGGTGAATGACCTTCAATACAACTACCTATCTACAATTGAATACCTCAAGACCTTGACTATGTGTTTTTTTGCCTCATTCATATCATTTAATAGCTTTCCCTTTTATAATTACTTGTAGACTAGATATATCCAAAAGCCCTTCCTCTATAGTAATAATTTGATCTACTTATGCTATCATTGGCTCTAACTACTCTTCATAAAATATAAATTAAGGTAAACTATTATAGTTGCCCTTATCTCTTATAGATGATCGAATTTATGGTTTTATTATCTAAGTATCACCTTGTTGTCTACATATATGTTTTCCTTAATTTGTTTGAGCTTTTCCTTGTATTTGACTAATTTGTCTTTTCTTTACCTCACATATGTCATTTGAAGTATGCTAACTTTTTAAACCTAAATAATAGCGTTTGATACTCTGATTTATTGTTGTACATTTTGAAATGATGTTATATTATATATTGTATACTCATTCCTATTGTCCCTTTTAAGTATATCACTACATCATCACCCATTTTCCTAGTTGCATCATTCATACATATAATTTATATAGGGAATTCATTGTCATATGCAAAGTTGTTTAGGAGTTTGTTATTCTTTTCTAAGGGTGTTGACATTTCTTGTAGGAAATCTATTATGAAGTGATTTCAGAGAATTTCTAGCAATGTACTTGAAGTCAAACTCCTATAACTCAATCAATTATTTCACAAGTAATCCACTTAATAAGGTACGTCGATACATTGATTGTATGGGTTTGAAAGTATTTTCTTACCTTCTTTGTGCTAATAAATAATGCAGGTGCTATCTTTTCTAGATTAAGTAGTTTAGCTATAAAGCCTCATAGTATCTTGCTTACATGGTATATTGGATTTTTGGATATTATCTTCTTCTTTGATGAGGACAAAGGTGATGATCACTTTAGAAATGACTATGCAGATGTATAAGATTTCTCTAAGTTATGGAGTCAATAGTATAGTGGACTCTTATTCTTTCAATTGTTTAAAGGCCTTATTGACATTCTTAAGTCCACATAAACCCCTTGAGCTTTCAAAGTATTATGAAAAGTGATACATAGTCATCAATAAATCTTAAGAAGAACCTCGATAAACTTGTTACAACACCTATTTCATGTTTTTAGGTGTTTTCATACTAAGATACCCTTAACCTTTTAAGAGTTAACCTCTATCCTTTTATAGATGATCCTGAATTTACAAAACTTGCCAAACTCATATTAAATGCATATTTTAAGGGTTTAATTTCATGTCGTATTCATATAAGATTATAAAATTAGAGATGTTAATGGGTTGTACCAGACTAAAGGCAGTTTAGGCTTAGCCCATCTCTGTAGTGATGATGTTAACCCAACCAGAGCTCAATTAAGCCATCACCAAAATAACATTATTTGGTATAGTACGTTAGGTTAGCCAATGATTAACTAAAACCTATCCCATTGACTTTAGGTAGGGTTAAGTGGACTAGGTCAGGTCCTTCTTACTATCTATGTAAAATATTCTTCTAGGTATGCTACGTGGTCTCCCCCAAGTTTTGTCTTTACAATCATGCCATCCATATATGCTTCGATGTTTCTCACAATCTCTTTGTGAAAAACTAAGTTTACTAACTTTTGATGTATTAGTCTTGCCTTTTTTAAACTAAAAGACATGACTTGGTAGTAATAGAAACCCCTGTATTTGACGGAAGATGTCTTTTTTAAGCCTTGTTCAACCTGATCTGATTGTATCCTGAGTAAGTGTGTATAAAGTTTAGGTTTTGAAATATTGGAGTGACATCTGTTAAGTAATATACTTTTATAAGGTAGTATTTAGGGTATGTTTTATTAATTATGAAGCTAACATATATGATCGACTTCCCATTTGTCTTCTTGATCATGACAACATACGTGAGCCACTAAAAGTAGTCAACCTTTATAACGAAGCATGCTTCCAAAAGTTTGGTTACTTCCTTTTTAATGACATTTTTGTCTTTATATTGTGAAGGTCCTCTTTTTTTTTATTTTGTAGACCTAAAAAGGAGATTCATATTTTACTTATATAAGAGATTATCTCTCTGCTCACCCCATTCCTTTCAATTGGATTAAGAGAAGATATCTAAGAACTTCTTTAAATTTTACTTAGTAATTTATTATAGCCTTGCATTAATCTTAAAATTTGTGGATTCTTTAAGTCTTCTCAGTATGACTTGTTCAATTCCTTCTTTCAACTCATCTCTAATTTCCTTAATTGCGTCCTTAACATCTAGTTCTTTCACATTCACAGTTCAAGTGACATTTTTTTCTTGTAGGATTGTAAAAAATCATTTCTATCATCCTTCTATCCCCAAATACCTCATTTGTATTATTGAAGGTTAGAAATTTCAATATAAGTTAGTAAGGAGACAGTAGTACTTTCATGCCACAGATGGAAATGGCCTTCTTAATTGGATGATATCATATATTGTTATATCCAAAGGATATCCTTACTATGTAAAACTCTATCATATTGGTTACCTGTCTTGACCTTGTTCTAACATTATAGCCAAAGATATTTTTCTCTAATTATATTATTGGTCACCCTCAAAATCAAACATGGGTGAGGTGATAGGTCTAAATCTATTTATTGAGGTTTTAATCTCCTTGAAGGTATCATAAAAAAAGATGTCAATCATACTTCTTATATCTAATAATATTATTTTAACGAGGGGTTAGCAATCAACATGTTTGCAACTTCATGAGGGTTAATTAGGGACCTCACTTTTTTAAAGGTGATCTCAAAGATCTTCCTCATTTTATTAGATCATGTATGATTAGGTTGTTCATAAAGGCTCTTAATATGGATTTCTTTGATTGTGATTTGGATTCTCCTTGATTTCCTCCAGTGAGTATGATGCACTTCGCTATCAGGTTCTTTAAGTTCTTGGGTTAATTGGATGACTCATTCTATCATCAACATCTTATACATTAAATCATTAGTTATCCTTTATATACCTTTTAACCCCTCGTTTCATTATTGATTTCCTATAGAAGCTACAATATATATTTATGTTTACTTTGGTTGAGTTACTGATCATTATTTTTGACTTTTCTATGATGCCATTGTCTAAAATATAGTCAATAACTCTGTTAAGTAAAATATTGAATCTAAGCATCTCTTCCTTAATGGTTCCTTTGTTTTTTTTTTCCCCCTTTTCATCCAGTTATCTTTAACTTCTTTTGTTCAACTTTATTGTTTAAACACTCGCCCCTTTTTTGGTTCTTAGCATACTTATTGGGGCATCTCATATTACGCTTTACATCTTCTAGGTTTATATATTTATGTGTCCAAATTTGCGCTGTCTCAAAGCTTCAAGGTTCCTTTTCATGCATTGAGTTCCATAAGAGTAGCAGGGATTAAGTTCATTTATGAAGGCTAGTGTTGCCACCCTTACATCTAGAATAGAGATTTTGGTAGCTTCAAAACTAAAGGGTTAGAGATAATTCCTTAAACTTTCTTCCATTTTTGAGTTATTAATATCAAAAATCTCAAGTGGTAAAGAAGGCTTTGTAGTTTTTGGTATCATATGTGCCATACAGGTCTAAAAGTTCCCTATAATGATGCACATGATTAATAAACTTGTGCATTTTCTGATAAATCTCTAAAGTTGGCATCTAAATCTAGTTGGTAGTAGCTAAACTGAGATGTTAGGTACCTAGGGGCTTTTGGTTGTCAGGATTATCTCCCAAGTTTCATATTTGGTTAGCAAGGGTGTAGGGTTAAGCAATATGGATGGGCTCTCCTTAAAATTAATTATGTAGTATTATGGAGTGCAAGTGGTTGCTTTAATGGTGGTGATGAGGTGTGGGCTGGGGTGTAGGGATCATCTGTTGCCGTCCTTATTCCAATTCTCTTATTTATTCTCGCAACATTAGGATTCGACTACTTTGTCCTCTAAATTATCAATGATATGAAAGGCTTTAGGGATTCCAGTTCTTCTAGTGACATTAGTGAAATGGTTGATTTTATTAGTATCAATTGTTCTTTCCTAAGGTGGGGTTGTTTTGCATATTTTCTTAAGTGAGAATTTTAGAAGATTCCACTTAGTTTTCCACAAATAGTGCAAAATGATGTAAGCTAAACCTATAGTAGGTTTGGTAGGTTAATCTCAATTCGACAAGCCTACTAAAATAACTACTAACAAGTCAAAGATATATTTCCATCAGAGACATTTTGACGTTCGAGTCAGTAAAATTGAAAGGTATTAAGTATGTAAGAAGATTGCTAAGTATGTTTAATGAAACTGATCATGATAACTTATGTTAAGAAACTTCCTTTTGAAAAAGTAATCCTTCTTTGAAATATAATTGGTCTCTAACTATTCATAATGTAGTTGAATCTACCCTCTCCTAAGTGGCGTAGTTAATATTTCATCAAAATTCTAACTCGTTATATGATTGAATCATAATTTAATTAGACTTATCCTTTTTGAATAATTGAACCTCTTATATGGACCATAACGTGTAAGCTTGTAGGAGATCGATGAACTTGATGAATTAACTCGGGTAAGATATGTACACTCATTAAAGGTATATCAATCATAAAGAAAATAAATATTATTACATAGTTATAAGTTAGTAAAATATATTAATAATATTATTTATTAGTTTTATACAATAAAATAAAATTACTTAATTTACTATCATTTTAAATGTACGAATTTACTATTAACTATTAATAAAATATAATAAAGTAATGTACTATTAATTATTAAAAAATAAATTTATATTACATATTTAAATTTTAAAAAATTGACATAAATAATGAGATATAATATGATAAAATTATCAAAAGATAAGAAAGTTATAATTTATATTTATTAACAGAAGAATGAATCAAAATAATTATTTAAAATTATAAATAAAAATAAAAATGATTTATTATCATATTAAGTATTATTATTTTGCTATAAATAATGTTTTAAATATAATCAGTATATTTAATACATACCAAAAATCATTCCTTACAGTGTTGTTATTTAATTACATGAGTTGGGTGGAATCATACTGCGCCGTTGCTCTTGAGTTGCCCCATCTGTACCACTTTACCAGAATAGTCATGGCATCGAGGACCCCACATGGCTCATGTGGGCCAACACACCGCCCAAAAAGAACGGACCCTAATTGGGAAAGCCTTCTCTCCACTTCCACCAATGAAGGCCCACCCCTACTCAATCCTCCGTTTCTTTTCTCCTTTTTATCTCCACTTTTACCCACGCCCCCATTATTTGACGAGAATTGAGAAGTTTATCTTATATAACTCCAGCTTTCTGTGAATGAATGGTATCCAAGACCCTTTTTCTATAATCTGATGGTAGGAAGAAAATGCTGTATCTATCAAACATGGGATTGAATTGTTGACTTAAGCTAATATCGTAGAAAAGGATAAGAGGAATTCATCTATTCTTCTGACCAAAAAACTTCTCTTTTTAATCGATAAGTTATTTTATGTTTAGTGTAACATTTGAAGAGTTGATACTAAAATTATTTTTAAAATTATAAATCCCTACAATAATTTAAGAAGTACCACCTTCGACGAATTAGAATTTTGCAACAACTTTCTTTTTATAATCAAAACAAACAAATAAATAAGTATTAGAGACAGTAATTGTGTACATGTCAAAACATAATAGGCTTTTGGTTTATTTTCTTTAGATAATATATTATACTAACACGTCAATTGGTGAGTTAATCTAAGTACTAGTAAGCTTGTAGTATAACGGAGCGTCATTTTCTGTGTCAGAGAGCAGGGAAGTCCATTTCGGGTAATCAGCCCAAAATGGGCGGTGAGGATTTGGCTTACACATACCGAGGTGATCATCACGAGACCTGACGTCATGAAGACGGCGATACCGACTAGTCGTATAATGTTGACGTGTCAAAATGAGAGTGGAATATGGGCCCCACAACCAATCTCGTTCTAAAAGTCCCTGAGCAGTGCTAAAACAATGGAGTTGAGTGGAACACGTGGACATCGATGACCTTGTGTTGTCATTTAGCGAAATATGGGTCCCACGGTCGCATGGACGCCACGTCACTCGACTCACTTCGCTACGCACCGTATAGATCCCCTTTTTTTTTCCTAATTGTCTTAAAAATGGATTCAGTGGGGCCTAACTTTTGTCCTCCTCCTCCTCGCCTTTTGCTTTCGTTGTATATAAAAGATCTATACACACCCCAAAACTCACACTCGCTCTCTCTCTATACACATACGCTCTCTAGCTTCTGTCCCTATCTCCCTCCAGCTACCATAATAGCTCTGACTCGTGATCCCGGTGTTTCTGGGTTTCCAGCTGTGTACGTATACTCACCCCATATATGTGATTTTACTGTAAAAGCTCGCTATATGTCCGTCACTAACAATGTTTTACTGGGTTAATGTGAGGTGCAGTTAATTTTTCCGGCGTGGTCTGGCCGGATAATGGCATATATGTGCACAGACAGTGGGAATCTAATGGCAATAGCCCAACAAGTCATCAAGCAAAAGCAACAGCAAGAGCAGCAACAACAGCATCACCACAACCAACAGCAACAACAGGTCTTGGGCCTCACTTCATTGCCCTTGAATCCTTGGCCCACTACAATGCCTGGGAACCCCAACCTGAGTTACGGACTCGCCGCAGCTGCCTTCTCCGACCCGTTCCAGATTGCAGGAGGAGGGGATGCCGGGGAGCCAGGGTTTCAGTTCCCGCATATGGAGCATCACTCGGGCGGGTTTAGGTTCTCGGATTTTGGAGGTGGTGGTGGTGGCGAGTTTGATTCTGATGAGTGGATGGATAGCTTGATGGGCGGTGGAGACTCAACGGATAGTTCCAATCTGCCATCTGGTTGCGACGCATGGCAAAATCAAGCTGATTTTTGTCTCTACGGTCCTGATCCATTTTCCACTTGTCCGAGTCGACTGAGCGTCGGTTGCTCTCCACCGTCAGATCTAAACAAAGTCATCTTCACTGAAACTCATAAAAATCACAACTCTCTTCAAGTGCCACCCTGGGCTACGCCGCCGCCGCCACCTGCTCCTCCTCAGGCGGTGGTGAGAGAAACAAAGTCTACAAACCCTCCACCGGCGACCACTCTTGAGAACGACGACGCCGGTTTCTCGTCGAGCTCGCCGGAAATCGAGTCGGTGTCGCCGCTTTTTAGAACCCTAATTGACTGTGCTCGACTTGCCGAGGCAGAGCCGGAACGAGCAGCGAAGTCACTAGTGAAACTCAGAGAATCGGTGTCTGAAAACGGAGATCCAACCGACAGAGTTGCGTTTTACTTCACTGTAGCACTACAAAACAGAGTCTCGAAAAGCTTGCCCACGTATGAGATTACAAGCGAAGACTTTACTCTCTCTTACAAAGCGCTGAACGATGCGTGCCCATATTCAAAGTTTGCACATTTAACAGCGAACCAAGCAATACTAGAAGCTACAGAGAGAGCAAGCAATATTCACATAGTGGATTTTGGGATTGTTCAAGGGGTTCAGTGGGCTGCACTTTTACAAGCTCTCGCTACTCGAGCCGTTGGAAAACCCAGTAGAATCCGAATCTCCGGTATACCGGCTCCAGCGCTTGGTAAGTCACCAACGGCTTCTCTTTTTGCTACTGGTAATAGACTTCGAGACTTCGCGAGACTCCTAGATTTGAACTTTGAGTTTGAGCCCATATTGTCGCCGATACAAGAGTTGAATGAATCGTGCTTTCGGATCGATCCGGACGAGGTGTTGGCCGTTAATTTGATGCTTCAATTGTATAATCTGTTGGATGAGAGTCCAGTAGCGGTAGAGACAGCCTTAGGAATGGCCAAGTCGCTGAACCCAAAGATTGTTACTCTAGGCGAGTATGAAGTTAGCTTGAACAGGGTTGGATACTTGAAGAGGTTCAAAAATGCGCTGAGATACTACTCTGCTGTTTTCGAATCTCTTGAGCCAAACTTGACCAGAGATTCACCAGAGAGACAGCAAGTTGAGAGATTATTACTGGGTCGCAGGATTGCGGGTGTTATTGGATCGGAGGAAACAGGGAGCAGAAGAGAACGTATGGAGGATAAAGAACAATGGCGTGTTTTCATGGAAAGTTCAGGTTTTGAATCAGTTGCACTAAGCCATTATGCGATGAGTCAAGCTAAGATACTTCTATGGAACTATAACTACAGTCCGTTGTATTCTCTGATAGAATCAAAACCTGGGTTTTTGTCTTTGGCGTGGACCGAAGTGCCACTACTTACTGTTTCTTCATGGCGTTGATGGATGTGGTTTGTCTAAGAGGTTCCACCTGGTGGTTTTTTATCTGGTGTGAAACCATTTAGCTATGCCGTTGATGATGTCTTCTGGTGCTGGTTGATCAGAAAAAGGATCAGTCTCTGTTTAATTATAGTTAGTTTTCGTCCGAACCTGTTGATTTACCAACATTTTTTTACGTCTTTTATTAGTCCAGATTACCCAGCTGCTGCTTCTTTTCTCAGTTTGGTTTCTAGATGTGTATTGCTGCATGGTTCCCTTGTAGTTTCTTTGGGGTTTTTGTTATAGGCTGCCTATAGTTTTGAAACAAATTGTACAAAACATGGGAAAGAAAATTGAAGTAGATAACAAATGGTTTTCTTTCCCTTATTGTTTGTAAGCTGTACATAACTTCAGAATTTTTCAGTTTATTTGCTGCTTCTGTAATTGACTGCAGGGTGTGAACTCGCTGTCTCAGGACGTGTACTAGCTTGATTAAAGCATATGATTCAGCGAATTCCAAATAATTCTCTCACTTTCGGCGTCTGATTTTGATGAACAAAAACAAGAAAACTCGATTTAGAGCTCTGCTCTGATCTTCTGCGTTTGCGTAAATGGTCAAACAGTTGGAGGCGATGTTTTCAAGAAGAGACTGCCTTAAATCTATGATGGGTTTTGCTTAAATTGTTTTTTTTTGGTTCACGACTAATTCTGAGTCGTTTTTGTCATAATAGCCTAACAAGAACAGTTGCTCCAACCCGGTTCTGCCGAATTCTAGTAAATGATGTAGCAGCGACATGGTTCCCTTTCACTGTGCTTAAAACTTCTTTTTATCTTAATATGGCTTCTGTTTACTTTGCTTTTCTTTACTTGCAGTCATCGTTTTCCTTGAATCAACTGGATTGAAAACGACTTGTAATTGTACATGGGGGATGGGACCTTGCTGCCTTCCCTGCCAATTGCACAATCTAGACTGAGGACCTTTTTATCTCTTGGCGATGGCTTTAATGCGTGTCATTTTCGTCCTTGCATTGAGACTTGAGAGTGAGAGAGGGATTTTTCTTGGTATGTTATCAACTGACATAACTTAGTAAGATACAAAGGTCGAAAAAGAACAGCAATTTTAATTAATGGACCAGAATTAGGCATTATGTTTTATGACATTGTTGCTCGAGGTCAAAGTAAAGGTCACCATTCATGATCATCTTAAAGTAAAAAAAAAAACAAGTATAGGAAATTTCGATGTGCAGTGAACCCAATTGAACCATATAACATAATGGAACACAGCTCCAGCTTGATTCCGATTTGTGTGACTGTTGTTGAGTGGTTTATAATAGTCCTATATTTGCAAATCCCCAACTAAAGAGTTTAGCGTGAGTGATTAAGCACTCTCATTCTTTAATTAGAAGTCTCGAATTCGAATTCTGAAACTAAAAAAATCTGATTGATCAACACTTTACTTCTTATAGGCTGACTCGATACGAATAGAAATTAGTCTAAGAGTGAATACTCTATTTAGTAGCCGCCTTCTCACAATTGAAATCTTCCTAAAACACCTCGTGGGCTAAATATACATATATATATTTGCAAATCCCCCGCGATGCCCATCATTTATGAACGTGTCTTACCCTTATATTGGCAAAGATGTAATTCCTGCAGGATCCGTCTCTCTATTTAGTAGCTCTATTTAGTAGCTGAGCGATGGTAATTAAACGCTAATATTCTTCAATTGTTCTCATTATATTTAATTAGTTATTACCAATCTTCTTTATTTTGTTATTTATATTTGTTATATTTATATTTTCTTTATTTTTAATAAATAACAAGTCACATTGAGATACTTCTGAATATTTCTTAATAATTTATGTAATTTTGCTTCTGAGCAATAATAATACCTAACATACGTTTAAGGCCAGCCGCCTTACCTCATAGTCATAGATCACAGAAGATGGCATCTACGAAATATCGCACTCGTGAGCGGCGACAACTACGAAAGGTCTATACTGTAACATATGTCATCATCAAAACAAGCTGTTCTTTCGATGCGTTTGAACCATGCAATGTGAAATTTGTACAACATGAAGATAAGGGTATTCACTTTATTATTTATATTTTTTTTGGACTAAGGAATGTCCCTCCTTGCAATTGAAATTAACACGGTACAATGCTTACCCTATAGTTTGTAGGATCATCTAAGAGGTTTGGATTAATGTCCAACGACGACATTATAATTAAATTAAACACTTCATGGAAACTTCGTGCTACTGCACTGCAGTACTCTATTACCTATGTACTACCAGAGCCTGTCCCCACCTAACTATAAAAAAGTGTACCAGCATGGTTCTGTGCCCTGCAACTTAGGAATGTGCCCACCTTGAAGTCTCCACGTACCTCAGAACATGTAACCTGACGTCACGCAAAAGGCTTATTGGAATTTACAACCCCAGAACCTAGAGTTTTAAAAGGATTCAAAAAGCAACCATTTTGCATGATTTTACTCATTTTCTTTAAATTATAATTTAGTCATTTTTTAAATTATCTCTTTTGCTTTTTATTTAAAAACTAATGGAGCTTATACGTGACATAAAGCATAACTAAGTCTACTTTTAAATGTTACTTTAAAATAATTTAAATTATAATAAAATTAAGTCGTATGCAAATAGGTCCAAATGGGCTGAGATTTTGGAATTATCATCTACTTTTAACTTATTGATTAAATATTAGCATTTTGATTATCTTAAAAAATTATTGATGTGTTTGGCGAATGACTTACTGATTAGCTTATTTAACCCTAATAAGCTGATTTCTAAAAATTTAATAAGAGGAGCTTTTGGAGTTAGTTGTTTGTCTAATGACAGTATTGTCATCCACTTTATTCTTTACTTGTACTCTGTATGTTTTCAAAGTTGACTTTTTTATTATACAATTATGTCGTAAAAATTGGAAGAATATAATAAAGGGGTTAATTAAAATTTCTAATCCTTAATTAGTTTTATAATATTAGTTTACATTTAAAAATACTGTAATATTAAGTTTTTTAATATAAAAAATTACATTAAATTAATATTTTTAATATATAACTACTATATATCGTATCTGAGTCATACTATAATTATAGATATTTTTAATTTATTAAATAATAAAATTCATACATATTATATAAAAATACTAATATGATATAGCT
>JANZLD010000235.1:57320312-57339518 GCA_026413575.1 Erythroxylum carthagenense | reverse complement strand
GTGCCTTCTTTGTTTTGCAGGTACCTTCACGACGACGTCATCACCAGAAGCTACCAATTCATGGATCCAAACGGCAATGTCCCGTTCCGCCAAAATCTGGCAGAACCAAAATGTAATGTATAATTTATTCAACAAAATTTTTTAAATATTTGAAAATTAGATATTTTATTTTTGTGCTAATAACGTTTTGATTTTCTAAATAAACGATAAAATTAAGTGTATAACTAATTGAAAATTAAATATTGATTTTTGTGCAATTTTGAATTCTAAATAAGCATTAATTAAGTTTATAACTAAAATTTAACTAATAACTCATTAAATAATTTATTAGTTTTATATTTTATATTAAGATATTTAACTTAAAATGTAATAGTTGCTCATTTTAAGATTTCTAATAAAAAAATCAATTAATCAAACACTTAAAAGTTTAGAATATGTTGAAAAATATCAATACCCCATATATTCTCATAATTTAAAAATTTTGTGAAATCTCGTATTTTTATTGATTAATAATCTCTATAAATTGTCGACATACTAACCTTACATCAAATTGGGAGTAAGTACAAATACTTGAATCATAATTTTGGAATAAACCAAGATATTTTTTTAGTCATAAACCATTTTATTCTTGCATTATCTTATCCTTATGGCATCTTGAACTCAGTAAGTCCCTTCCAAGTATTACTGCTCTATCTTACCAGCTTTTCAAGAAAGCTATCTATTTTTGTTCTCTTTTATCCTCCTCTATTTTTAACTTACTTGTTATGCCTACTTTACTGTGGACCTCCACTGATATCTAGTTTAGATGCTCACAATATACCATCTTTCTTGCTATGCTTGTGGTAACTTAGATTTGTTAAAGTTGGCAATTATAATTTCCCTTGTCCTGGACATTATGATTAGATATGCACATCTTGGCAATTATACTCGAAGATTCATTTATTTCCTTATCTCCTTATAGCACATACTCTCGTGCTCAATGCTAGCTTCTACGGGCAATTATTGCCTTTTGGATGCCTACACCACTATGTTTTCCCAATTCTCCTCATTGTTGTAATATTTACAAAGATCTTGTATTTTCAACCATAGTTACTTTGAGTAACTACATTGAAAAAAATGTATGGTTCCTAGTTTGATTCTCACCGTTCCAGTTGGAGGTTGTGATTCTAGAGCCCTTGATTATGTAAAATATACTTAACCTATTTCTTATGGCAAGCCATATAATGAAAGCAGTCTTTGGAGAATCGTATTTGAACTATACAAAGTTGCTCTATTGCATTTTAAAAGATGAGTCTCTAAAAACTTAATAACAAGTTTTATTGTTAAACTGATGTGAAGTTTGTCTAATCTAGCTTATTTTTGGGTGAAACACTTTAGGAATAAATGAAGAGGCCCCTTTTCACTCCAACTGCCAAACCATAGCCATGTATTCTTTTTATTGTCTATCATGTGTTTGATCTCCCACAAAAGTGTGTCCCCTAAATTTAGCATGCAGTACATGGTCCAAGATGTGTCTAATTTTGCCTTTGAGTCCTATAAACTTTGGTTCTCCAAGCAATGTGAATGTACCCATCATACCCAAAGGTTCTCTTTATCTATAAGTAATCTTAAATTTCTTTTAGCTAGTATGCTTTGTTGGCGATTTGCATTGGTCGAATTCCCAAACCTCTAATTGCATTATACTTAACCATGGCATTTGCTTTTTTATGAGCATCTCCTGTCCAAAGAAAATTCCTCAACATTCTTTCTATGTTTTCAACAAGTTTCCATGTGAGATATCCAATAAACATAGAGATTATTCAATATGAATTTGATTAACTAAAGTCTTCTAACATACGACAGGCTTTTGTTGCACTAGACTTATTCTTCTCTAAATCATCTTATACAAATCTTAGCAATCGTTATAGGTTAGTCTATTAGTAGTAATAATGACTCCCAAACAAGTGAAAGAGGGATTTTTTTATCCTTAAACCTAAGGAAATTAGCATCAGTAGAGACCACCATGTAGCTTTTTTCTTAATTGACTATAATGTCTAATAGCTTGCTAAAAGAATTAATAGGATTCATTAGTACCTAAATCTAGCAAGCATTAACTTTAGGAAACATTAATAAGTCATTAGCAAATGAAATATTCAATATTTTCAATCTGTTGCATTTGTTATAAAAATTGAAGGAGGGATTCCTTCTAATATTGTACTCAGTCAATCTTCTCAAAATTTCCATACAAATTGAGAATAGATAGGAGGATAAGTTATCACCTTGCTTTACCTATTTTCATCCCTTAATCACTTGAGTTTGTTCTCCATTCACCAAGGTGATAAATGATTTAGTAGTTATGCATTACATAATCCATTTAATATGCTTTTATGGAAATCCAAAAGCCTCAAGGGGCGCAATATAAATTCTTAATTGCTTGAGTTAAAAGCCTTTTGAAAGTCTATCTTCTTTGCACAACTTTTCATTGATCCATTCTTTTTGTATCCTTTGAAAATTTCTTGTGCCAATAGGATACTGTCCTCAATGTTCCTTCCTCTAATGTAGGTCATTTGTGAGTTTTTTTATGAAGACTCCAGAATCAAGCTTAAAGCCAAGATTTTGGAGATGATTTTGTATAGAGTGTTGTAATAAGCGATTGGGCTAAAATATTTGGGTTAAGCAGTTTGTGTACTAAAAAAATATAATTTCGGTTTATCTCCTTACTATTATTCTAATGCTAAAAACATCCTAGATGGAATTACTGATATGCTCCTTGATTTCTAACCATGACTCTTTAAAAACTAATAATTTAAATCATATGGTCTTAAGGTTTTATCAGAATTAAACTCCTTTAAAACATTCTCTAGATCCTATAGACAGATAGGTCTTATTAGATCCTTAACTTTCTTTTCAAATTTTGCAATTAATATGAAAGTGTTGAGCACCTGCATAGAAGAATACCTCTTAGAGTGAGATCCCAGGGTATTTTGGAAGTATATGAACACCTCTTCCCTAATCTCCTTTTATCTACATATTCTCCCTCTATTGTCCTTGATAGGGTTTGTGATTTTGTTAATATTTCTCTTTATTAGAATAACTTTGAAGAAGAAACAAGAATTCTTGTCACCTTCTTAAAGTCACTATGTTTTAGATTTCCACCTTAATAGGGATTTATGTGCCTCAAGTGCTTTGACATAAGATTAAATGCACCTTTTTTATTCCTCCTTTTAGTAAGAGGATCCTTATATAGGTCAATTTGCGCAAAGGTGAGTTGACTTCTTTTCTCCTTAATGTTAGTGTTTTTAATGTTTAAATGTCTCTAATGTAGAGGCTTATGATTCTTTTTCACAGATAAAATTTCTTGATGTATTTGTATTACACATAGCCACCTATTTTAGTTCTTATTCCTATTTTAATTGCCTTTTGGAATCCTTCAAGCTTTGAATTGTAGTTGAAGAATATGAATGGAGTAATTTGAGTAAGGACTTTTGTCATATTATGGACTTCAATTGGAGTATGGTTTAAAGTAAGAGGATTGTTAAATATGGCCTTGCTTCCCTAGAATTTCATCATCCATTTTTGATGCATCAAACCTCTATCTAGCTTCCTTCTCAAATTCCACTTCTCTTGCCATTTATTTCAGGTAAAGTGGTTCCTGTTATAATTGAGGTTTGTGACTTCTATGTTGCTCAAACAAGACATGAACTCATTGCATGGAGCTTTTGAACTTGCCTCTCTTTTTAATTCAAATGTATGAAGAGTATTGTTAAAATCATGAAGAATTATCTAAGGGATGTCCATATTTAAGCACTTGTTTTTTAGTTTCCCTATAGTGAAGTTCTCTGGAGTGGTAGGTTGGCAGCATATATAGAGTTGAAGCAAGTTCTTTGCTTATTGTGCTTCAGAACAACTTACAAATGTATAACTTAGTCACTAAATTGATGATCATCTTTCTTAATCTTCTCTAGATCATATGCCACTACTATTCTTCCATTGCTTTGTACATTATAATTAGTGATAATTTCCCAATTGCATTAGATGAACCAAAGTTCCTTGCATATATCCTCTTTGAGTTTAGTTTCGAAAATTCTAATTAGTATTACCTATATTGCCTTTAGGTAGTTAAAATGTACAGGCTACATATTAGAGTTATTGAGACCTTTAACTTTCTAAGCTAAAACTAAAACTAAAGGGGATTAGAGGGGTGTTTTGATCCTAATTTGACTTTATTTTATGAGTTAGTCAATATTTTTATATCGCAAGTGCACGGTGTAATTGTAGCTAGTATCGGCAAGTACTGATCGATGCTACAAGGACAACGAGTACTAATAATTACCATTGTTCTATTATTTGGCTTAAGAACTAATTATGATTTTTAATTAAAAAACTAAATTTAAGCAAATAAAATAAATGAACAACACGATTAAGTAGAGAATTAGGAAGCATTAAGTTAATTACCAATATCAAGTGATTAGTATCTAGGTTTGAATTCCGCTAAACCTAAATAAATTGATCTTTTGTTATGCAATTGGATTGATGATTTATTAGACTGAGAAGTTGAGTCTATTAACAATTAATCCTAAAGTTTCTAACCAAATTAATTAGGTTAAAGTTTATAAGATTGCGTTATCATTTTATGAATCCTTCTATTAAGTTTGACCATAATTGGGAGGATTTATGCCATCCTATCTTTAGGGTTGCAATTAACTCTTTCGAATTACTGTAGATCTATTCAAACCTAGGATTTCTCAATTGCTAAGTCTAAAATCAAATTATAATATAATATTTGGATTATTAGAACATAAATAAAACAAGTAATTGGATCTCAATAAATCAAACAATCAATTGCATTCACAAAATAATCAACACATGTTCAGGTATCAAATAGGGTTCATCTAGCGTAAATACTAACGAAAAATTTGGTTATACATCGGCAAACACAAAATCAAATATAAATAAACAGAAAATTGAATCGAAAACAACGAAATCATATTTCTAAATCTCCCTAATTATCTTCTATCAAATATTTTGGCAATGTAGGGGTATGATCTTGTATTTTGATGGATCCGTCAATAAAATCTTTGCATTTCCCTCTCCTTTGGCTCATTATTACACTTGGAATCATCTTTAGAAATTTCAAAACGGTTTTTGCTTTCTCTCTCCCTCAGTTGCCTCCAAACTTCTTCTTTGGTATAGAATTCTAAGGTTTTGGCATATGCAAGGTCTCTTGCACAACTGTGCATAACCAAAAATTTTGGATATCACAAACAAGCACAGCCTCCGGTAAGTGCACAGGTAGATGCATAACCAGGTATCCTTTATGTGCATAGGATCTTCATTTTACACCGTGCTTTTGTCCAAATTTTGCTCCTTTAAGTCCATGAACGCAATTATAATTTATATACACGCTTAAAACGAATTAAGTACCAAATATATACCAAAAGTAATAAATATCAAGCAAAAACACATCAAATATAGGGTAAAAAATATGCTCAATTATCCATCTATCAATTATCCCCACACTTAAGCTTTTATTTATCCTCAAGCAAACTATAATCAAAATTATAAATTTTACGACATCAATCCATCCTCAATTTCAACCTGTTCATTTATACTATACATTTTCGTATCCTATTAAATCAAATTAACATACAATCAGAGTCAAGTTGTCCTAAAATTAATTTTCTAAGTAATATTAATAATAATCACATCAACAATCGCATTGAAATCAAAAGCATATCTCTTTACACCATCACCAAAATTTCACTTAATGCATTCAAGTGTTTAGTGTGAAAAGTATCAAAACTCTCAATCATGCATAGTAGAATTCTTACCATATACTTGCTATAAAATTACATCTCCTTCTCTTATGTACAAACTAGAAACAAAAATAAAAAAGTCTTTGTGTAGGTTGTAATGGGGCATAGGTACGGTATGAGTGTGACAATAAAATGGGTTTAAGTGAAGGAGATTTACTCAAAGAAATATTAGAAGACTTGTTTACACACATAAATCCTTTCATCCTAAATCTATCGGTACCACAAACTTTGCTTCTTTTCTTTTATATGCTCGGTTTTTTTACAATAAACCAATTTGAGCATTTAGTACCATAATTCAACAAATATTGGGCCTTTCTCAAATTTCAAGTCTTAACAAGTAAACAGTGTAAATAACTTTCAAGGTTTAAAATAAGCAGGTCTTCAAAGAAAAATAGGATAAAGGTTAACATGTGGGTTTAATCAATGAAAAAGGTTGAAGCTCAACTTTATTATTCCTAAAGGTAAATTTTTGGGTATGGTGATTTTTAAAGAAAAAGGGTTAAACGGTTGGTAAATCTAAATGCCTTTATCATGTTAATACTTCTAATTTAACTAGTATAGCCTTAACATGCATAAAAAAAAAAGCAAGTTCTAGAATTATCCTACTATATATGATAACACACACATGAAAGAATAATAGAAGCTTTAAACATTTTAAAAATTGTTTTTAGGCTCAAAAGCTCATAAAAAAGATTGGGTATATAGGAGTAAATAATATACAAATTTCATTCAACTTGCAAATTTCAATGATTACGAAAAATGACTTAGAAAACGAATTTCATTCCAACCATCATCCTTTTGCACACCAATTCAAATCAATAATCAACAAGAAAGTGTAGTATTTATAGATATATTCAACCAATTCAAGATATTAGTATATAAAAATTATAATTAAGATTATAATAAACTTGAAGAAATCAATTTAAGATTCGTTAAACCATCCCCACACTTAAAATTGGAGATTATTCTCATTGTACAAAATACAAGTATATATGAAAGTGGGAGGGTTGTTTGGTACTTTCTTGATTATAACGATTTCTTGATGTTAGATCCATCTAATATATAACTTATCCTTGCACAATAAAAGAAAAGGAAAGGATAAATAGAAATAAAAGAAATAAAAATAACATAATTGAAAACAAACCATAAAAGCATCATTTGTTATAATGTTAGATAGGACAAAATAATTAACGAAAGGAGAATTAAAAACATAAGCAAAAGATAAATAAAAAGAAAGAAGATACAAAGTTAAACATCTCACCCTAAATGTTTTCGTTCATCCATTGCCTAGCAAGTCTTCTAAGCCATCTTCTTCTTGTTCTCTCCCTCTTTATAAATTGGTGTTCTTCCTTATAGTCCTGCATTTGACTTCTTGGTCACAAATGTTTTACTGGGAAAGGGTATTGGTAAATGTTTTGTTGGGAAAGGATATTGGTATCTCTCTAATAACTTTTGCTCTTAAAAGTCAACTTGTTGCTAAGTAGTTTATAATAATACTCCTTTTAACAAGTTGAGGTTCATAGCATCTATAACCAATAAGCTAGTTTCTCCATCAATTGAGGCTCTAAAGACTAGAGTGGTAAAAAGGGAAACATACTGATTGGTTACTTTGCAAACAAATGTCCTGCTTTTCCTCAATCACAAAATTAGGCATTCTATTCTTGGAAGGAAACCAGGGCCAAATGAAGTTCTCATTAATGAAGATGACATGTTCTTGTTCAAGTTTAGCATTAAATCAAACATATAGAAGATGTTAGAATTAATCCCTTGGCATATAAACGGAAAACCCATTTTCCTTAAAAAAAAATGGTGGCCTAATATGGATTTCCTAAACCTTAAACACAAACACATTCTAATATGGATCAATTTCTATAATATACCACCTTATGATTAAGTTACCTAGCTAGCTCACTTGGTAGGTTGATACGTTATAGTGAATATAGGAAAGGTATTAAGAGAATAGAATATGCTCGTTTTTGTATATAAGTTGAGGAGGGAAAAGAGGTCCTAAGGAGTTAAACCTGGTGAAATTAGATGAAGATGGAAATATGGTAGACGCTGAAATAAATTGAGTTATAAATGGAAGTCTATCACTCCCACAAAAAGAGAGAGTGGAAGTCTACAGGAGAGTGAGTTAGAAATGTTTCTTATGCTGAGTTAACGTGGAGGAAGACATCAACATTGGAGAAGAATATTTGATTAAAAAAAAAATACCTCAAGCTTTATAAAAAAAAGCATTATTTTATAGGCTCTAAACTTAACTATTAATGTGTCTAAAAAGGGCTATAGTCCAAATTCAGTCTTGAATGTTCAAATAAAATGTTCAACTGCAACTAGGGATAGAAATGTGTCTGAAACTCCAATTTCTCCTAATGATCCAAAGATTATATAAATTTAGAACTAAGTTGAAGCAAGATCCAATTTTGACTATGCTGATCTTTCAACACTTCAAGAGAATAGTGCAACACTCGGGGGAACAACTTCCAATACTATAAAGAAGGCTAGGGGGAAGCCTAAAAAGAAAAATTAAGGCATCCTTTCCTCTTCCAAGTAATGTCCATTATATCCTGGAATTTAATGGTGTTGAATAAACCTAAAAGTAGCAAGTTCTTCAAGATTATCTCATTTATAAGAAATGAATTTTTATTGGTTTTTCAAAGACTAAAATAAAAAATGCAACTTTTAAGGAGAGTCTATAGTTTCTAAATAAGGTTTGGCCACTTATTAGCAAGTATGAAGCTCACTTGAATACAAGAATTGTTGCCTATTTATTTTAATCCAAACAAGATTGCTCTTTACTAGACTTATTGCTTAGACAAATTCTTACATTGTCAATTAACTTGTAACAACTAAATATTAAACTTAATATTATTTTATGTATGTTGTTAGCTTGGGTTTAATGAGGAAGAAGCTTTGAGAAGACCTCATTAACCTTAACATAAACCCCATAACCCCCTGATTTGTCTTAGGTGACTTCAATAGTACCTTTCTTAGTTAAAAATTTGAAGGAAAAATCTATAAGATGATTATAGTGAGGATTCATTAATTGCATCAATAAAACAAGCCTCGCTAATAATAGATTACCTAGTGCAATAACTAATAGGTAGATGGATGTTGAGGAAGAAGCTAGACAAATGTTTGGTTAATAAAAGTTGGCTATTTCAATCTTCTTTTATGCTTAGATCGCTCAACTATTAAGGTCAATATGATAATTAATTAGCTCAAAAGACATGTCTCTTTTAGGTTCAAAACTATATGCTCGACTTGTAAGGCTTTAAGATGCTGTGAGAAGAAGAAGCAATGCTCTAGTTGAGTGATACACATCCTTTAAATACATGAAAAATTAAATGTTACAAGGGAAGCACTTAAGGCACTAAATAGAATACATATGGGTAATATTAAAACCTCAATAGTGGAAACTTAAAACCTTTTATCATCTCTTTAGGAATAATTTTATCAATTGGCTAACGATGATGAATTAAAAAGGAAGGAGGAAGAAACTCTTTTTAACTATACAATAATTCTTAGTATTCACAATTCTCTCATTAAACAAAAATCAAGGAATCTTTGGTTAAAGAAGGGATACAAAAGGTCCAAGTTCTTTTCAATTTAATGCTCGTAAGGAGGAACGTTAATTGAATTATAACTCTCCAAATTCCTAAAGGGGAGATAAATTTAAAGCCTTATAAGTTAAAGGAGTTAGTCATGGGGTAGTTAAAAGATATCTTAGGCTCTTATAGCTAAGTACAAGCTCTCAACAATCCTTGAAGTCTTTTTTTATTGAAGTGATTTTAAATAGTCAAATATAAAAGCTTATTGAATCGATTACCATATTGGAGAAAAAAAAATAGTTTAAGCTTTAATCTATATATGATGGATTTAATTCCCTATTTTACTAAAAGAATTGGGGTATTATTTAAGGTTTCATAACGGTATTTGTGGGATTCTTCTAAAATAGAAGAATGTAACAAGAAATGAACAAAACATGTATTTATTTGATTCCAAATATTTAATGCTTCTTTCTTGAATGGATACAGACCTATTTCATATTTTAATATCGTCTACAAGATTATCTTCAAGATAATTGTTACTAAACTAAAACAAATCCTAAAAGATATCATTATTCTTAGCCATAGACATTCATCCCAGGTTAAAATATAAGTGATGATATCTTGATGGCTCAAGATCTTTTCAAATACTTACCATAAGAGGAGAGGGATAAGAAATTGTGCCTTGAAAATAGACATCTATTATAACAGTCCAGATCACTCGCTTACAGATATTGTTCGCTTTGGGCCTTGGTCCAGTCAAGCCCTCACGGCTTTGCTTTTCCCGAGACCTTCCCAAGAAGTCACCCATCCTAGAACTACTCTCCCCCGAGCACATTTAACCTCGGAGTTCTGATGGGATTCAGTCCGTTGGGCCATGGAAAACACGTATGTAAGGGAGAGGTATCCGTACCCTTATAAGGCGTACTTCGTTCCCCTTTCTAACTGATGTGGGATCTCACACTCTCCACCCCCCTTACGGCCCAGCCCTCTTTAGAATCCAGCCTAGCTGGCACAACGGTTCGGGTACTGGCTCTGATACCACTTGTAATAGCCTAGATCACCCGCTTACAGATATTGTCCGCTTTGAGCCTTGACCTAGCCAAACCCTCACAGTTTTGCTTTTTTTGAGGCCTTCCTAGGAGGTCACTTTAACAACCCAGATTACTCGCTCACAGATATTGTTTGCTTTGGGCTTTGGCCCAGCCAAACCCCCATTGTTTTGCTTTTCCCGGAGCTTTCCCAGGAGGTCATCCATCTTAGAACTACTCTCCCCCGAGCACATTTAACCTCGGAGTTTTGATGGTATTCAGTCCGTTGGGTCATGAAAAATGCGTCTGTAAGGAAGAGGTATCCATACCCTTATAAGGCGTACTTCGTTCTCCTCTTCAATCGATGTGGAATCTCACACTTTCCACCCCTCTTAGGGCTCGACCCTCTTTAGGGTCCAACCAAGCTGGCACAACAGTTCGAGTATCGGCTCTGATACCACTTGTAACAGCCCAGATCACTCGCTTACAGATATTGTCCGCTTTGGGCCTTGGCCCAACCAAGCCCTCACGGTTTTGTTTCTCCCGAGGTCTTCCTAAGAGGTCACCCATCCTAAAACTACTCTCACCCAAGCACATTTAACCTCAGAGTTTTGATGGGATTCAGTCCGTTAGGCCATGAAAAATGCGTATGTAAGGGAGACCTAGCCTCTTGCCGGTCTAACCGGCCCGAGAACTGACTCTGATACCACTTTAATAGCCCAGATCACCCGCTCACAGATATTGTCCGCTTTGAACTTTGGCCCAGCCAAACTCTCACGGTTTTGCTTTTCTCGAGACCTTCCCAGGAGGTCACCAATTCTAGAACTACTCTCCCCCGAGCACATTTAACCTCAAAGTTCTGATGGGATTCAGTCCGTTGGGCCATAGAAAATGCGTATGTAAAGGAGAGGTATTCAAACCCTTATAAGACGTACTTCATTCCCCTTTCCAACTGATGTGGAATCTCACACTTTCCACCTCTCTTAGGGCTCGACCCTCTTTGGGGTCCAGCCTAGCTGGCACAAAAATTTGGGTACCGACTCTGATACCACTTATAACAGCTTAGATCACCCGCTTACAGATATTGTCCGTTTTTGGGCCTTGGCTCAGCCAAGTCCTAACTGTTTTGCTTTTCTCACCTCCCAGGAGGTCACCCATTTTAGAACTACTCTCGTTCAAGCACATTTAACCTCGAAGTTGTGATGGGATCCCGTCCGTTAGGCCATGGAAAATGCGTCTGTAAGGGAGGTCTAGCCTCCTGCTGGTCCAACCGGCCTGAGAACTGGCTCTGATATCACTTATAATAGCCCAGATCATCCGCTTACAGATATTGTCTACTTTGGGCCTTGACCCAACCAAGCCCTCACGGTTTTGCTTTTTCCTAGGCCTTCCCAGGAGGTCACCCATCATAGAACTAATCTCTCCCGAGCACATTTAACCTCGAAGTTCTGATGGGATTCAGTCCGTTGGGCCATAGAAAATGCATCTATAAGGGAGAGGTATCCGTATTCTTATAAGTCGTACTTCATTCCTCTCTCCAACCGATGTGGGATCTCACACTGTCCACCCATTTGTGCTACTAATTAGACCTTTATACTTAACATTCTTATAGCCTATGACTTTTCTGACAAATTCATAAATTAGGTGAGTTAATTCATTTCAAACCCTACTGATAACATTCTCATTAATGGAAAGCCTACTTATCCTTTTTTAGACAAAAGGACCCTCTATCCCCTATCTCTTTACTACTTATATTGAAGCCTTGACTAGGCTAATTGTCACAAACTTTGTCAATACATATTAGTTCAGAAATCATTGTAAGTTTGACAAGTCAAGAATCTCTTCTTTGTCATTTACAGATTATTTGCTGCTATTGTCTGCTTCTATTCCATCCTCAATTAAGGTATTAATGGATTCTTTGACTGTCTTTAAGCATATGTTGGGGCTAAACATCAATCATAGAATGAACACTTTTTTCATCTCTATTGATTCCTTTTTAACCAATAAGCATATGGCTCTTATGACTGATTTTAAACAAAACCATGTTCTATTTAGGTATCTAGGTATCCCAGTTAATAATAAGAGATTTGGCATTACTGATTACTAGCCCTTCTTGGCCCTCATTTGCAAAATATTATCTGCTTTGTAAAACAAAAGCTTATCCTATACAGGGAAAGTCCAACTCATTATTTCAATTCTCAACAACATGAACATTTATTGGTCTACTCATCTATGCTTGCCAAGCAACATTGTCAAGAGCATTGGGAGATTGATGAGAGACTATCTATGGAATGGAAAGTAATGGAAATGTTTTAAAACCAAACCAAAATAGGCTTATGTTTATATTCCTAAGTTAGAAAACAGTCTGGCATAAAATCTATATAGTTAGAAAGGGTTCTACGTATAAAATCTATAAAAGCAGTCAATAGAATTCATTTAGCAAAGAAGTTATAAAACTGCTGGTTGATAAGGAGTCTTTTTGAGTAAAATGGGTCAATTCAACTTTCCTTAAAGGCCAATGCATATTTGAAATCAAAGAGAAACAATCAAATTTTTTAACATTAAAACAAAATCTAGATCTCATAGGTAAATTAAGGGACTACTTTAATTGAAAATGGGAAACTTTTTTTTTGTTTTGGTATGAACATTGACATGATTTTGCCCATTTATGGTTGGTGGGAAATATGTATAGCTTAAGGAATATCATTCTTGATAATGCTAAAGTAAGTATGATTATTGAAGAAAATACAATTGGTCCTGAATTATTGACATTAAAAAGGATTCTCAGTGACTCTTAATAGGTTGGCTTCTTATCAACCAAACCAAGAGGAAGAAGATTATTTATCCAAAAAAAGAGAGGAAGAAGATTATTATTATGGGATAGTAGAGTTGGCGAGGTTAGTTTGACCCGATCTGAACTCAATAGACATGACTCAAGTTGATTGGACGTTGGTTAGGTTTGAGGCTTTTTTTCTTTAATTTTGAGCTTCGAGCCTGGCTCAAGTTTGGTCAAAATTGATGTCATTTTCATTTTTTAAAATTAAAAATATATTGAATCAGACTTAATCGAATTTTAGATCGTCTAAATACGATCGAGCTTTAGGCTGGACCAAAGTCTAATCATAAAATCTTGAGTTAGGCTCCGGCCTGGGTGGACCTAAACTTGGCTTGACTCATTGCCACCTTTATGGACAAGGCATCACTTTAAGAGATTTACTAACACTTTTATCTCTAGATGTTTTTAACATCGTAGAGTCTACTCCCACGGAGTTCTTTGGCATATAATTCCACTAATATTCTCAAAACCTCTTTTATAACATAAGCCACCCAAGAAACTAAATACCAAAGATAGGCTAAGCAAAATGGCTAGTCTATGTCCTACTTGTATGCTCTACCAAGAGGAAACTAAATCCATTGTTCATTAATTTTTCAATTATTACTGCACCAGTATAATATGGAAATAATGCTAGATATTCTTAATCTCTAATGCAACACTGATCAAAATAAAGCAATATTATGTTATGAATATGCAGCATAAAAGGCCTTAATAAGCAGGAATTCTTGGCTATTTCAACTATATTCACTTACAATATGCAACATAAAAGACCTTAATAATTAGGAATTCTTAGCTACTTCAACTATGTTCACTTACATTATTTATTAAATTTGGAAAGAATGAAATCAAACAATATTTAAGGATAAGCAAATGAAATCAAACAATATTTAAGGATAAGCAGCTAACCTCTCATTCTATAAGCGTGAACATAATCAATTCGATAAAGAGAATTTATCCGCAAAGGATATACTGGATGAGAATAATTGTAAAATAGTGAGAAACCTAAATATGGTATAAATTTAGTGCCTCTCTTTCAATGGTTACAAGGAATTTAGTAAAGGATTAATTATTTCTTAACTTGTTGACAATTCTTAGGTATTGGTTAGCAAGTCAATGAAATAAATTCATTTTATTTTTAGAAAAGGTTAAAAAGTTTGAACCACGACATCATTTTATGATATGATTGATTGAGCTACTTTAATTTAGATTAAGTGCTGAAATTTGGTTGAAAATCTAAAATTTTAACCTAGAAAGTAATTAATTTGGTGAACAAACCAAAATGACAAGCCTAAATAACATATAGACTACACAAAGACAATAAAAAAAATAAGAAAAAGCATATCTTAAGAAAAGTTAATCAAACTTTGAATTGAGAAAAATAAAATTTTAAGTTAGATTATAAATTTTATTATTAATTAAGTATTTATACGATATTGCTTGTCCACAAATTTATTTCAAATTTTTATATAATTTATATTTTTAAATCACTATAAAGTTTAACCAAATTCTTAATTTTCTAATATTTTAACCCAATTCTTAGTTTTCTATATTAAAATGATATTTTTATCTTTTATAATACGTCCGTATACCAAAAAGAAGCGCAAAACTGAAAATCGATCGATCAGTCAAATCTTGTGCCGACAAAAAAGCACGCATCAGAACGTTCACGTCAGGGCAGGAGTTAAAGAAAGGCAGCTAACAGATCAACTGTCCGTGTATTGTTTCATAAAAATCTATTCATTCAATAAGGATTCATAAAATTGGCTAAAGATTATTCGGGACAGAGGAGAATAAGATTGTGAAGAACAGAAAATCTGTTCTCCATTGATAGAGGTCAGCACGTGCCGTGTATGACAGAATCTTAAAATAAATCCAACGGTGCGTGGGAACAACGCAACGCACAGATTTCAGGCCAGCTCATAATATACGGAACTTATCTCCCACGTAATTTGATAAGGCACCGTCTCGATGACGTCAAACGCATCTCGACTGTCCATCATATTTTCATTGTTTTAATCTTGTCCATCCATTTTTCAATATCCTCCTATATAATCATACTTCATCTACGTTTCTTAGCCGTATCATTGATACATTAGGGCGTTTCTTCCTATGGTCCGTTCTTTCCTCTTCAGATCTGCCAGTCATGGCAGTCGCCGGGGGCGCGTGGTTGTCTTATAATTGTAGATCGGTCTACGATCTATATTATAGGTGTTGTTTTTTCGGGCTTTCCTAATTCGTGTGAAATCTGCCGATGAATAAGATGTGCCAGAGGTTCGTTCTTGTCAAATTTTGTTATTTATCGTCTGTTGCTGATTCTGCCTCTTTTGATGTAACCTCTTTGGTGTAGGAGTTGATTTCTTGGTATCTTTGTAGATCTTGTAAAGCTCTTTATTGAAAGGTCTCTTGTAGATCTTAGTCGGGGATGGAAGTATTGGATTAGCTACTTGTACAGCTTTTTGATGTGTGGAAGATAGATCTTGTCTACGATGGACGCTTGAGACGTAGATCCGACGACTTTGTATATGCTGTAAATCTGGAAGCTTGTGATTTGATCTTCATGTTAGTTAAAATGGATGTAAAAGATATGGTGGGAGGACAGAAGGCCTAAGTGGAAAAATAGGCCGAGTCTTCTTGTAATATCTTTGTCATCCGACCTTTGCCATGACAGGTGCGCTTGCATGGCAGGTCACCCTGATTTTAATAAAAATTGATGATTTTTGTGTTCTGAGAGGAGATCGCACGGGGATTGCCCGGGTTCTCCTCTCCACTGTGTCTGTGCCTCCCCGCTTTATTATTACTTCGCTCAACCAAAAGTCCATTTCTACATGATCATTGCTCTGCTCAGAAGAGTTCCAGCGGAAAGCTACGCATCTTCTCTTGTGAAGCTTCGACACAAACTACGTGGTTTGAAAAGGTATCCTTTCTGATTTCAGTTAGATTTCCTCAGTTAACAAAATTTTGAGTGTCCATATCATCTCACAATCAGCTTCGCAATTTTATGTTAACGCAAAGAATATCAACGAGAATTGTCCAAGAAATTCAATTAAGTCACTTTTATGTCTTTCAATTATGACAGTTGCGCATATCAATATGATCTTAAAGGATAATATGGAGGTATTCCATAAGGTGAAATTATCGATCACTCGTTTTATTGGTAAATTATTGCTTTTAGAATTTTCATTTTCTGCCAGTTAATACTTGTGCATATCAAAGACCACAGAATATTCCTGTTGAACGTTTGCTAATATATTTTCAACAGACGGACGCCGATTTTGTACTTTGACGATGGGTGATAAGTTAAAACTACGTCGATTGCTATATTATTGATGCTAAATTTAAATTTGTATTATTGATGCTAAATTTAACTTTATATTATTGATACTAATTTAAGTTTATGATTCTTGGATGTGTTTCGATCTTTTTCCCCTAACCCCAATTCCTTGTGTAGAAGAATGTAAAACTCTGTTCAAGTTGTTTGTACTGCTAGTTGATTTAGTCCACCAGAAGGTTACCTCGCTTGCTTACTACTCCAATGCATGGCTTTCAACTCTTTGAAATAAATTAGCTATCGACAATTGACGCAGCGTGGAGAGCATGGAACCGTCTTGATCAGCAGCCCATATCTATCATGTTCTTGAGGTGATCTAAACATTATGATGTGATGTTGACATTCATTTTAAGTTACTTTTCTTGTCAACTTTGGTAGCTTCAATTTTAGTAGGCACTGTTTTTGGTGCTTATTATGTTTACTATTTTTGAGAATTTTTTCATTTGAAGATTTGATTGAGAGGCAATCAGTTTTGCACAATATTCTATCTTGTTGCTTCAAATTATTTACTTCTCACACATCATATAAACTTGTAATATTGCTTTTGTTATAAAATATTTCAGGCTATTTATGTCAAAAATAGTATGGTAGGCACTGAAAACGGTGCTTATTAAAATTCAAGCCTATTTTACATGATAATTAACAACAAATTGTTTTCATAACCCATTAGCTTAGCTGTACTATTACTTGTAAACTAATTTGTACAACCAGATCTTGGTAACCGATGTCCGCGAAGATGGATGCTTTGTGAGCGCTGTCATCTTCCTGTATCCAGCGGCCAATTCAATATTTATGCTGCACATATGCTAGTTGAGCTACCGTTTATCGTCCTTGCGTGTATGTAATGTTTTAGTATTATTAGTTCATATGTTTCTTTTTATATAGCATCTTATAAAAGCATTATTTTTACATCGATGGCTAACTTGTTGCAATATTGTGAAGCACAGAATCGTTTTAGAATGCTAGTAACTGTCAACTGCAAATATCATAGTTTTCATGTTGCCATTAGAAATTTCATTCATTATCAATTAGGATGGCACGTGTATTTTACGTCTCTAACGCATCATGTTTAAAGTTTTAAAATTGGTTTTTCTTTCATTTTATAAATTGAAAGGGGAAATCTTTTGGAAGATATTGAGGTTTATTGTGCTAGATTGTTTGCTCTGTATGGAATATTTCGTAATGAATGATAATTTTTATATTATAAAACCTTTCTTATATCATATGACGATAAGATTTTTTTAATTTTAATTACCGCAATCTATATTTTCACTTAAGATATCAATAATGATTAATTATAGTTTGTTTTTAAAAAATGAGCAATAGTTTGTTATGAATGGTTGTTCCCATAGTTAATGATTAATTATAGTTTATTTTTAAAATAATGTATTGGGATTCTTGATTCTTAATTTATCTGTTTTGGCAGCGTGGAATTTGATGCAATTTTAACTTTACTATTTTGTTTTTCATGTTTTGACATCTTCGGTACTGTAGTAGCTGGTAAATAGAATTAATGTGCTAATTCTTTTCGATTTTCTTTTCTGGTACGGAGAGAAGCTTCTTTAATGTGCAATATTTAACTCGTTGGCCGTAAGATTCTTGTTGGCGATTTATTACGTCTACCTTTTTCAAACTATTGGAGGTGCATGCAACTTATATAAGACGGAAAGATTCTAAAATTTTGATTGGTGTTCTTAAATTTGCTTGAACGTTGAGGTCTCGGTTAAATCAAAGATTAGAGCCTCAGATGAATGTCGGAATGTAAGATGGCTTTGGAAATTAAAGATCGGTTAGTGTCGTTCTACTTTAGTTTTTAGCCTTTCAAATTGTATGTGCATCATGAGTAGTGTCCTCGGCTTTTAGAAGGTCTGTAAGCTCAAAATGGCTGAGCGCCCAGTTGACCGATGGGATATTGGGAGGTTGGTGGTTCGAATCCACTCAGATCTTAAGTTTTGTTTTTTTTAATTATATTCTGTATAAGATGAAAGTGAGGAGGCAGTGTCTGCCTCGAGTTGAACGTAATTGTGAGGTTACGCATTATTTGTCTGTCGAATTTTGCCGCCTGTAGTTATCTCTTTTCGTAACCTGGCCATAATTTATATGATTGTCGATGACTGACCACCTTAGTGTTTAACTCTTTTGGTAACCTGTTTTTTCAATGACGTCCAAATTCTAGCGTTACTAATTGTCCTTTCCTTTGCCGCATTTTAGGTACGGCTAACGACTAAAAGAATCTGCATTTTAATGCTGCGTTTGGTTATTATTAATGGAACAAGTTTCAAAATTAGAGACAATAAGGTGTTTAGCTATGATGGACAAAACAGATAAAACTGACTTCGTTTAGAGGAGGAAATGTGTATGGTTGTAGTTGACAGAATATAAAAATAATGTCAATGATTAAAATACTTTTTTTATTATAATATAATTAAAAATATGTAATTCATTATTTTCAAACGAATTATTTGTATTAGTAAAAAAATTAACAAATAATAACAATAACAATAAGAAATTAAATTCGTATAAGAATAATAATAATAATAACAATAATGAAAGAAGAAGAAAAAAATAATAATAAGGAATTTAATAATCATAATAATAATAAGAAAATTAATTATGAATAATAATGATAATAAAAATAATAATAAGAAAATTAATTTTGTATAATAAT
>JANZLD010000235.1:57204322-57217622 GCA_026413575.1 Erythroxylum carthagenense | reverse complement strand
TATCATTCACCTAAATTATACATAATGCATTAAATATAAAAACATGAATTCTAATAATAAGAGTAAAATATCTTCGATCAATATTCCAAAGTCCAAACACAAGCATGTATATTTTAAAAATAAACTAATAATTTAATTTAATTTTATTAAAAAAAAGAATACATGTTATTTTTCGTTACTAGACCCCAGAATTGAATGAAGAGAAAATTATAGATTTGGAGGCTTGCGTGTAACTAATACATTGGAAGTAAAATACATCAAAAGAAAGTGGTCCCTCCTTTCCTTTACTTAGGGTTTTAACTTTTACGGTTTTACCCAATTTTATAATCAAACATAAAAGCATCAAAAATAATAAAGAAAAAGTAGAGAATAAAGAGTGAAAAAATTAGTACCTGAGTCCTAAGATAAAAACAACAAGGGAAATGGTCAAATCACAAATGGGAATGGTGCTGGTGTGCTGCACTGCTGCGATCGCCTGCTTGCTCAATGCTCACTGCTGTCGCATGGAAGAAGACAACTAGGTTTATTTATTTATTTATTTATTTATTTATTTTGGTGTGTAGGAGAAGCCATTGGGCTTTTGTATTTGGTGAAGGAGATTTAATGATGGGTTATAAATCAAAACAAAAACTTTGAGCCTATAAATAACATGAACTTAATTTTGTTAAAATAAAAATGTAACTGGCCTCTCTTTTATATTATGGATGAAAAAATTAATTTTTATGGATTTCCTATATTGTAAATATTATGAATGGATATTTTATATAATTAGACTAAAAATTTAATTTTTATAAATTTACTATATATATATATATATTCTGAAAAAAAATAGTTTTGGAGTTATAGCCCTTGCTAAGCTTGGATGTCAGAAGAAGGGAAAAATAATTATGTAAGTATAAAAATTTGTTTAAAATTTAACTTTATTTATTTATATAGTACGAACTAATAACATTTGCATTGAATATTGGTTTTTTTATTTTAGACTAAGATGCAAGAGTTGTCGAAGAAATCAATATCTGAGGAGAATGAGATCAATGTAGAAGATATTTGCAATATGGTACTTGGCACATGTTTTGATTATATCAAAAGTCTTGGATTTGGCTCTAAGGTATATGTTTCAACCTCATCAAGATCGACTTATGTTCAACGTCTTGAAAAGGAAAACAAGACACTTAAGGTTGAATTACATCATATTCGAAAAAAGTTAGTTAAGTATGATAAGTACCTCAAAAACTACTTGGCCCGAATTATAATAGTAGTGAAGATGAAAGTGAATGACATTAATTATATCTCTTATACTTTTTTCTTTTAATTTCTATTTATATTATAATTTAAATTTAATACTTTTTCTTAATTATAGATTTAAAGAATATGCAACAGTTGAGTGATTTGTATTATAATTTGTAAACTAATCTTTGTATTTATTATTTTGTATATAAGAATTGTTGAAGTTGTAATTAAAATCTTGTATACGAAGAAATTTAATAATATTTTTATCTTTTATATACAATGCTTCAAATTATCAATTATTTTAGTTATATATTTTTACAATAAATTAACAATAACAATATATCGAAACATTTTATACAATAATATGGATTAAATGTGATAAATAATTTATTACAATATGGTATAACATTTCGGTAAAACGTAGATAAAAAAAATTGACTACATTTTATAAAACGCAGCTAAAAACTTTTGTCTATGTTTTCATAACCGTAGCAAAAATGCATTTGGCTACTTTTTCAATGTAGCTAAAAACTTTGATTATATTCCTAGAAATATAGCTAACAGCTTTTAGCTACCAAAAATAAGCATAACCACACATATTAGCGATAATTTCTCAAACGTTGCTAATAATTTTTCGCTCAGGCAAAAACTTTTGGCAACAATTAGCACAAAACGCCGCAGATAGTTTTCAGCAATTAGGATTTAGTGGCATTTTGGGTGACGAAACTAAATTGTCTCTAATTCATATTAGCGACAATTTTTGTACCTTTAGTTACAATTTGTTTTATAGTCAAAGGTCAACTTTGTTGCAGTTAAACTCTGGAGCTAATCTGATGGGATCGTTTTAGAGTTCACTAAGCCGCTTCTAGTTTTCATGTGTCGTTTGTTTTAATATATCACTTGCGCGCGAACAATAGAGAACCTTTTGCATGCGTTATGATGTCAGGACGAAGACAAAATTTTCCCTTTGTATTTGAAGGGTAAAATTTTTTTTTCCTGCAATGTTTCTGAATTTTCTCGTTGACAGTTGCAGTCAGCATGTTTTTAATAAGAAGGCAATCACAAAATCAACACTAGGACGAAGCTTTTGAGCTATATGCGAAGGTAATAAGAACAAGGATATATCCATTTGAATGCAGAACCTAGCCATTCCCAATTAGGTCAACCTCTCATTTCAATTTGCAGCCAAGATAGTACAAGAAAGGGGGGAAAAAAAAAACATTTTTCATTGCTTCATTTCACTATAATTTCAACACAGATTATTCAGAACGGCCACTCAATGCTTCTTATAATTTCTAGGTTAGTGAGCTGAAGGCTGCTATTGGACCTCTTTCAGGACGCAGCTTGAAATAATGCAGACACCTGCTTGAGCAGATACTTGAAGCCCGGAACAGGAATGTTGGCAAGGCAAAGAAAATGTTGCATGACACACTGAACGTGAGGGCCAGTTTCAAGACTGAAGAGATCCGTTGGGTAAGGCACATTCAAATGTATCTTTTGAGAGTCTCTTCTTACAATTTGAAGTAAATGACTATTTCATATCTTCATACTCTACTGAATTAAAATTTTTAACAAAGTCGAAACGTCATACTTTTCCAGCACGAAGTTGCCGGCCAAAGGAGTGTGGTAAAGTGATCGATATCGCAGGACTGTGCTCATAATGAGGGCAGGAAGCAGGTCAGAGAAAGACCACTTTGTTGTTCCGGTTCCTATTATTATGTCAATCATTGTCTCTCTCTCCCTCCCTCTCTGAAATATGATTCGCTTTCATCAACGGTTTAATACGACAGAAAGCTTCACCTACAGAAGATACTATTCGTTTATTGGTATACCTCCTGGAAAACAGTATCCTTAATCTCGCCGAGGTTCAAGAACAAGCCTCATGATTGGGTAGACTTCAGTGAATGGACTTTGTCAAGGTACGTACCTCGTGATGTAATTTATATTCTTCAGAATCACTACCCAGAGAGGCTAACTTTTGGGTTTCCTTACAACCCGCCTCGGATATTTGAGGCTCTTTGGATCTGTAAGTTGGTTGGGGTATTTCATTTGCCAGTCTTCTAAATCTTTTTTACATTTCCAGGTAGCAAAGTATTCCCTGGACCCAAAACTTTTCAGCAGGTGAAGTTTGTATACCCTGCTGAGCTCATGAAATCTCTCTGACATTGACAACTTCCCTAGCGAATTCGGAGGGAAGGCTACGCCGAAAGTGTTAGGAGGTTTGTAATCTTATCATATTTGCCTTTGTATCATTCATTCCGGTCTGTAGTTATCGTGAATTATTCTGTGACGATAATAATATTTCATTGAATTACTACTACACGCTGCATTATATATTTCATCACATTCTAAGTTTCCTCTGAAATTTTGGTATGCCATCTTCCGAAGATTGACTACCAATGGTCTTCTACAAGGTGCTACTAGCTAAAATTACAAGAAACAGCTTCTGAATATCCTCTAGCTTATCTGGACATCAATCTTTGAACCTTAATGTTGTAACATTCCTAACCACCATTTCAAAGTCATATTACAAAGGAATCGCATCATCAATTTCAAGGACGTCAAATGTTTGATCTTGTTAACTAACAAACAAAGTGAGACTGAATTGTTTAGTATGCAATCGTCCAAGTTGATTACTCTGTTATGTTATGCTGTCAGTTGTGTACTAATCTTCTCATTCACCACCTCCCCTAGCCATAGGAGATCAAATCCCACTACTGGGTGATCAACTTTTACATACGGTTTCATCATGCACTGCATTCCTTTTACAGAGCTTAATTGTCATCAGTGCATAAGGAAAGTGCCACCGGTGGTAATATGAGAATCAATTTTCTGTCAAAGCCTAAAAAGAACCTAAAACAACATAACCTCGAAATCATAGCTTGACACCATGGGACGAAATGCCTTTGGTGCTGACATATATAGTTGGAAACCATAATCTTATGAGCAGAACTCAATGAATTTCATAGGAAAAGGACCTTACGGCAAGAACAGGATTACAACAATCTCAAAAGGTTACACACAAGCTCATCTCAGGCATGAATCACCTTGCCGTTTCCAAATAAGCAGCTGCTTATCACTTGGAAATCCAAAGGGATGATCTGAGAAGATGCATCAGATATATATCCTATACGCATCTTAGACTGTAGCTCCTAGAAAGTGTCAATTTTAAACAGTAAGCAATCACAGCCTGAAGAAGGATAAAATACATTAGGCCGATCACATCTTTGTTTGCACAATTCCATTTATTATATTCATCAACAAAAGGCAATCTCTGTACAGTGATTTAAGCAGTCAATAGTAGCTGGTCAAAGCTCATTGGAGTAAAGGCACTCATCCACAAGTTGGCGAAGATTGGGATTCTCAAGCGCCGCAGCAACTCTCTCTTTATCATTCAGTTGCTTATTAACTGCAAAAACAGGTAACTCAGAGATCTAAGTGTTAACTTGAATTTGATTAAACAAAAGCAAGAATATCAATTACGATAGAAGTGGAACTATGAGCTCTGATGCTTTAAAGTTGTGACATATCTGTGATGTTTATAGGCAAGGATCATTCGGGCCCCTTAACCCATAGACATCAAAAGACAAGTAGTTCAGTGTGAAGCATAAGTATGATCATGAATAGAGCGCTCAGAGATATTCCAAATCAGACAAGCACATAAGCTCTTCTGTTTCTGATGTTTCCACATAAATAACAATGTCGAGAATGCCAATGTAAAGGTATCAAAAAAATAATGGACAACAACATAAAGGAGTAGATGGAAAACAAATGGCACAAAATCCATGTTAAACATAAAGGCACCTGATTCTTCATCAGCATGAGATCCAGGAGCAACTTTAATGTCAACCTGTAGAAAGTATCAGTATGCAAATAATAAGAATACATTTCATCAACGTCATAAGACTTAAGAGGTGCAAGATACAGATGAACCCATAACAAGAATCTCAATCTGTTTATTTGGCATCTATCCGGAAATATGGTTATAAACTCGCTCCAATTTCAAGGGACAAAAATCAAAACCATGTAAAAATAAGATATTAGAAATTCACAAATAGTGTTGTCCCACATCAAAAAGAAACAAAAGGATGAAATGAGTTAAACACAAAGATAAGGTTCATAACACATTTCTTACAGATTTTGAGTTAAAATATGGTGTCCTTAATTGTATAAAGACTCATTTAAACTTGATCAAATTTCTCTTTATACTCCTTCAAAACCTTTTATTGATATCAAAACCAAGTCGGCAAAGTCCGATAAAAAATAATTTTATGGATTTTAGTTTGATGAATGGTAATTCATAAAATAGTTCAAATAATTTCTCATTAGTTATGGATTGAGGGAGAGTTAGCTTGTTATTGAATTGCTTGTGAAGGAAAAAATATTGAAATTTCACAAGTAAAATTTTCCTCTGTTAAAAGGGCATAAAGATGAATAGACGAAAGCAAAGTTTATTATCAATTGTGATTGTCTTAAAATGTTGGGTTAAAGTATAGTGTCCTAAATAAATAATACACAAAGGTAAAGTTTATAATCCATTGTCTTAAAATTTTAAGTGTCCTTAATTATATAAAATCTCAATTAGACTTAGTCCAATTTCTCCATAAACATTCCATGGTAAAGACAGTTCAATGAAGTATCTACCATTAGACCCTTAAAAGGAAAGTCATTTAATATCAAATAATAAGCCTTCTACAATCACCAAGGTTCACGAGGTAGCAAGAGGTAAATGCTACTTACAAATCATTTGATATCAAATAATAAGCATTCTACAACCAACAAGGCTTAAGAGAAAGAATGAGATAAAATGTTACTTACAAATCAACCTCAGAGCAAAGGAGTGGCGAATTCATTGTCAAGAATACATGTCAGGACTGACCTTATAATGCGGAGGGAAGCATTCTTGCAACTTCACTCTAAGACACAACCCAATAACGGTTGCCATGCTGCAGTGTTGGATGGTTGGAGTAAAAGTAATCCTTGAAACAAAGATATAATAATCTTATTCCTCGCCAAACCACTCCAAATATGGCATTAATTACAGAAATCATAATTTTTCAGATACTCTGATCCTAAGAAATCCTGTACTATAAATAAGCATAGGGGAAAAAACCTAATAGTAGGATACTAACAGTATGCGACCGAGCTTGTCATCAACAGTGATGGATTCTTCTGAAAGAACACTGAGCTGTTCGAGTGAATATGGATGCTCCGGATCTCTAATATCCCTCACAAAATTTGTCAATTCGGGTCAAAGATCACAATTTTTCCAGAAAATAAGCAGCGAAACATACAATCCTCAACTCTATTCAACCACACAGAAAAAGAAAAGGACGTACAATAACCGGAACCACAGCGACAAAACAAACCTGGGTCAGTCCATTAGAGACAAAAATATCAAGGAAAAGAAGCAAAAAATACCAGAAAAGAATGATCAGAACACACGGAAATGACTGAGAAGGATATCATATATTTCTAGAGGATCGACGGCGTCCTCGCAGTGGGGATCTTCAGTGCGGGCTACCCTTTCTTTCTTAGCGTGAACCACCGGGTTCGCATTGATCAGACCTAAAGTCATCTCTGTCACTCACTTTCCCTTTGCTTCTCCTCCTCCTCCTCCTCCTCCTCCTCCTTCTCCTCCTCCTTTCTCTTCTTGGTATTCTATTCTTCCTTCTTCTAAGTTCACGGGCTTGTGTCTGCCCCAGAAGTCAGTCACGAGTAAGCAGTAAGAACGTAGATTTACGGATTTCCAATCACCCTATGCCACGTCAATTACTGTAGGAGTGACTGGCGTAACGCAGCCTGTTCCTGCAAGTTTTTGTCACGTGACTTACCATTGAGAAAATTTTTTATCATTTTTGTTTGTTGACAAAAAAATTTTCCTCAAGTTACCACTGTCAAAACTCAAAACAACCTCAACATTTTCTTGCTTTCGGTGTATTTTATCGCTTTTCTGGCTGCTTACTCTCCGACCTATGACTTCCCTCGACTCCGGGGGACACCTTGCTAAGAAGGGATGGACGCGCAAGCGGGATGACGAAGCCCCCTCCCCTCTGATGTCATATCGCCAGGCCGTCTCAGGTGGTCCAGTTGAAGCCACTACCGCAGAGCCCGTCGTTTGGCCAGAGGATAATCCTGTGGATATTGAAGACGGGGACATCAAGCCTGCAGATGGGGACCACGGGGGTAGCATTACGCTCTCCTCCCAACTACGTTCGCGCCTGGATAAACAATGGGACCGTGCGGTGGTGGTGAAAGTCCTGGGTCGCCGGGTTAGTTTTAACGTCCTCTCCACCCGCCTACGTAGCCATTGAAAGCTTCAGAGTCCTATGAAACTGGTGGATTTGGAGAACGAATTTTTCCTGATCAAGTTCCAGGCAGCAGAGGATTTCTTCCACGTCCTTACCGATGGCCCTTGTACCGTTTTTGGGCAGGTTGTAGCGGTTCAGCGGTGGGTGCCCTCGTTTCGGCCTTCCCAATTCACGATCTCACATGCAGTCGTGTGGATTCGGATTCCTAACCTTCCCATTGCCAGGTATCACCTGCAGATCTTGCGGGCGATCGATAACCTTGTCGGGGACACGGTGAGGATCGATGACGCTTCCTTGAATGCCCAGCAAGGTTGATATGCAAGGATTGCTGTTGAAGTCGACTTACACGTTCCACTACGATCTCGAGTGGTGCTGGATGGGGAGCCGTTGGTAGTCACCTACGAAGGCCTTCCCCAAGTTTGCTACACTTGCGGTATCGTGGGCCATTCTCCTACCGCATGTTCTCGGAAGGGTGCAGAGTCCGCGGGCGCTGCTCCTTTGTCGCCTCATACCGGTACCAGCGAGTCAGCTTCAGGCGCGCAGATGCCACCAGGGGAGGAGCGTCGAACTGACATGACCTCTAACGGGTATGGCTCTTGGACCAACGTACAAAGAAGACGCTCTCGTCCCAGCTTGAAGGGACAGCTTCAGACTGCATCCAACGATTTTCGTGGAGGGCCAACGATGGGCGGCTCGCGATTCGTGGTGCTGGACCCAGTGGAGACGAGCCTTGAGCCTGAGGTAGCTTCGGGGGCTCCTTCGCAGGTGGTCTTGGAAGGCCTGGGCCATAGGGTCCAGGTGGCTGCTTCAGGTGGACCAGGTGTTATTCAGCCCACTAGTCCTTTGGTCAGGCAGACTGCTCAGGCCCGACAGCCCTCGCGGGCCTCCAAAGGAAAATCGATTCTTGTCTCGCCCTTGATCCGGAAGACCCAGAGGAAGGCGAGCGCTACCCCGTCCCACTCTACTAACGACACCCTCCCTATTTCGTTACAGCCCACAAACAAGGACAGGAATTTTGCCGTTGTTATCCCGACTCATTCCGAGTTGGTCTGCGATAGCCAGCTTCTAGCGGTCTCGCCTCAGGGGCTCGAGGAGCGAGTCCATCCTATGGAGGGGGTCGAGGAACCCGACCCAGGGGTAGGTCTCCCTGAGATCCCACCCACGGCACCCCCTGATGTTCCAATGTCTTCCACCGAGCCTGACGATGGACCGGAGCCCAGTTTGTTTCTAAGCCTCGATCCCGAGCCTCCCACACTGGAGTGCCGCGAGTCAAGAGAGGAAGGCAAAGCAGCGTCTCCGAGGTAGGTTCCCCTCTTCTTTTCCTTTTTTATGTCGATATTATTTTGGAATTGCCAAGGGACGGGAGGCTCAATTTTTCAGACCCTCCTGCGTAATTACATTAGTAATTACAAACCGGACATTTTGGCTCTACTGGAACCTCGTATTAGTGGCCCTCGAGCCGTTGATATTATCCAATCCTTCGGTTTTGACTATTCCTTCCGACTCGAAGCGGAGGGCTTCTCGGGAGGTATTTGGCTGTTATGGAAGGAGGAGTTTCAGATCTCGATTGGCGTGGCGCATCGTCAATTTATTCACACGATTGTTACCTATCAGTCGCAGTCGTTTGACATGACGGTGGTGTATGCCAGTCCTCAGGGGTCCTCCCAAGCCATGCTTTGGCCAGTCCTTACCTGGCTGGGAGGTCAAACTACTCGGCCCTGGATCATCGGTGGCGATTTTAATGCTAAACTCGCTGAAGCCGATAGGAAAGGCGGAGCTACCTCTTCCTCGATAGTGAATAAACGGTTTCAAGACTGGGTCCAGCGGTGCAGCCTTCATGATTTGGCGTCGAGGCACGACCCAGGCAGTGAACAAACACCTTCCTTTCCTTGGGTCTGATCATCGGCCTTTACTCTTTCAGCTTTGTCCTCCCCAGCCGTGCACTTCTGGAGGCCCACTGTTTCGTTTCCAGAATGCGTGGCTCACTCATCCTAGCTTTCCTTCCGTGGTCGCCCAGTATTGGCCCCACGGGGACGGAACCTTGAGCCACGCTTTAACCCAGCTCTCTCAGCACCTTCTGCAGTGGAGCCATCGCGTGTTTGAGAATATCTTTTCCCGAAAGAAGAAGTTGGTTGCCCGTTTGGAAGGAATACAACGAGCTCTAACGACCCATCCGAGAGAGTCGCTGTTGGCCCTGGAGGACTCTTTAAGCCGAGATCTGCTTCAGGTCCAGTGCGAGGAGGAACTGTTTTGGCACCAAAAAGCTACGTGTGAGTGGATCTCGAAGGGCGACCGCAATACTAAATTTTATCATACTGTCACCTTAGCCAAGTGGAAGCAGCTTCCCATTGAGCAGCTTCGTGACTCCTCAGGGACTGTTGTTTCCGATCCAGACCAACTGAGCCGCCTTATTCACACTTCTTTTGTCCGCCTCTATACTTTGGACGAGGAACCCTGGGCCCCGTTCCCAAGTTTGGGCATTTTCTCGATCCTTCCGGGGGAGCAAATTCAGGAGCTTTCTCAACCTCTAAGGGCGGACGAGATCTGGAGTGCTGTCTTTGCCATGAATCCCAGTAAAGCCCCGGGAGTGGATGGCTTTAATGCTCTCTTCTTCCAACATCACTAGGTGACCGTTGGGCCATCGATAGAGTCCTTTCTTCAACAGGTCTTCCGGCAGGAACGATGGGATTCGGAGTTAAATCACACTCTTTTGGTACTCATCCCCAAAATCCCATCCCCGATCCAGGTTTCCCAGTTTCGCCCGATCAGCTTGTGTAATGTCCTTTACAAGATCATTTCGAAAGTGGTGGTGAATCGTTTGAAAGCGCACATGGGCCACCTAACTGTGGAAAATCAGTGTAGTTTCATCCCGGGCCGGCATATCACTGATAATATTCTTATCGCCCAGGAGGTCATTCATTCGATGCGCAAGCGGATAGGGCCTACCGATTTCCTAGCCTTAAAGGTGGATCTGGAGAAAGCTTATGACCGTCTTCTGTGGCCGTTCATCTAGGAGACTCTGGTTGAGATCGGTCTTCCAGATAATTTAGTCTGGGTCATCATGCAGTGTGTTACGACTATGTCTATGCAGGTCGCTTGGCAAGGTTCGGTCTCGGCGCCTTTTCGTCCCTTGCTGGGCATCCGACAAGGCGACCCTCTTTCTCCCTATCTGTTCGTCCTCTGTATGGAGCGCCTCGGGCACCTCATTACTCGAGAGGTGAGCAGTGGGATCTGGAAGCCGATCAGGCTGAGCCGCACGGGACCCTGTATCTCCCACCTGTTCTTTGCTGATGACCTCGTGCTTTTTGTCAAAGCGTCGGATGTGCAGACAGGAGTCATCGCTCGTACCTTGGAGACATTTTGCCTTGCCTCAGGCCAAAAAGTGAACTGCACCAAAACGTGGGTCTTCTTCTCGAGGAATGTCCACAGGGACACTGTGCTGCGTCTTAGCCAGGCGCTCCAGGTGTCTAGTACGACTAATCTGGGGTGGTATCTTGGGGTTCCACTAATCCATGAGCGGTCGTCTCGTCGTACGTATCAACATATTATGGACATTGTCCAGTCGAGGCTAGCAGGCTGGCGGGCCAAGCTTTTGTCTCTGGCCGGCCGGGTTACCCTAGCTCAGTCGGTCATCTCCGCCTTGCCCATCTTCACGATGCAGACGGTTCAATTGCCGTGCCAGTTGTGTGATGAATTGGAAAAACTTTTGCGCGACTTTATTTAGGGCTCTTCCACGGAGGCCCGGAAGGTGCATCTTGTCAAGTGGGAGTTGGTGTGTAAACCTAAAGCCGAGGGCGAGTTGGGGCTTCGACATATTCGGGCTACTAATGACGCATTTCTTGCTAAATTAGGTTGGGGCCTGCTCACTAAACCCGACGCCCTTTGGGTTCGGCTCCTCCGAGCCAAGTATCAGCTTGACACTACGACGATCCCCCTTCAGATTTCTCTACCCGGGGCCTCCAGTACTTGGAGGGGCATCTCGGCTTCCTAGCATGTTGTTCACCAGGGCCTGTCCTGGTCCAGGGGCAATGGGCGTAGCATCCTTTTCTGGTTGGACCCCTGGTTGGATGACTAGGGGACCCTTATCCAGGTCACCCTTGCTTCGGTTCCTGACAGCCTTCGTTTCTCTACGATCACGTCCCTCCTAACCGAACGGGGTAGTTGGCATTGGAATGCCTTTCAGTAGTTTCTCCTGACTACAGTTTGTATAGCCCTTGCTCTTTCTAGCCCGGTCGTTGATGGTGCCGGAGCGGACCAGTTGAAGTGAGCGCCTAACCCCCAAGGGCAGTTTACAGTGGCTTCAGCTTATGACCTGATTGAGGGGCACTCTCGGGAGCACCGACGCAAGTTGTGGAAGATTATTTGGAAATGGACTGGCCCGCAACGAATTCGCTCCTTTCTTTGGCTGGTAGCCAACTGTAAACTACTAACGAATCAGCAAAGGGTGGTGCGTCATCTTACTATCGATAATACTTGCTCTTTTTGTGGGCAAGAGGAGACCACGTTCCATGTTATGCGGGACTGCCCTAGGGTGTCGAACTTTTGGCGCCACTTTCCTAGCGAGATAGTGGATACTGCCTTCTTCCAATAAGATGAGACCCTGTGGTTACAGTATAATCTCACGCGAGTTGTACCGGTTCCTCCGGCTACGTGAGCTATTATTTTTGGGGTAGCCTGTTGGTTTCTTTGGAAATGGTGTAACAGCAGCTTATTTGAGGTCGACTTTGTTTGGCTGGAGGAGGGGCCTCGAGTCGCGCTTGACTATGTCGATTGGATCGAGCGAGCCAGGATCTTGGAACAGAGTGTGTTCCCTGCTCATGGAGTTGCGGTGGGATCCCAGGTGGGCTGGACTAAGCCTTCGACCCGGTGGTTCAAAGTGAATACGGACGGGGCAGTCACCCTCGGTACTTCTGAAGCTTCGGCCGGCGGTTTAATCAGCGATTGTCTCGGCCACTGGTGTGGGGAATTCCAGCAGAATCTAGGGAGAGGCTCACCTTTACTAGCTGAGCTCTGGGGCGTGTTCTCTGGCCTCACTCTGGCCTGGGACCTAGGGTATCGCAGGGTGATTGCCGAGGTGGACTCCACCGAGGTCATCACATTTCTTTCTGGCCCTCATCCAGTGCTTACTGAGTTTACCTCTTTGTTGACAGGTATCCGGGAGCTTCTCCAGTGGCAGTGGGAGGTTCGCCTTCAGCAAGTCGTTCGCGAAGGAAACCAGAGTGTCGACCGTTTGGCGATGTTTGCACGCGTCTTAAGCCCCGACCTGCATGTAGCACCCCCTTACCGTAGGGAACACATCGGGACACCCGCAGTTCGCTCTGACACGTAACCCACGATAAAGGTGCGCTACCGAGCAACCAACTAAAATCCACATGACATCCAAATATAAATATCACTAAAAATTGAAACCAAATTTTCTTTTCATTTCTCAAATCTGAAAATACATAATCTTGTCCAAAGCATCAACTATACAATACTCGAAGAAACTGATAACACCTATCTAGGTCATCCCAAAAAGAAGATCCCCAGCTGACCCACCTCTGTGCCATAGCCTCTCTTGCCGCAACAATCCACAAGGTAGAGAAAATTCTATCAATCTGGAGCTAGGAAGACTACTATCGATGTCCTGAAAAATAATGCAATGTTGGGTGAGTTTGCGAACTCAGTGAGAAACCATCATCGATGGTCCACCTAACTCATGCATTCACAGATCATATACACATAATCACACAATAGCATTTACAGAAATATCACATGCA
>JANZLD010000235.1:57165056-57180538 GCA_026413575.1 Erythroxylum carthagenense | reverse complement strand
AGTCAACCCAGCTGTTGCTGAAGCAGTTTCCGCGTATGGACCTTGAGGACAAGGATCCTCTTGATCGGGGAGGTATTGTTAAGCCACAATGCTCCTCTCGTAGCCGTAAACCAAATCCCAAATATGTAGGATGATGTGGACATAAGTTGCATGCAGTAGTTCGTGGACAGTTTGAAGTCATTTATTTCTGTTAGTTATGCTCTGTTTTACGTGAGTCACTCGTTAGTCATGATCTGTTTACGTGAGTTGAGTTTCAGTTGTGGGTTGTAAGTTTTCCTTGTATTTCGGTTTGTTTGTTCATGGCTGTGCTTATTTAAGTAGCTGATACTGTCGTCAATGGATATGAAGCATTATATTTTACAAAACTGTAGTTTATTTCTCACCCAAAGAGAAGTTGTTAACGTTAACATCAATCGTAATTGTTGGGACCTATCAGTTTTCACAGTCGATTTTTGTAGCAATTTGAGTAATATTTCTGTGTCAGTGATTATTCTGATCAAAATGTTTGAAAGGGGGCCAATAGTTATAACGTTAAGGTAAGTTTGGTATCACGTCATCTTTTCATTTTGGTTCTAATTTCATGATTTTAGTTTTCCATGTTAATTTTGAGGAAACAAACTTTCTGCTACTTTACAGCACCACGCACTGAACTTTTATTAATAATATTAATAAATATATTACTTGGGGATTTCATTCACATGACGTAAATAATACGATTTCGCTGATGATACGGTTATTTGATAGTGTTATTTAGATTTGCTTTTACTAATGATGAAGCTTCATTTAGATTTTTTGCAAATTTGAATTGTTGTAACTTTTGTGTAGGTTGGTTTAATATTGAAGTTGGTATTTTATAGCTATATGTATTAATGATTTGTGCAACGGAAAGGTTTTCAAAAATTATAAAAACTGATGTAAACGACAAATGAAATTAAAACGTAACCAAATCGGTAATTTGATTTATAACGAAAAAGAAAACCGAAAAACAGAAGCGTTAAGTCATGACCTTATGATGGGCTGGGCTTTGGAAGATGTTGGGCTTGATCAAGCCTGAAATTGCATACTAAATGCCAACTCTGTAAGCTGTTATGAGCTCGAGCTGGTGTAGGCCTAACGCTAGACGTAAGATGTGAAGTTTGCCCGAACCGATGATCAGGTGTAGTGCCAACAAAGAGGACGCACCTTAGCTAAGAATTGCATGTTTGAAACATAATCCAAGAGCAATGCACAACCGAGCCAAGATGTAGGTGGGGAACAAGCGGAGAATGTTTGGGGGTTGATTTAAATTAACGGTTCTTAACATCTTGAAGAACTACACGTGCCGCGTTGCGTCCAGGTGCGCCCATCACTGCACCTCCTGGATGGGTTCCACTTCCGCACAGGTACAATCCTGGGACAGGAGTCCTATAACTTGACCTGTGTTCACAAAAGCCCAAAAGGAAAAAAGAAAAAAAAAAGACTTGAAATTGAAACATTTATTAGGAAAATTAGTCGCCACTAATAGAACTGTGTATCCATTGTTGTTAAAGTTTACCATCCTTTCAAAGGTCGCATTAGGAAGAGAGAATCTAAACCCATGGCACCGTGAAATATATTGCCTCCTGCGTAATCATTCAAATAACCGTAGCTCAACAATTTATTACTGAACAAATTCAAATTTAAAATCACCCACAGAGCTTTTAAATTAAAGTGTACAGTAATTGTCTATTGGAGACAGGACATTCTTTTAAATGATAATTTTAGTTATAATAGAAACCCTTCACACAAAAGGCAGGCTTAAGAGCTTAAAATGATATATCCTAAATTATCAACTGATACAAATATTAACTATATTTCCAGCTTTCATTTTACAAAATGCATCTTTATGTATTCTAATTAGTAATATAACTCAACACAAAAGATTCAATACTTGAAATTTTAACCTGAAAATTTGTAAAAGTATGCATAACGATCTAATGCACCATCAGGAAAAAAATTTAAAAATATCTGACAAACAATTATCTTCTATAATTTTGTAAAGGCTGAAATTTTGAAAAATTATAAAAATTAAAAAGAAAGTCTAAATATTTAGCAATATTTAGACTTGTTTTTTTAATTTTTTTTAATTTTTCAAATTTTCAGCCTTTACAAATATTGCTAAATATTTAGACTTGCATTTTAATTTTTATAATTTTGCTAAAGATTGTAAGGCACCTTTATATATATATATATATATATATATAGATTTTAATATAATTGCTGCACACTAAGATCTTAGGCCATTTTACAAAAACATGTTTTGTGGGGATGATTTTGAACACTTAATATAGTGAGAGCCAACCATATGTCCCCTTTGCAAGTTTTGTAGTCTTGTAACTTATTCACAAACTCTCTGTTGGAGCAGCTAAATTGAGTCATTTTAATGTTGTTTATGTTGTATAAGCTTTGCTTGAGTAAATAAAATTCCCTTTATTTTCCAAAAAAAAACAAAGTCAGCTTTGAAACTGAGGTTAGCAGCTTTTAGGTGAAGAGGTATAGGCCTGTTTAACCTGATTCCAAATGCAGCAGATCAAATGCATATTTGGCGGGCTAAATTCTGAGGCAATCATTTTCCAGCCAGATGGAAATTTTGTAGATATATCCCTAAATTCCGAAAGTACCTGTTAGGCCAATTTCCCTTTCAAGATCAGGTGGAGTCAACATGTCGTAACCAATGACTGTTGAGCTGAAGCCACGAGCGTATTCATCAATCAGGGAGAAGCATCTTTGTGCAAACGAATCCTAAGTAACATTGCATTTAAAGAAGTTCAAAGATGTGGCAAAATTACGAAAGACTCGATGCCTGTCTAGTTCCGACAGACATATGGCAAGGCAACAGCTCGTATTCTTGACAACTAAAAGCCTGGCAGTATTGCCATATGCGCAAGATAATAAGATAAAGAGTTGGAAAGTGCAGGAAAAGGAATTTCCCTGAGTAATTAAAAGGCGAAGCAGAAATAAAAAGGTCTTCGGTTCAACTTACCCTGTAAACAGGATCATCCCAGCTTCCATCCGATGGCTTGTACGGTGTGTATTGAACAAATAAGTTGATGACATGCTTACCTACCAATACAGATTGAGTAATGTAAAAAAGGAAACAACAATACATTTTAGTATTGCTTTTGGTTGGGAATACTGGAAGATAATTCCAGATGCAAGTCTCAGAACGCATATAATGGTTCAGTTTTTATTCGGCCCAAGGAGGAAGCACAATGCAATAAACTGAAGATATAAAATATGGAATATCATAACATAAAGAAAAAACTTGACACGTACCATGTGGAGAAATAGTCTTGTCCAGTACAGAAGGAATTGTCATTTCAATAATTGGTCTTCTTGATGACCACCCGTTTACTGCATCTTGACAAGCCAAGTCAATCTCCTCCATACTTCAAAAGAGAGATAGGGAATATTTTTAGGTCATACAGAATTATAACTGTTAATTGAGGAGTTGTAAATAATCCATAGCCACAAGCATCCACAACTAGAACTATAGTAAACTTGGAAATGCTACCGTCCACCGGTAGCAGCCAGCAGTTGTATGGCACAACCTAATTCTTCTCCTAATTCGAAAGTTATCTTTGCTTAACTTCTATTACATAAACAACTTAAAGCATAGTAGACCAAAGAATTAATAAAGCAGGCTAAGCTTTGAAAGCTTTACCTATAGTACGTTTTAAAGCCATACAAGTTTTTTATACTCCCAAATGAAAGATTACATGAGAGCTTTTAGGTCACAGAAGTGCTGAGTTTCTGCATGCATGAGAAAAGTCCATATATAAATCAAAAACATACCTCTCGGACCCAATGTGAATGGTACCCATATGCTGAGGACCTGCATCAGGATAATTCAACTTGCAACATTGAAATTGAGGCAATTTATCAACAGCTAGGTTTATCTTTGTGGTTGCCTGTATCAGCGATCGAATTTCTAAGCTCTTCGTCGAGAAAGAAAACTATAATAAGTAATAGCATCAAACTATTTTAGAGTCAAAGCAATGGATCTTACAGAGCTATAGTCACTCTGTTTCAACGCCCGAACCAAATCATCAGGAAGAACATCAGTTGGCACTAAGTCCTGTCGCAGGTAAAGTACAAGCTAACTGCCTCAATAAAGGCTCCGCTTTGCATTTTTTTTGCTTCGCCAAGCGGACAAATTACAGACAAACCAAATCAACATTTTACCATGAAAGTTTTATAAGGAGTGGCATTTGACAGAACAATTGATGAGAGTACTCGTGTACCATCAGCCAATAATACCTACAGAATATTGACCATGCTCATCAAATCTAACTAGTTTTATAAAACCTGTTCATTGAGACAAACACAGAGAAAACTAACCCCATTCACTTTGCCAGACTCATTGATCGTCACATGTGAAACCTAATTAAAGAAAAAGAAAATAGACAAGTGTTACTAAGTCATCCAGTTACAAATTCAAACACCAAAAGTCAACAGGAAATTTTAAGTAAGACTGAAGCTATATATAACACTGCCCACAAATCAAAGACAATTTAGACCATAGTATCTTTTTGTAACCTTTCAGTCCTTGATTGGCAAAGAACAAAATGTCAAAAGCACTAATGAAGCATGGAAAAACATATTGGGCGTTTCAGCATATAGTGTGCTAGCTATTCAACTGGTCTACCTCTGCATTTGTGAAAATTTGTGCTCCAGCTTCCCTAGCAGCATTACCAATAGCCATAGATACTGAGCCCATTCCACCCTCAACATACCTACAGATAACATAAATCTCATGTGTCCAGTATAGTTGAGAGAGAGCTCATACACATCCAATCATATCTGAGATGATTATTTTGAAGGGGAGAATTGGAGGTTGGTAAGAAACAATGACCAAATAATAGCATTAATTCGGAAATTAGTTGAAGATAAACATGTTTGTTAGTTTAAAACATGAAATTTTCATGTATGAGCATTAGCTTGAAATCTATTAAATTTCACGAGTAAACAGAAGGACAAAAGTAAACAGACATCCTCCACCGTGTCATGGATCTTGTTTAAAACTAACAGCTTATTGACTTGATGCTACTTAACACTTCATTCTGAAGTTGATATTTAGCAAAATTATATAGCATCATTTAGTTAGATTTTAATTCCCGGGTATTTCTTGAACTTCCTGGAAATCCCAGAAAGAAAAACATTGCATGACTATTTACAGATCAGGAATGGGGAGAGAAGGATTATAGGCAATTTACAGATGCTGTAATTTCGATGCACAATTTATATACATCATGCAAGAGTGCATATACGTACGACCAAACTCCACGATCCCCGTCAGTTTCTCCCATCACATGATGAAGCAGAACATATCCACTTCCTGGCGTATGCACGCTACCCTGCAAAATAGTGGTTGAAGAAAGCAAATGATCAGTAACTGCTTCTAAATGTTTCAAAATGTAGATTCCATTTATTGGAACAAACAAAGGACAGATCATTTCTTCACCTCATAAAAGAAGGAAACAACATATGAATAACTTGAAATACGTGTTTGCTTTACATATTAAAAGAAGATACATGTACAACTAACAATCTCCTATATTAGCTATAGAATCTTACCGTAGTACCTATTACAGCATCTGTTCCAAGTGTTGCCTTTAGAACATCACTCTGTGCATTCAGAGGTAGAAAAATAATAAGCTAATAAGCACAATATAATGGAATTTAATTGAAGTATTCAAACACTAGCATAGTAAAGAGACATAAGTAAAAGCAACAAGTTCAATTTAGCACCAGATTTTGTGGATTAATCATGGACTGGGAAGTACAAGATTATAATGTCACCAAAAGTTACAAGTAATCAAGACAATCAGGATAAGACCCTGGTGATCTCACCTAAAAGGTATATTATCCACTAACAAAATAGAAAAAGAAATGAACAGATGGTCTTTATACAGAAACATTGAACGAAAACAAGATTTGAAGTTATTGGTTCATACTGTCCTGATGATCCGTGTTTCCTCCAGCAATTGGCAAATTAAGTATATGAACAAGAAGAAATTCCCTTAAACAACAATATCAAGGAAATATAGAGGTTAAATAACAACCTCAAACCAGCTATTTAGGACCTTTGAAGCTGGTGACAGTAACAGTTCCAAAAAGTCCCTGAAACTCGAATGAACAGTCTCAATGATATGTCTGACGGAAAAACTGAAATTTCTTAAAGCTAAGAAATCTACAAAGACACTAGTACGTTACACTCAGGTAAGTTAAAAAATGCTCTTACACAATATCTCTCTGACCTAAGGACACAGCTCGCTGCAAAAAACTTGTCCAGAAAACTGATTTCTGTATTTTGTCCTTGAATTGAGCATGAAATGATAAGACACCTGGCAGAGATTCCGGTGGAGGTGAATCCAAAAGCGGTTCCATGAATTCACAGAACTTTTCAAGCTGTTTCTCATATCTGCAAATACGATTTAAACATAAATTGTTCATAGCTCCTTACACTACCACTAGAATCACAAGGAAAGATCAAAACCATCAAATTATCTGGATACCAAAAAAAGATTAACTCTACCAGTGAAGCTATAACAATTGCAAAGAATGATAAATCAAGAAATATTCACCAGATTATCGTCCACAATTTCAACGATAATATCACAAATTTTAGAAATTTCTCACCATATTTTCGGCATATATATTCTACCTAAAATATTTACTTCCCTTTCTTAAACCTTAGCTCATTGTATAAATGTATTACTCTACTGTAGAACACCATAGAAATATATCGATACAAATTTATTTATCCACTGTTCTCCTGCTAGTTTCTTTATGATATCCAGGATTTACTAATTCGAAAGTAGTCTCTACACTAGTTAAAGGTAACGCTGCGTTCTACTGTACTTTTCTAGATCCCATGTATCAGTAAGATTTTTAGTAGATTATCATTGTTGTTTTAGAGCTCACTTATAATTCTTTTTCCCACCCTGACACCTATTCATGACACCAACAACCACTATCTACCATCGCCTTACCATTATTCCACACAGCATATAACCATGGCCACGAATCAAACACCAATAGCGACAATGCTAGCAACCTCCACACTACCACTAACTAACATTAACAACTTCACAAGTACCACTCTAAATGCAACAAATTATTTGATTTGGAGAAATCAATTGCAATCTATTTTTTTACATGCGACTTGATGGTACCATTCCACCACAACATAACCAGAGCACTTTTACCTTTGCTAAGCCAATACCCGAATATTTGCATTGGCAAAAAACTGATTGCTTAGTCTACTATTGTCTAACGAGCACACTCTCCCCTGCAGTTGCCTCCCTTACCCTCAGCTGCACCACATCAAGGGCTCTTTGGACCACACTTAAATAACACTTTCTCCAACAGATCACAGCCTGTTGCTCACTCCTAAGTTATCATCTCCACATCACTAAGGCGGCTCCTCCATTGTTGAATATATTGACATATCTCTTCCATAGCTGAAGACCTTGTGGCATTTGGAGATTTGATTTCCAATGAAGTGGTTTTATGCGCTTTAAATGGTCTTCCAGCAGACTATGAGGCATTCGTCACAACTGTTGAAAACTATGAGACACCACCCTCATTTTCAGAGTTAGGAGCGAAATTACTTCTTCATGAGCAGCATCTGACCTTCTACCATCCCGCTGACACCACTACTCCTAATGTCAGCTTCGTTGCTACTCAGTGTTAATTTAGGTAGTCAACTCTCGAAATGCTCACCCTTGCACAGACAATGCAAATATTCATATAGCTTTTTTCGCTCCAAGTCTCCATATTGGACCCATCACCTCCTAATTCTCTATAAATGACACAATTAAATGACTTCCAGACACAGGCACCATTGCACACATGACTCCTGATCTGCGAATCTTGAAAAATGTGGAACCATATGATGGACTGAATCAACTGCTCATCAGTAATCGTAATGCTCTCCCTATACCCTCTACTGGCACAGTAACACTCACTAAACATCTTAAACCCCTTTATGACATTTTAATTGTCCCACAATTCACCACAAATCTTTTTACCTATTGCAAAATTTATCACTGATAACTAATACTTAATTGAATTTAACCCTTTTAATTACATTGTGAAAGACCTCGAAACCAAGATACCGCTTCTCACGGGTAAAATTCACGATAAACTGTACCTAATGCTCATTCCTCAAAACTTTTCACAATCCAATTGCCTTGACTACTCGTCAAGCCTCTACTGATATTTGGCATCAACAATTAGGTCATCCATGCAATAAAACTTTATCTTGTACTTTGTCTCTTAATTCTAACGTAATAAAACCTAGTACTTCATGTCTTCAAAGTAAAAGCACTAGACTTCCTTTTCTCTCATCTTCAAGTGTTTCCAAAGTGTCGTTGCAACTTATTCACTATGATGTTGGGGGCCCATCCCCAACTCTTTCTACCTCCGGTTATCGATACTTCATAATGTTTATTGATGACTTTAGTCGTTTCATTTGGATCTGCTCCTTAACTCATAAGTCTCAAGCTCTTAATCAATTTCAACACTTCAAAACATCCATTGAAAACTTATTTCCACCACAATCAAAGTGTTTCACTGTGATGGAGCCAATGAACTCATCCAAGGAGCCTTTGTCGAATTCCTTAACGACCATGGGACATCTTATCGCATCTCTTGTCCTCACACCCTTAAACAAAATAGCCTTGCTGAGCGAAAAAATTGTCATCTCACCAAAATTGGTCTTACTCTTCTTGTCCATGCATCTCTTCCAAAATCCTTCTAGTTTGATGCCTTCTCCACGTCAGCTCACCTTATGAAACCCTATATCTCACAAAACAAAACCTCTCTCATCTTCGAGTCTTTGACAATTCTTGTTTCCTATTTCTTGGCTCAACACGATCTAACAAATTCACACCTAAATCCAATCCGTGTGTTTTTATTGGCTATTCACCACGCTTTAAAAGATATAAGTGTCTTGACTCTCAAGCAAACAAAATTTACATCTCTCGCCATGTTCACTTCATTGAAACACTTTTTTCTTACTCTCAGCTCATAACTCCAAAAATCTCCCATTCTCCACCCTCTCAAGTACAACTGTTCTTGCCTATTAACCCACCAAATCCTACTGCACAAGACATCCCACCCACATCTGCAACAACATCTCCTCCATACAATACTCCTTCTCAACCCCATATCAATCTTCACCTCCGCCACCTCAACCACCCATGTCACCCTCATCTCAACCGCACTATATAGTAATTCAAACACGAGATACCACCAATATCCTGTGAATTCCACCTCACTTTGTCACCTCCCCACCTCAACTTCTTCAAATGATCCTGAACCAACATCTTGTACGCAAGCAAAGAAGTTTTGTTATTGGCATTAAGTGATGCTTTATGAGATTAAAAGTCTCTATCATAACAACAAGACCCTTGTTATATACCTCCAACTAATGTTAACATTTTTGGTTGCGATACGTTTTTCAAACCAATCGTAAACTTGATGGCTCTCTAGACTCCTATAAAGCACGCTAGTTTCCAAAAGCTATCATCAATCACCTGGTATTGACTATACCGAAACTTGTAGCCTTTTTGTCAAACCTACAACCATTAGTATTATTCTAACCATTGCCCTCACCAAAACTTGGCCCATTCATCAACTTGACGTCAACAATGCCTTTCTACATGGTAAACTTCAAAAACCTGTTTATATGATCCAACCCCCTGGCTTTGTAGATCCTTATCATTCTCAGTATGTTTGTTATCTTTAAAAAGCTCTTTATGATCTCAAACAAGCTCCACGAACTTGGTTTCACTGTTGAGTCAAAAGCTTCTTTCCTTAAATTTCACCTCTTTGAAATCTGACACCTCTCTTTGTCCGTCAAACCCCACTAATATCTGATAGGAACCTGACCTTAGAACACTTAGAGTTTTGCTATATTATTACAATATACTAACCACTACCGTAGAGAAATGTAGTATTTCTCCCCTAACCAGAGCAGATTTGCTCCTAACCAGAGCTGAATAAGCTCCTCAGAAGGTGATGAACCTTCTGTCACTATTTTCTTACAAATATTTCCCCTCCCCTCTCTCTTCTTCTTGTCCCCCTTTTATAGCCACCCTAGCCACCCTCGGTAACAGATTCTGTTACAACCTAATGATTGTTGTCAGTACCATTTAGCTAACTAACCACCCGAATATTCCTCTACCGATTATTCCTCTGCTCTCTGCTTATTCTTCCTATCATCTACGGATCCTAACAGAATAATTGCGAGTGGGTAAAAATCTCCTTGTTAGCTCTATGGTGTAGACAATGATATGCTGCTTTTTATGTTAGTGAGAATGATATCTTACTTGGTCACATGTTTTATGTGTACTTTGAAATCTTACATGCTAGAGAGGTTTCTACAACCTATTCTTTATGGAATGAAATGCTTACTCTGTGGTGTTGGTTTGCAGTGCCTAATGTATTTGTACCACTATCCTGACATATGGTATGATTATGCGACATGGCATGCAAAAAGTGGTTCTGTTGATACTGCAATCAAAGTATTTCAGAGGGCTTTGAAGGCTCTCCCTGGTAAAAATGTCTTTCTCTTTTCCTTTTAAGTCTGTAACGTGAAACTGTTTTCATGAAAGCTTTATTTCTTTTCCTATTCATGCTATAAGTAATCTATTCAGGTGTAGGATACTGAATATCGCTGGTTGATAACAATTCTAATTTTGCTTTCTTAAGTCATTCTATTGCATCATCTAAAGTTTATTTTTTTTTCTGTGGCTTGCTTGCATCACCAATTTTCAATTTCTCCTGGTTTATACCCACAGATTCAGAAATGTTAAAGTATGCTTATGCTGAATTAGAGGAAACTCGTGGTGCAGTTCAGGTGAGCGGATTCTTTTTTAGAATTCAATCAATAACCAGCTTTTGGTTCTTGATCTTTTTCTTTTTGCTCCTACTTTCATCAGCCAGCCAAGAAAATATATGAAAACCTTTTGGGAGATGGTGACAATGCAACGGCCCTAGCACATATACAGGTAACAAATTATTAGTCTGGGATGCTGACTTTCATCACTAGATATGTTTTGCTCATCGTAACAGTCCCCCCAGGGAAGATGAAATTTTTTTTTCCCTTATGCTGGTTGGAACATATGGATCTGAAGATCAAGAAGAGTTATTGGATGTACTTGTAACATATAATATTACCCTATTTTCAGATAAGAACCGATGTGCTTTCTTCTCACTGAACCTGTAAATAGATTTGCAGGCAACAGGTCCTTATATCTTATCAGCTTGTTTCCTGAGAAAACTTTTTATTCGACTTATTCCCTCTCACATCCTTCCTTCTTTAAAACATTATTTAAGTTTTGTTTCCTCTTTTTCAAAATTTTACATTTATATGTCTTGTCTTCTCTCAGAAAATTTGTACTAAATGTGACATTCACATCCAAATTTATTATATTCCTTGAAACGACAGACTTCTCATTCTAGAATGAATATTTATTATCTTGATGGCATTTCAATCTGTAGTTCATTCGTTTTCTAAGAAGAAATGAAGGATTAGAAGCAGCTCGCAAGTACTTCTTGGAGACTCGCAAATCCCCCAATTGCACTTATCATGTATATGTTGCTTATGCCTTGATGGTCTTTTGCCTCGACAAGGATCCAAAGGTAATGAGTCGTCCTCTTTGTGAATTATATGCAACACTTTTATGGTCTCTTATTTAATCTTGAATCTTCTTCTTATATTCAACAATTGTGTGGACATTGATCACTTGCTTGTTGGAAGTTACTAAGAAGTTGTATATTCATGCAGGTAGCACACAATATTTTTGAAGCAGGATTGAAACGATTTATACATGAACCTGTTTACATTCTTGAGTAAGACAACCTTTCTTCCTCCCTTAGTAATTTAACACAAATTAGCCCTACATTTTTACATTCTTTTTCAAATTTGTTGAGGTGGTGGAAAACACTGCTGCTGCTCAAAATGACATGGGGGCGTTTGTAATAACTGTTGATTCATTTCGCAATGGTACTTAGGAATATACGTATGTGATACATGGTATTAATTTTTGAACTCTGGTATTTCAAGCTGATTTCAGAGAGTAGGTGCCTCGGGATTGGTAAAACTATTTGAAGTTCTTTATTGCCACACTTGTTACTGTTTGCTATAGGTCAACTTCTGAATGGCTGAGCATGTGTTTACTAAGTAGAGATACATTTGTCGAACCTCACATATTTGCTTTATGCAAAGAAAAAAGTATTGCATGGTGTCTGAGGAATCAGTTACCAATAATATGCTTTTTGTATCGAAGTATGTCTGGTCTGGCATCCTTTGTACCTTAAATGAAATCAAATTAATTTGCTTTTTTCTTTAAACAATGATATATATTATTGGTTTGAATGAATTATAACATTCCAACAATGAAGAAGATGGCATTGCTATACTTGGTTTTCTACAGATGTTTGTTGTGTGTGGTTTCTCCATGTTTGTTAACTCTTGTGCTAAATATTGCAGATATGCAGATTTCTTGTCTCGTTTGAATGATGACAGAAACACCCGAGCTTTGTTTGAGCGGGCATTAAGCTCACTACCACCTGAGAAATCTGTGGAGGTTCAGTATCTCTTTATGTTTTTATGTAGCTTGTGCCATGGTGATAGGGAACATGATTATCATTATATCCTATGTCATATACTGTTGGTGAAAGGTGACAGCTGACCAAGAATGAATAAGAGCTTGTGCCTTGCTATAGAGCTTAAAATATTTAAGTTGGTTCTTTCTTCTTATTTGTGTAGTTCTTTTTTATTTTATAGATAGAATTTTGAATTGTTGACTTGTTAAACCATGGAAGTAGCTGTCTTTGATGTTATAACTAAGATTTTGAATTGTTGAACTGTTAAACTATTGCAAAGTGTAATATTAAATACTAAATATTTGTAACATGGAGTGACATTTTAATTATCTCCTGAGAATGCATAGAAATAAGATGGAATAGAAAAAATGGTTTTACAATCTTCAAACTACAAAATTTTGTGTATTTGAAGTAACAACTGGAAAGTTCCCTCTGTTCTGAGTTTATTTTTCTGTTACTCTTAACCACTTTTAAGAGTAGACTGAGTAAATACTCAGCAAAACTTTCTGATCCCTTTGGATAAGGGTGAATTGATCCCCTCAACCATGTCCAAGGCTCTAACAATGAGATGCATGATGTGTCCACTGTTACTTGAGTTCATCCAACAGATGCATAGGGATTATAGCTACTTGCATGACCTTGCTGCTTCATATGATTATATATATAACTCCTCTGATTCATTTACATTGTCTGTATCCTGCTTCATATCATTATAAATACAATCTGACTCGTTCATTTTTAATGTCTATTGGTGATATTTTATTTCCTTATCTGTGTTTTAATGCAGATCTGGAAACGATATATACAATTTGAGCAGACATATGGAGATCTTGCTAGCATGTTAAAGGTTATATGTACTTCATTTTCTGTTTATAGTCTGGAAAAGAACTCTTTTCAGTTTCAAACTTGTTAAGTTGTAGGGTTTCAATCAAATAAAAGAGAACAGCGTGCATAAAACTTTATCTTTCATAGAATTCTTGTCTTAAGCACCAAAAAATAGAAATCATGTCTCTACCTGTAGAATATCCTATGATCAAATAAAAGAAAAACCGATCCTTTGGCATCATTATCAAGGATGTTAGAGAAATCCCTGAAAAATCTTTCTGGTTCTTTCCTCTTACATTGTTGACCCTTAACATTGTGATCTGCTTCTTAGATAATTTAATTTCTTGCAAAGTGCCTTGATCTATTCCAAAAAAGGAGTCATACATTCTGCAGATGTGCTTATGCTAAACAATAGTTGTTCTTTTTTTTTTGATGGGCATTCTTATACATTAATCTTATCAATTGCCTTTTCTGTCTGTGGAATCTCTATGTTGTGTTACTGCATGACAACAACACCTCATAATTACCAATGATTCTTGCGTGTTGGTTCAAGTACTGCATTAATCTTCTAGTTTCTCCAACATTTTAAGCATCAAGCTGAACTAGTTGGTAAACCCCCACGGTATGCATGGATACATCTGTGAAAGATTGTATATGCTATTAAAATCAACAATCTATTTGGTAAAGATCAAATAGAAGTGATGGCTTCCTGAAACTTCCAGGTCAGGATGGTCAAAGTTGCCATAGTAAGGTCTCTACTTCTATCTCATTATTGAACCATTCATGATGTAAAGCATGACAGTTTGTTGCGGAAAATGGAGGACATGGATCGTAAAACTTATGTAGGGAAGTTTTTCCTTCACGGTTGCCATTGAGAACAGATAGGGATGCAATTTGAAATTGTTGAAGACTAGGTTCTAGTAGGTTCCAGAAGAAATTTAGCATGTGAGTGTATAGTGGGGAATCTTGTGAGAGTTAGTTACATGACAAGAATAAAAGGGTGTAGAGGGGGAATGCATACGGATTCGGTTATGATTGAGTGATTGGTATTGTTTGGAGGTTCAGCTAGCCCTCGAAGTCTAGCTAAGGAATAATAGTTCCCGATATTCTATTCTTTTCTATTCTTTTCTGGTTCTTGTTCTATTGTTGTGTGAGTCTGCGGAAGTGTAGGACTGGGTGTTTAGAGTTGATTCAGTGTTAGAGAAAGTGGTCTCTAACAGAAATTAGAGTTAGAACTCTAATTGCTCATTGCCAATAAGGTTATCCATTTAAGGAACAGGAGATTACTTTGTATACTCCCTCTTGAAAATTATGTGCTCCTATTATTTTCCTTTAGCCTGCTGGAACTTGAGCCCTAACTATGAATTGCTTCTTGTAGGTTGAGCAGAGAAGGAAAGAGGCTCTTTCAAGGACCGGTGAAGATGGAGGGGCAGTTTTAGAGGATACGTTGCAAGATGTTGTGTCAAGATACAATTTCATGGATCTTTGGCCATGCTCCTCAAAGGATTTGGATCATTTAGTCCGACAAGAGGTACTTTCACTTATAGTTTGTTCTTTTAATACTCCATGAATTAGAATTCTTGAAGTACCAAATTTCAGCAATTCTTTTGTACTTTTATATATTGCATTGATAATGTATTTGTTTTAGCTTATGCCTTTGTTTTCATATTTTATATATCATTTAACTTTTGATGTTTTGTAAAGTGTTGTGCGTTGTATTGTTCTTTTCGTTTTTTATTTGAATGTACAGCAGTATCAATCTGTATATCAATTACTATCTGCCACAGAGTAAATCTTTGCTTCCACTACTATACTCTCTTCATCAAGATCTATATTTATTTTATGTCACCATAGGTAGTTCTTATATTACACTTGATAATTTGGATTTCATTGGTACACATTTCTTGCTGTTGAGGGGAACATTGATAGCAATATGGGTCTTAAACCCATATTGACATATGCCAGGAGGAAGAGGGAGCAGGGGAGGGGTGAGTCACCAAACGGTTAGAGAAGTTAGT
>JANZLD010000235.1:57145093-57157603 GCA_026413575.1 Erythroxylum carthagenense | reverse complement strand
TAGGTCTTTACGTATGCATGGGAGGTTTCCACCTGTGAATGGGTCGTGGACGCGTGGACCTGGGCCTGGGCCTAGCACAGCCAACCTAACCAACTCTTATATATGCAGTTGTTTAAAATTTGAAGTTAGAGCTTTATCTCCCACAAGGAACCTACCGGGCTCGAGTGGGGATTAGTTTGAAAGTGAATGACTTAAAGATGCCTTCTTATAATTGAGATTCTCTTAAGACACCTCGTAAGCAGCCAACAAAAAGCAATCAAAAATAAAAAAGATGGTACTTCCCGCACTGAGATACATAGTGTGCGTAGGTGAAGGCTTGAACTGGGTAGGGTAGTTCGTTTATGGTAATGGGTGACCGAGTTATTGGGTTATTGAGTTTACTTAGTTAACCATCATGTTTCCAGGCAGACAACTACGTGTCAACAATAAAGTTTTCGTAAGCCACATTATCAAATTAACAAGGGGATTAAAATATTTTGATCTTAAATATTAAAATTTAAAAAATTAATCACTTAATTGGAAATTTTAAAAGATTGAACACTGAATTTTAAAAAAAATTCAATAGTTTGGGTGCTCTCGAAATACTTGTCTCTCCGTTATTGATGTGATGCTCTATAAATCTTAAATTGGGGATTCATAAGTACAATTTATTTTAATTATACTTATTCACAATTTAAGACCTTATTGCTTCATAATATATTTTTTATTCATGTGTTAAACCTGTTATTTAATTTTATCATTATTCTTTAGAAGCATAATAACTTATATGAATATGTTCTAGGAAATCTGTTACAGGTTTATTGTAATTAATAACAATCAATAATATGCATTTTAGCTCCGGGGACTTTGATGCCACTTTAGATTTTATTTGTAGTTCTTATTGAAGTCATGGAGCACAACTTGGGCAGCATTTCGACCGGGTGCACCCATTACACCACCACCCGGATGCGAGCCACTTCCGCACATGTATAATCCTCGTACAGGTGTCCTGTAGTTTGACCTGTAAAACGAGCAACAATGTAGGATTGTTGATGTTAGCTTAGTTCAAACTTCACAGATTCAATACCTGGTTCTGTTTTCGGTTAAAGTAGATTTTGAAATGGTTGACTCAATCTACAATGTACTACGGTTTTCTTTAGACTTTAAAAGGAGCTGTTCGAAATGAGTTACCATCCTTTCACAGGTCGCAGCAAGAAAAGCGAATCCAAGCCCATTGCACCATGAAAAATATTTCCCCCTGCCACATATTCCGAACAAGCAACCTCATCGATCAGACATGGTGGAAACTCAGGTGAAATGTATGGAATAGTCTTGTAAGTGAAGAATTGATCCTGTTTCCGTACGCATATGCTCTTGATCTGTAGTGGATAGTACCATACCTGTAAGACCAATTTCCCTCTCAAGGTCTGGCGGTGTTAGCATATCGTAGCCTATAATTGAGCGGCTGAAGCCGGGGACGTATTCATCAAGCAACGAGAAGCATCTTTGTGCATATGCTTCCTAACAGACCGTGTTTTGGAATTAGAACAACAAAAGGAGACAAAATTTGCCAAACATCCAAGAATAATATGAGAAACTTAACCAGTGCCTAATTGGACGCAGAACTCTATGCCATTATTATTCAATTGAATGTGCAGCTACAAATCAATAAACAAGTAAAATATTGTTAATACAACTTACTCTGTAACTAGGATCCTCCCAGCTACCATCAGAAGGTTTATACGGTGTGTACTGTGTAAATAAGCTGATCACATGCTTTCCTGGAGGAATCATGTAAAGCAATCTAAATTAGACGTCTGAAATCAATGCAGGTAACGTATGACCCAAATGATGCAAGTGGATGGATGAAAACCTAACGGATATAAAGTTATTTTACCAGGGGGAGAAATGGACTTATCCAACGAAGAAGGAATTGTCATCTCCATAATAGGTCTTCGTGATGGAAAGCCATTCCAAGCATCTTGACAAGCAGAGCCTATTTCCTCCATACTTGGTAGGGAGGAGAAGAGAAAATAATATTAAAAAACTGGAGTACATCAGTGTCAGAACCCTTACTAACAGCAAAACGTCAGAAAAAGATTTGCCACTGATAGATTGATAATGAGGATAACTTAATAACATTTCATGGTAGATTCTTTCTACAAAGTGCATATTTCCATTATTAACAATTTCTGTCATTCTCATATAATAGAACACTACGTCAACAAGGTTATCCAGATTTCATCTGATTCTTTCACATCAGCAGAGAATAACTTAAAGAATCTTTTTTTTTTTGGAGGAGTGAGAATAACTTCGAGTTGATTACATTACAATGGAGTTATCCTTTAATCTCGCCATTCTTATCACAACGTTTGAAGCCAAAAAGAATTCTACAAGAGCAATAGAGAGAAATTCTGGCATAGCGCAGACTAGCATACCTTTCAGAACCAATGCGAATGGTAGCTGTATGATGTGGACCTACCTCTGAGTTCTGCTTGAAGCTCTTGAACTGGGGCAATCTCTCAACAGCTAAATTAATCTTTGTTACTCCCTGCTCCAGTCATTCGCATCCACACTAAAGTTAGAACATCTTGAATGATCAACAAAAGCATAAATTAATTAGTGCTTGATCTGGTAGAGTCATTGACACAAAATTAAAGGCAACAATCATGTTAGAATTGAAAAGCATAATCAGGGATGGCTCAAGGTAGACTTAAGTATGACGAACTAGTCCATTACACTAAGCCATATTATCAGGATGTAGGCCTACTTTGGATATATGAAAGGTCATATATGTGTTGGGAATCTTCTTTTTTCTAATTATTAAAACACAGGGATCCAAAAAAAAAAGCATAATCTATCCAAATATGCAAAATACGAACTATAATATGTTACAGTTTGCATCTATCAATCATTAGATCCACTGAAGAAATCTTACAGAACTGTAGTCAGAGTTCTTGATAGCACGAACAAATTCATCTGGAAGAAGATTACGAGGCACCAAGTCCTGTTTTGTGAAAGCATGACAGTGCTTATAAGAAAAAACCAACAACATAATGAAGTTACACGTACAGCGATCAGCATGACTAACTGTGCATGTGTATGAGAAAAAGAGAACCGTGCACGTGTGCATGTCTGTGCATAATAAAACATTTAATTGTACCAAATACTATTGACAACAGTTGCTACCTGGAATGGATGCAAGAACACTTAAGTTCTTACCATGAATGTCTTATAAGGGGTGGCATTTGACAGAACAGCTGAGCAATGTATTCTCGTGCCATCCTCTAGAAGAACCTAGATTACAAAAGGATTGGATTTAGAAACTATTGAAACATTTAAAATCCAGTTCCTCAAGGGTATCCGATAAGTAAACTCACCCCGTTCGCAATGCCAGAGTCATCAGCAACCACTTCATAAACCTAGAGAGGTTAAAAACTTCTTATGTAATGAAATAAATAGCTAGGGGATGAATAAATAAAAATAAGAACCTGGACTCCCTTTAAAATACCTCTGCATTAGTAATAATATGAGCCCCAGCTTCCTTGGCAGCTCTACTTATGGACAAGGATATTGAGCCCATTCCACCTTCAACGTGCCTGCAACAGATATTGACAACCTATGATGAGCATTTCAATGAAAAACAATCCATATCAAGAAAAAACTTCCCATCAAGAATGTTACCAAGTGTAGAAGATTATGCACCCATATAAATCAACATAGAAGCATGCTGCTTTCAAGAACAATAAAATTGTCAAATAAGATACTTACGACCAAACATTACGTTCACCATCAGTTTCACCCATTACATGATGTAGTAGAACATATCCACTTCCAGGCATTAAAATGCTAGTCTACACAATAAAATTAAGGATGTGTATAAATATTTGGAAGACAAGATAAAAAGAAAACAAGGAGTATGTGATTACAAGTTCTAAAAGTTCTGGGCAATGAAACTTTGGAACTAGCATGAAGTGCGTCTGATATTCAATCACATTACTTTTCAAGTTCAGATGTAAATGGAATTAAAAGCACTGGATAACGAAACAAGGATCTGCTTTATTGTCAGAGAATTAACTCAGGGGAAAAGTGATGCAAGTGAAGAAATTTTACCATACTCCCAATAGTAGCATCTGCTGCAAGTGTAGCCTTCAATAAATCTCCCTGAATACATCATCAGCATCGTTAAAGAAAACTTCAGAGGCTAGATCAACATTTTCTATCGAATCTAATTTATGAGAAATCAATGCCAGTGCGTATATTTAGTTTTTATAGCTATAATCGGTTAAATAAAAATGATAAAAAAGAAAAAAGGCAGACTTGAAAAGTCATAAACAACTATGTGTGGAATGGCAACCTCAAACCACTTGTTCAAAACTTTTGCAGTAGGTGACAGAAGGAGCTCCACGAAGTCCCTGTAAGATTGTTGCAGAAATCATCTAAAGGGAGAAGAAATTAAAACTGCAAGCTAATAGATGTGAAAAAAGAGAACAGTGTAAAGGGGTTTCACAAATGGAAATCAATTTCAAGTGTCATTGTAGACGTAGGAATACAGAAACACATAAAGGCTTGTTCTCATGAACTTACACCATATCTTTTTGTCCCAAAGATAGAACATGACGAAGACAACGTGACCAATAAACGGACTTCTGATACTTATCCTTCAGCCGACTAATAGCAGCCGGACGGTCATGCAAAACCTCAGGAGTAGGTGAATCCAAAAGAAAATTCATCAACTCACAGAACTTGTTCAACTGATTTTCGTATCTATTCAAGTAAGAATTGACAAGAAACAATTCCACAATAACATTCGTAAGCCCAAGAGCATAATCCAGTGAGGATAATCGTGGCCAACATAAAAATAGCAGAACAAAAAGTGTAAAGCACCTTGGATAAGCTTCGGCGTCCCGTTTGGAAAACTTGGAAATTTCCAAACGATTATCTTCCTCATTTGGCCCCAAAAGAAGGTAACGCCCATCAACACATGGAGTAAACGCGTAAGCCAATGGCTTCAACAACTTCAAACCATGCCTCTTCAATTCCAATTCCCTACAGTCCCACATCAAGAAACAAACAAATTTCACAACATTGAAAACAAGAACCGAAAACGAACACTATAGGAAGAGAAACCAAAAGGAAATAAGAAAAGGACGCCCACTTGATAATGGAGGGACGGAGAAGGCTCTGAAGGTAACTGCAGCGAGTGAACTTGAAGCCCGGAATCAGTTCTTCAGTCAAAGCCGCGCCGCCGATCACGTGACGACGCTCTAGGACGGCAACGGAGCGGCCGGCGAGAGCAAGATAAGCTGCCGCCGTCAAGCCGTTGTGACCGGCGCCGATCACCACCGCGTCCCATTTCTTCTCCTTAAGTGTATTGAAGGTGCTAAAGCTTCTCCTCCACATTTGTTCACTACCTCGTCAGCCGCAACAACTGTTTTCACTTGGTGAGACTTCGGTGATTAGCTTATCAACAAAAGCTATTACGCTAATATGCGTCCTTAACTTTAATCTCCTTTCCATTTACAGTTGCAATGGTTGATCGCGACGTGGTGGTTGGTAGGACCGAGAATGGGAACAAATTGGCATGGGTAAGCTTTGTAATTATATGGGAATGAGACTCCCTAACCGAAACTACCATTTAAGACTCGTTTGAAAGTGTAGGCAGGCAGCTAATGGTACAATAGACAATGAATCGGTACTAGAAGCGGAGGAGTTATAGCTTGAGGACAATCAAACTGAGTGAAGTTGGTTGCGACGACAACGACGACAACAACAACCGGGACCAGAAAGGCTAACAGGGTATCCATCTACAACGTAGGACATTCAAAAGTTCCCAAAAGAGACAATTTGAACAGTTATGTCAAGTTATGCAGCTATACGCATCATTCATGATGTTGCCAGTAAGGAGTTCAGGACTAAGGCGAACGAAATTTCTTTGCCAGGAAGAGCTTCGCTGAACCGACAACCATTTTCATGGCACCACGGCGAAATAGATAGGCCATGAGGTCTGATCTCAGCTCCTGCTTTATAAAAACCAGCTATGTATCCAAAATTGGCCCCAATTCTGAGGTGAGGCAATTTGGTGTAGATTACTTCACCATTTTATGATATTTACTAAAAAATCAAAATCAGACATTTAAACATGAATAAATAAAAAATAGCTAACAAAATATAATTAAAATTGGGTACGTTAAGACAAAAATGATAGCGCTCTATTAATTTCAAAAAAATTAATACACAATACTGAAAAATCTCATGAAAAACTTTAATTATTTTATTAATTCTAAAAAATTCAATTTGCAATAATGAAATTTTGATTATCAAAGTTTTCTATTTTTATGCAAGCACACACAATCCTAACTTATTTAATTTTGAAATTGTTTGAAACACTTAAGATTCTACCTCCAACGTTCACATTAAAATCAACTTCAAAAGTTTAAATATGTAAAAGGTGTTTTTTTTATAAATGAACACCTATTTTTTTTTCCGTATTAAACGAAGTGCATGAAAACTATGTTTCTTATAAACAAAGGTTTTAAGTATTTGCTGTTCGATTTTAATAGAAAATGCTTAAATGGAGGATTATATTATTTTCGAGAAGTGACAAAAGAGGAAGATATATAATTTAACCAAATTATATATTTTTAAAATAATTTTTAATATATCTTTTAGAGCAAGTGTCACTTTTAAAATTGTATAGCTTATACTGAAAAGGGGTTAATGTTTTATTAAAGGCTTAATAACATAGTGAACATGATTGATAAAAAACAAGTCACTAATTGTTTGACCCTTATGTTAGTTTATACCCTACACCTTATCGCTTTGGTTGTAATTTAGTGACAATTATTTATCTTGGACATATTTAAATATATATGATAGAGTCCAAGAGATAATTATACATTTCAAATGAAATTATAATGAGATTATAATTATGAAATTCATATCACATTTATATATTATCTGTAAATATTCCTAGTGATTATTCTATTAAGACTGGACATTAATAAAACCTAAGAAGATTAGTACACGTTATGCTTTTTTTAATGAAGGAAGTAGTTGATCTAATAAGCTAAAGTATGGAGATACGTATACAAACGTGTGGGTGCTTAATAGAAAATAAGTTCACTGAACACACCCGATATGAGAAATTTATTTGAAACTTTACTTGTATATCTATGAAATTCTTATAGTGATGATCGTATAGGTAATTCTTTGACTTGGTGTCTTCAAAGTTATCTTATATAGGAATTGTTATGTTTTGATACTACTTATGATCTATTTAATCATAGGTTGGTCATTTAGTAGTCATTAGATGTAGAATGAACTATATGGAGGGAGTTGTGTGATCAAGATAACATGCATTACCTAAAAGTAATTAGGAAGAATATTTCGTTGTTCTTGATTATTATTGATTCGAAAAAATTCTTGGTTAAGGCAGAATAAAATTTTGTAAATAGTTTGCAAATATCATTAATTGAATCGACAGCTAATGACAGAGAACTAATATAATTGGGCTAAAAATAAAGTAGACATTAATTTCATACTCTATATCTAATTGAAACATTGTATGATGAAATTACTGAATTATACGGAAAAATTATCCACAGAAAGGTTAGTAAAAACCACTTTGACATTTCTAAATATTTAGGTGGTTATGATGTATTGTTAGATGTCAATATTGATACACAATTATAAATTGTTTAATTGGAGAATTAAAGACTCCTTTTAATTTATCTTTAATTCTCCAATTAAACAAATTTTAATTTATCTTTAATTCTCCAATTAAATAATTTATAATTGCATATGTTTTAATTTATCTAATTCTAATTATGAATTCTAATTATAATTATAATCATTGCCAATATATTTGAAACCTAGTGAGTCTCACACAAAGAATAAGTTGAAGAGAGCAAAGATATTTTAATCAAGTTGGACCTGATTGTAAAGTTTGAGAAACTTTATGATCAAATATGAGATATTCAATAAATAAAAATGAATATGAGATAATGGATTTTATTTGCACACAACTGGTATTTAATTAAAATAATTTTAATTTCTAATTAAAATTTAATTCAAATTAGAATTTAATTTTAATTAAATTACTAAAATATTCATAAATCTATTGTAAATAGGCTTAGTGTCTGTTTGGACACAATTGGTATTTAATCTTGTTTTTTATTGCTCCTCACCTTTTTGTCCCCCCTCCATTCATGATGACTTTGTGTGGGTGCTTTGTGTTCTTTTGGATCAAACCAATAACTGCTTTGAAATGATGATTGTATGCTTCCTTGTTTGTCTCTCACTCTATTGAAAGTGATAAAAAGTGTAAAGAACCACTTTACTGTGTTTTGATATGTTATGAAGTGGGTTGAGAGAGAAAGACTTGAAAAGGGTTTTGTTTCTAGAGCGAGAGAGAGATAGAGAGTGGGTTAGGCATAGAAGCGGTTTGATTGATGATGGTTGAACATGGAATGGCAGAAAGTGAAATAGGGGCGAACGGGGATAGAGTCGTCCTTGAACATAAAGCTCTCTTTTTCAACTTGTGGATGGACCCATCAATGCAAATCCCAAAGCCCAACTATCACGTATTGTTCTTCTCCCTTATCTGATACCATTGTCTATTTGCCAACAAAATTATTGTAAAGCTTCCAACTTTCACCTCAACACTCGTCATCCTTTCTCTTCCTCCATTTTTTGTCGGTATTTTATACCTACCCATATCAGAAAACAAGTGATCCTTTAAAAGGAAAAATTGGGTCGACGCCTGATAGATTGGCATTTTGATGCTTTCTTCTGATAATTTCTCAACTCTATCGTTGACCTTCTTTGATGTGGTTGATCTTCTACGGAGGAATTTATTGAATTTGTTTGTATTAATAAGAGGGTTTCCTCTGTTTCCTCAAGTTTGCTTTGTTTTCTAGTGGTAATTCAATTTTCTAGTGATTTCTATAAGATCTTAGATTGGCTTCTCTATGCAGTAACTCTTATGCTTATTATGATTTTGTCTATTCCATTTTTGTTATGCTTTTAATTCTGAGTTCACAAAAGATTTAATGCTTATTATGTTTTGTCTATGCCATTCTGGTTATGCTTTTATATTTTCTTATACTTGCTAAATTCATTGTTATATGTAATGTTCTGGATCATGTGTTGTTGATAGAAAATATCAAATCCAAGTCAAGATATTCAAAGTGGGGATAGATTGAAAAAAAAGGGTTAAAGCGGGGTGGAATGATAAAACTCTTGAAACTGCAATCAAAATTTTTGTGGAAGAGATATTAGCTAGAAATCGACCAAATGGTCACTTTAACAAAATTGGATGAAAAAATATAGTTTCAAAGTTTGCTCATGAAACTAAAAAGAATTATGAATACAAACAATTTAAGAATAAGTAGGATGGATTAAAAAGGATTGACAGCTTTGGACAAATTTAGTAGGTAAAGAAACTGGACTAGAATGGGATCCTACTAATCAAACTGAAGGTAAGCATTTAAGCTTTATATTTATAATGTTCTAATGTTGCTTAATAGTTTAATAACTTAAACAATATTATTGTAGGAAAATCCCGAGGTTGTCAAATTTCGAACTAAAAGTTTTAAACATAATGAATAGCTGAATATTTTATTTAAAGATGTTGCAGTTGTAGGGGAAGGAGCTTAGGCACCTTCTTCAGGTTTTATACCAAATGATGCTTATGTGCCATCTAGAGAAAGCCTAGTTGATACTGATATTGATGATAACTTTTTTAAAGACTCTACTGTCAATCAAAAAATTGACAATATTAATAATAAGATTGGTCCATCAACTCTAACTCTAGAAAATTCTACAAAAGGAAAAGGGGAAAAAGAAAAAAAGAAATATGATACTAAAACAGGGGCAACATAAAGGTTATGTAAACATTTGGACCGTATATGTGATGTAGTAGAGAATAAAACTTTAACAACCTCTATTAAAAGAGATGAACCTAGTTGTAGCATTTCTGAGGTGATGGACATCTTACAAAGTATAAATGAAATAGAAAGGCGAGGTGAACTGTTTATGTTAGCTACCAAATTATTTTTTTAGAAGGAAAATAGAGAGATGTTTGTTGCACTTAAGGATGTTGATCTTCAAATCGAATGGCTTAAGAAAATGAAATGATTGTGATTTTTGTAATGAATTAGACATGTATTTGGTTACTAATATTAGGCGACTTATAATGTGTTGTATTAGAATTCGCTACTTCTAATGTGTTGTATTGGATTTCTGTTTGGTTAATTTTGTTGTAATGAGTTAAATTGTACTTTATTATTATTATGTTAGGATTATTGTTATATTACCTTGTTATACAATAAATTTATTGTTTATTTTTAATATATTTTAGTACATCTTTTGATAATGATTCTCATAATGATCATGAATATAATGAAGAGATTGAAGAAGAAATTTTGCATGTGGTTCAAACTAGAGTAGCACTAACCATTGACCATTATATTAAATATTATATTAAAAAAACCATGTAGAACATCCCCTCACATTAGATGGATTTTTGTAATGGAAATGCTTAATGGGCATAGAGATAGATGTCATCAACAATTTAGAATGGAAAATGATGTTTTTATCAAATTATGTAAATTGTTGAATGAGTCTATAGATTAAAGAAAGGTACAGAAGTAACAATAGAAGAGGTTGTAGCTATGTTTTTTAATACTTTAGGTCATGAACTTTGCAATAGAATGGTTCAAGAAAGATTTCAACATTCTGGTGAAACAGTTTCTAGATGTTTTGAATTTGTATTAGAGGTCGTTTCATATATGTCGATTGATTTCATAAAACCAAAATATCCAACTTTTAGAGAAATTCTAAGCAAATTAAAGATGATAGAAGGTATGAGCCTTATTTTAAAGAAAGTATTGGAGTAATTGATGGAACACATACCAGTTATAGTTCCAAGATCTAATCAAATAAAATATATTGGGAGAAAAGGCATTCCTATGCAAAATATAATGGTTGTATGTGATTTTGATATATGCTTTACTTTTGCTTAGGCTGGTTGGGAAGGCACAGCACATGATGCTCAAATTTTTATGGAGGCTTTGCATAATGATAGATTACACTTCATTCATCCACCTAAAGGTTTGTGACAGAAAACTTTATACATTGCTTATTTATTCTTAATAATTTAGTACTTCTTTATTTATTTATTTTTTTAATTTGGAATGTAGGAAAATATTATTTGGTAGATGCAGGATATCCTTACATGCAAGGTCATTTAGGACCATACAAAGGTGAGAGGTATCATCTTCTTTATTTTCGACGTGCTGGTTTTACAAGAGGGAAGAAAGAAATATTTAATCATGCATATTCTTCTTTAAGATGTACAATTGAAAAAACATTTGGCGTTTGAAAAAATAGGTGGAAAATTTTACGTAAAGTGTCTAGTTTTCCTTTTCCAAAGCAAGTTAAAATTGTAATTGCTTCAATAGCCATTCATAATTTTATAAGGAAAAACGCTCAAAAGGATGAAGAGTTTTCTTCCTATGATTAAGATGATGAATTATTTCCTATAAATGAAGAAATCAATGAAAATGAAGATGTTAAAGAAAATCATTTAGACGAGTCACAAAATAACGAGATGAAGGACGTGAGAGAATATATTGTAAATCTTCTTGTATTACAATAAAATGCATAATTTATTATGTATTTAACTATTTACTCAACTTGAATATTTATTTTGGGATTTATATAATATTATTTAGCTTGTTATACATTTTAATATTTATTTTTAATATTAGTTTTATTTCCTACAAGATCATTATATAAAATTTCTTACAAGATAGTTATCTAAGAAATAGGTAACCATAAGGTGTAAATGAGACATCTTTTGTAGTGGTGAGAACTGTATGACACACGTATCAATTTGAAGTCATTCTATCAAAATTATTGAAGTCATGATTTAAATGGAAGTGAATTTGTCAAACAATTGTAAAGTAAATGTAAACTCATTCCATTCATGAAAGACCTAATAGTAGTTGAATTCTTTCAAATCAAATGTAAACCTAATATATTGTACTTTGTATATTGTTTAATATACTTTAAATAATATTTATATGCATAAATAATTTTTATTACAAAATAAAATATAGTTAAAGTTAATAAAAGTGCTTTTTTTAATGTAGTCAAACAATCTACTGTATGAAGCTCTTTAAAAAAAGTTCTATTTTTAATTGATAGTCAAATAGTCAACTGACTTCTTAGAAAAGCTTTTCTCAGAAAAAATCTACTGACAAAAGCTCTACTAATATAAGCTCATTCAAACAGACACTTAGTGCCTGTTTGGATTGGCTTATTTCAGTAGAGCTTTTAGCAGTAGAGCTTTTGTCAGTAGAGCTTTTCTAAAAAAAGCTTTTTTAAGAAGTCAGTTGACTATTTGGCTGTTATTTAAAAAAGAGCTTTTTTGAAAGAACTTCATATGATAGACTGTTTGGCAATATAAAAATAAAAAGTACTTTTAATTTTAACTATATTTTATTTTGTAATAAAAATTATTTA
>JANZLD010000235.1:57109043-57121155 GCA_026413575.1 Erythroxylum carthagenense | reverse complement strand
TCTTTATTTCTTGATTTTCAACTTAATTTCAATCAACTCATCCACTTTTGAATATTTCTTATTTTTACTCAAAAATCAGGGTCCAACATTTTATCTTGAACAGCTCATAATGATGTACAAGATTGCTGATCTTGGACTCTTTCACTTGATTTGTGCCTTCATGTGCAATAGATAATGTGCCCCACATTTCCTTTGTAGTTTTGCATCCATGAACCTTATCATATTCACTTCTGCTTAGGGCACAACTCAGAAAGAACTTGGCCTTTGAGTTTAATTGAAATCGAGTTTTCTAATCGGTTGACCATTTGTTACGAGAAATGATATTGCCTTCATCATTTGTTGGTGTGTATGGTCCATTTTCAATGATATCCCAAACATCAATATGTGCGGATTCTATGAAGAGCCACATCTTGTCCTTCTAATAATGATAGTCCTCACCATTGAACGCAGGAGATTTTGTGACTGAGGTACCTTTAGCTATAAAAACATATGATTCAACCATGGATCTTTGTCCTCACTTTGTAAAGGTGGTTATTGGAAACCGAGCTCTGATACCAACTAAAGTAAACCACTTGTTAATATAGGAACCACATAAAGTATACAAAATACACAAGAAGGGGGGTTGAATTGTGTAATCTTTTCGAAATTGATAATCTTTTAAGATTTCTTGAATACCTTTACAACTATCAGATGAATACCAAAAACACTTTACTGAAAATTGATAAGTATTGAAATCGCAAGTAACTTTATCAACTCGTCTAACAACAAGAAAATTAAAGTATGAGAGTTAGAGAATAGACGCTGTGATTTTATACTGGTTCACCCTAAACTTTAGGCTACGTCCAGTCCTCAGAGTTTGTCTGAGATTTTACTATACTTTTCAACATTTACAAGTATTCTTTCTTCCCTTCCAGAGCCTCTTCAGGTCTCTTTGAAAAAGTATTATTTATGCTATCTTAGCCTCTCCAGGCTACAACCTTTTCTTTCTCTCTCTAAGAAAAATATCTTGAACTTTACGTTATAGTATGATTCTCTCTCTTGTTTCACACTTTGAGTACAAAATTTTCTCTAAGTATTGTACAATCACAGTTTTCTCTCTTGTAAGCAAAAATTATTTTAGTCTTCAACTAGGACCAGTATTTACAGCCTAAGTCTCCACTGTCTTCTTGAAAACTACTTCTTGAATCTTTAAGAGATGGTTATTTAGTTGTAACTAACTCTAACTAACTAACTGTCTGACGTTCTAGAGTATCTTCCTTTTTGTATCGTCTAATATTGTCGCTTCGTCTGTTGTTTCCTCTTCATTTGTCGTTTGCTTCGTCTGTTGTTTTCTTCATTTGTTATTTCTGCTTCGTATGTTGTTTCTGCACTTCATCTGTTGTTTTCTTCGTCTGTTGTTTGCACTTCGTCTGTTATTTGCTTCATCTGTTGTTTGCGCTTCTTCTGTTGTTTCCGCTTCATCTATTGTTTTTATGCTTCGTCTGTTATTTGTTTCATTTGTTATTTGCACTTCATCTGCTGTTTTTACTTCATCTGTTGTTTCACTTCATTTATGTTGACGTGTATCGTCTGGGATGACTAAGTGTTACTTACATTTTTCTACACATGTAACAAACTTATTAAAGTAGTTCATATATTTCTAAGATTATTATTATTTTATTGTCACCAAAATTAATGAAAATGAAGTCTACTTGACTTAACAGAAAATTGGAAGTAGAAAGTGGGGTATTTTTAGAAAAGGGTAGAGAGGAAGAATGCACTGAGGAGGATTTGGAAGGGGAGTGGGAGGTTATATAAAGGTTTGTAGTGTTGTGGATTGGTAGAGCAAGGGAGGGGAGGGGAGATAAAGACGAAGGTGATTTTATCGAGGGTAAAGGGGGAAATTCATAAGGATTTAAAGGAAGGGTGTCTGTCATTGTAAGAGGAAAATGAAAAGAAAGCTAGTTTTGGAAAGGTAGCAGAGTTTTAGAAAATTGTGCAGTGAGTGTAGGTTTAATTAACAGTTAGGAAGGTGGAGGGGAAAAGTTTTGAGGTGGCATACACGGTAATGACCCTTGACTAAGAAAAAGTTGCAAAAAGAGGAAGGAAGATGGGGATGGAGTATGGAGGATTGCTGGGGAGCAAAGGGAATAGTGTGAAGAAAACTATCTGCTGGTGAAAATAAGGAAGACGAGGAGGTGGGGGGATGGAAGGAAGCTATATTAAACTAAATGGCAGGAAGATTTTTTTAGTGAGAAGGTGGAGTCTCTCTCTCTAACCCATTGGCTTGATGGGAAAAGTAGGCAAATAAGCAATGATCATAATAATTAACTTGGTCTAGGTTAAATGGAAAGGAAATTTGTCTAAGATGAGTTAATTTGTCCCCTTTAAGAACACAAACACTATCATAATTGTTCAGAGGAGTTCAGAAAAGGCATTATGAATAAGTTATGGAAGTGATGTAAAGAGTTAGTTTTAATATCGTATCAATCAAAAAATAGTATGAAAAAAATATTTTGAGATAAAATTTCAATCCACATTAGTGATTTATGTTGGAATCGTACCTCTTCATTGCCCCTCCACATTTTATAGGTATGAACCCAAAATTTCTAATTATGTTATCGCCTCTTCATCGTCATCCGTTTCCTTGCGATTGTCTTTTTTTGTCACCAATTTTCTTGCCAATATTTTGTTGTTATCTATGTCTATTTCCTATTGCATATATTTTTCAACCATATTCATTCTCTATTAATGGGTGTTCGGCTCCTTCTATCATGATTTCTTCGTCATTAGCAAACTCTAGTATTCCTAAGGTTTTAAATACTGGATCGGTCTGATCGAAAAAAGTTTGAACCGATTAATGGTCCAGTTTAGTTTCACCTAATAACCTCTATATATAAAAACCGATCTGTTTAAACTTTTTTTTATCAGACCGGACAATTTGTTCCGGTCCAGTTTTTAAATCAAACTTGCATAACCTTTTTCATGGACCACTCTTTTTTTTAATTTAATTTACCTTTTAGTGTTTCTTCTTTTACAAGGAAAACAATGTAAAACTTAAATTTTTCCTTTTTTATAAAAACAACCTAAACAAGAAAATTAATCAATTAGATGAAAACAAAAATACGAAATTATAAATGTTTGGTTTAACTGGAATAACAACTTCCATTAAATTATTTTTATTTATACAAAAAACATAAATTATGCATTAACATTAAAAGTATAGTGTTTTGGTTTAATTGAAACAAGCAAGCATTAAGGAGTAGTTATTTGCAAGAATGCATAAATATCCTACTAATGTCTTTTTAAGTTTAGTAGATAAGGTTAAGGTAATTAACGGTTAGAATATCAAAGTTATTATTAATACGCAACGAACTCAGTCTATCTTGTTTCTATTCACTTTTAACTTTGAAAGCTTGTTTCTGAAAAGCATATTATGTATCCCAATATACATCTCTTCTAGATAAAACTATTATCGAAAATTCACTCTGAGCAATTCAAAACATTTTATTTGTGTGTAAATTCTGACCCTTAAAATAAATGAAAGTATTTGAAGCTTTCGAGAAAATATTAGAATTGCCTTTTTCCCACTCACGTATTCGTATTCCAAGTTAGGTTTTAAAGAGGAGGAAAATTAATGATCACGGAATAAAATGCAGAGGGAAGGAAAAAATATCTCAACATTCTTAGCGAATCATCCACTACTCATAAACTTCATTATTTTATCCAACGTTATTTTTACTTATTTTATAAGTTTTACTTCTTATTTATTATATACCGATTTTATAGCCGTTCACTACCGGTTGAAATTCTAAACCTTATACCTTTCTTTCGACGGGTTCAATGTCCGGTCCAATATTTAAAACATTGAGTATTCCACATTTCGTAGTAAAAATGTTGTCTCCTATGATTATTTTTAGGTTTATTCCTACAACTTTGCAAGTTTATATGACTTTCTTATCCTCAGATTTATATGGATCTTTAAGACGAACAATCTTAGCAAACTTAGATTGTCTTCTTATAGCTTTTGTAAATGTTGCATTGTTAGTCTAGTTCTTTAAGTCAATTTAAGTAATTTTCTTGTGAGCAATATAGAGAATCAAAGGCTAATAGCTATCATACCTTCTACTATTTTTTTTCCCTATCTTACGTCTTCCATCTTTGAAGCTATCCATTAGCTAGAATTTGGTTTTAAATGCAGAATGATATATTGAGTAATTATTTTATAATTTATAAAATTAACCTTATATTTTATGATTTAAAAATAATCTAAAATAATGCTAAACATTGATTGATATCGAAATTGCATCCTATTAAAAACAGATTCAGTGCCAAATCTATTACGAAACATTGATATTGTAAACAAAGATTAAAGAAGCAAAAGTACTAGTATAATACATTGACCTTCTATTTATAAGAATCTGTCTCATCCTACAAAATGAGTCTGGTCAAAAGCCACCAAACTATTAAGCACCAAACTTGGAAACAATTAACATGTCAATAAAGGAAGCACTATCAAGAAATGTAACACATAGGATAGACCTTGTTACGTGTCCCGGGCCGTTCATGAAAAGGTTAAAAATAAAAAATGTGAAATAACATATTTCGATTCCATCTAATTTTTTGAAGCAATTTTCGAGGCTAAAACAAGCTCCAATCTCCTGGGACCTTCACGGAAAACGTTTACGGAAATGCAGTTAACACCTTTCTATAGTTTTCTCAGGACATAAGAACTCTTAATGAGTCAGAGGATTTGTATGCTTATAAATTATACAAGCAACTACAGGAGACCTTAATCTTTATATATTGCTTCCATATCGAGCTTTCCTATCACAATCTCGATATGGTTTTAGTCCACACTAATCGGGATCAATTTTTCTTCCGAACTTCGACTCATTAATTTAGATCATTTATTGGGCCACTTTATTACCTTTGTCTGGATCAAATTACGTAACTTAATTGATAAGTTATAGAAAAATCAAAAAATATAATCAATAGTTGTCCAATATTATGGGGAAGGAAAAAATTGTCCAACAAGAAAATCTTAACCAACAATTTGCTTCAACAAAACGTTATAGTTGAATGTGAGGTACAACGACAGGAAAAAAATACTTCAACAATTAGACGAAACATGCACAAGAATCCTTATGAGTATTTTAGTGCATTCATGACAAATACAATGACATAATTGTTAGTTTATGCGCTTGTAGTCAATCATTTGGTTGCAATTATATATATGGCATTATTATTTTAATTAATAAAGGCATTCTTTTTCTTTATCTATTTTGTTAATTATGATTGATGTTTAATACTAAAAGTAAAATTCTTGGAATAATTAGTATACAATTAAAATTATGATGAGATCATAATTATAAGATTCAATTTGAATTTATGTATTATTCTTAAATTGTTTCTATTTATAGTTTAATCAAGATGGAATAGTGACGGAATGATAAAACTAACATACGTTATGTTTCTTTCTTATAACGAAAGTAATTAATCTCATAACTTAAAGTATGAAGATATTTAAATAAATGTATAGGTGTTTATAAGAGGACACGTTCACTTAACTGACCTGATTATGGAAATCTCAACTAGAATATTACTTATGTGTTGATGTATTTCCTCATTATGATGTTGTATAATTGATTATTAGACTTGAGATTACCAAAGTATTTTATGTGGAGAATTACTATATTTTGATGCTACTTATGACTCATTCTATTTATGATAGCTCAGTTGATAACACTTAAGGGTGCTTGGTTGGGTTTGGAAAGGGATTAACAAGTAAGAAATGAAAAGTGAGTGGTTGGTTGTTGATTATTATTATAGGAGCAATAGTTTGATATCCCACTTTTGAGGAATCCTCCATACCCTCCATTTAGTAGAAGAATGAAACTCGTTTCTTAGTAATGACTTATTTTTTAAAATATTTTTAATACTAATTAATTAAATACAATAAAGTAATTAAAATACTATTATTGATTAAGTAATTACGTTAATTAATTAAAATATAATTAATTAATGAATTATTATTTTAATTAATTACATTATAATTAATTAAAATGATATGACTCAAAAGTCTAACATTCTAACCCTCAGTAAGTTTTGGAAACTAGCTATTACATGTTATACATTTTGGGTTATATTAATGTCTAGTCTTATAGAACAATGACTATGAATAATTTAGGGATAATAAATAAATTTAATATAAATCTCATAATTATAATCTCATTATAATTTCATTCGTAATGTATAATTATCTCATGGACTTTATCATATACATCTAAACATGTACAAGACAAAGAATGCCTTTAATTATTTTGTCACTAAACTACAACCAAAGTGATTGGTTGTAGGGCATAAACCAATGGTTATTGTATTAGATATATATGTGATTTACTTTAGTACAAGTTGGAGATTATTAGTTTATACCCTTGTAGCCAATCAATTGGTTGTAATTTTGTATATAACATTATTATTTTAATTAATAAAGACCTTATCTTTATGTGTTTTATTACTAACATTTGAAGTTTTAATACTAAAGGTATAATCATTGAAATAATTACTATGTAATTGAAATTATGATAAGATCACAATTATAAGATTCAATTTATATTTATTTATTATTCTTAAATTGTTATTAGTTGTAGTTTCATTAAGACAAAATATTAATGGAAAGATAAAACTAGCACACATTATGTTTCTTTCTTATGAAGAAATTAATTAATCTCATAAATTAAAGTATGGAGGCACTTAAACTAATGTATGGGTATTTATTAAAGAATAAGTTTATTTAATTAACTTAATTATGAGGATCCCAAATATAATATTACTTATATGTCTATGGATTTCTTTATTACAATGGTTATAAAATTGATTATTAGACTTAAGGTTACCAAAGTATCTTGTGTGGGAATTACTATATTTTGATGTTGCTTATGACTTATTTTATTTATAGAAACTTAATCGATAGTACTTAGATATAGTATAAATCATATGAAGATAGTTGAGCAAGTCAATAAGGAATTCATCACTCTAAAATAATTAAAGAGAATGTTTCATTATTCTTGATTAGTAGTTATTTAAGGAATTCTTTACACATAGTGAACTGAGATTTAAAAGGGTATTTCTAAATATCATTTATAAATAAGTTACCAATTAGCAAGAACGAATATGATTGGATTTAAAAGAGTAGACACTAACAACCTGTTTGGTTCAATGGAATAAGTATTCTATTCCTAGTGTATTCCTGACAATTACATATTCTTGTGTTTGGTTAGAAAAAGAGAGTTAGAATAGTTATTCTCGGGTTTAATTATTCCTGGACCTTACGGAATAGCTAAAGAAGACATACCCTTGTCTTAACCTATTCTAGGTATGTTGGAATAAACTTTACGACATTGAGAACCAAAATATCCTTGCCTCTCACACTCTCGTCTCCACTTTTCATGCTCTCGTCTCCCTCGCTCTTGTCCTCCTCACTTTCGTCTTTACGCCCTCATCTCTCTCTCTTCATGGTCATCTCTAACATTTCTCTGCCAGTTGCATGAATCATATGTATGTTTCTTGTAAACCTAACTTGTTCTTGTAAACCTAACTTCGTTGTTAATTTTTTTTCTTTCGCTATCAATGTGGTTGTTTGGCTTACCTCATTAACCAAATAGCTTTTGTGATGCTTATTTGGCCTTCTTGTCTCTTCCAACCAACTTGATTTTCTTTTGGAATTTATCTGCTTTCTGTCTCTTCCTTGTATCTGTGCAAGTCTTTCTGTTTGATGAAGGGTTATAACAACCTGCTTGTTCCCCTTTATGATATTCAAGCAGTTAGGTCAACTTGTTTAAATGTGTTTGTAGTTTGAAGTTGGAGTGAAAAATCATCTAAACTACTTGGGACATTTTAATTGCTAATTGATATGATTGAAGGGTGTAGAGTTATCTGGGAGGTATGAATTACGTTGAAGATTCGTTATCTATCTGGTATTAACATAGATTGTAGGGTGTCTGAATTATGGCACTGAATAGAAGAGTTTATTCTCAGATAGATTTATATTAGAGCAAAAACTAGAAGAAGAGACCACTAGTAGTTAACATTAATAATGAATGAGTTTAGCTATTGACAAAATTTTTATTTCTTTCAATAGGCTATATATGGTATGAATGAAGTTGGATAGACTGGTTCCCTGCGTATGTTCATGTTATGGAAGATAGGAAAATTTATTAATCATCTTCGAAGAGAAGATTATTACTGGTCTTAATAGAATTTCATCATCAACAAACTTGTTAGACCATTGATAAATTGTTATTGGTTTTTAGATATGAAAACAGAGAATAAGGCTTAAAGTTGAAAAGAAATAAATGTAAGGCATATATAGCATTGCATAGTCTTAAGCAAGGGATATATATAGCAATATATATGTAAAGGGATATTAGATGAACACATAAGTAACTGTTGTGATGTAAACCACTACTGTATAACTTAACTTAATTAAAGTGAACTTCAAATTGAATATTGAATAAATGGTGTACGTGGCTAGCATTTAAGTTAAATGCTAGTCACGGGCGTGCATGACTATTTAAGTCACCCCTATGACTAGCCATGCATGGGGTGATTAATTAAGTCATCCCCGTGACTAACATTTAATTTAAATGCTTGTCATCACTTTTCTTTTCTTTTTTTAATTTTTATTTATCTTTACATGCAACTTAACGTGACTTTCCCTTCAACCTATATGCGAAATTCACAAAATAATCTAATTAATATTCAAGCAATATTCACACCATTTGTACTCAATTTATGTCACGTTTGGATCAAATTACAAAGATTTGTAACCAAAATCAAGATATGAATGTGCTTCCTTATCTTTATCCAGTAGGATCATTATGCTTATTATGCTTTTGCCTTTCTTTATATCTTCCTTAAGTTGGTGTTGGGTTATTTGAGTTAGGGTTCAACTTAAACTGTTTGTTTGAGTTTTGGTTTTTATGTTCTATAATCCCCTCTTTTTAACTCTAGAAATATTATCTTCTTTTTTCTCTCTTACTCTACTTTATGCCTTTAACTATTTTAAATTATTTAATGGTTGGTCTCTTACATTGTACCTTGTTTGAACAAATTTATTTAAATACATTACAAAATTTTTTTTTGCAGTCATGACTCATTTCAGTTTAAGTTTACGTAGAAATGCTGAAAGAACAAAAAGGATTGTGGTTGTCCTGACTATATGGTTGCAACTGTGTAATGTTGTTAGTTCACTGTTCAATTTGTCAGCATTAAAGGCTTCTTTATATAGTTATAGGCCAAGAGATAGAAGTTATTTTCCAAATTTTTATGCAAATCGAGATTATGTGAGGTGAATTGTGCATGACAATGATGATTCATGTATTTCAATGGTTAGGATGGGCAAGCTTCTTTAAAACTATGTGAAATGCTAGAAAGTATAAAAGGACTAAAGTCAACAAAAAACATGCTTATTGATGAACAAGTAGCAATTTTCTTACATATTATTACTCACCATATTAAAAATCGAGTTATTAGGAAAAATTTTAGAAGGTCAGGTGAGACAATTAGTCGGTGTTTTAAATGCGGTGAAGCAATTGCAAGATCATTTGTTTAGCAAACCTGAGCCCATACCAACAAACTCTTCAGACCATCGATTGATGTGTTTTAAGGTAGATAATCACCGTATTATTTTTATAAGAAAATATAGTGAATGTGATTAAGGTTCCTCATTATTTTTATTTCATTTTAGTGAATGTGATTAAGGTTCCTCATTATTATTTTTAATTTCATTTGAATTGTAGAATTGCTTAGGTGCTCTAGATGGGACACATATCAGGGTTAATGTATCAATTAAAGATAAACCTAGATTTTGAACTCGTATGGGCGACATTGCAACAAATATGTTAGGTGTGTGCACACCCAACATGCAATTTGCTTATGTTCTTCCTGGTTGGGAATGGTCAATAACTGATGGTCGAGTTCTTCGTGATGCAATTACTAGGAGACATAGACAAAAAGTGCCTCATGGTAAGCTTTCCTATATGATATAGGAAGGTTGATTGAAATTTTGTATATGAGATAATGTACATTGAATAACTTATGTAGTGTTTTTTATATAACTTATGTAGTGTTTTTTTATATAGGTTGCTATAACCTAGTTGACACAGGTTATATAAATTGTGAGGGCATCCTTGCACCTTTTAGGGGTCATAGGTACCATTTGAATGAATGACATCAAGTTTACCAACCAAGAACTGCAAAGGAATTTTTTAATATGAAACATGCGACTACACGCAATGTAATTGAGAGGTGTTTTGGGTTACTAAAAATTAGATGGGCTATTCTTAGGAGTCCATCGTTTTATCCAATAAAGACACACAATCGAATTATTGTGGCTTGTTGTTTGCTTCATAATTTTATTAAGCAGGAGATGAGTTTTGACACTATGAAGAGTGATATAGGGGATTATTTTCATACCAATCCAGTTGTTGAGGAGGAGTGTATAATTGCTATTGACCCAACTAATGCTTGGGCAAATTGGAGAAGTGAATTGGCACTCGAAATGTTCAATAAATGGAGAGCATCTAGGCAAAATGAGAATTGACATTTTTTAGGTGTTCTATTATGTTTGAGTGTCAGGAGGTTTTATATTATTGTTTATGTAAGTTGTTGTACTCTTTATTGTTTATATTGTACGCTGTTATTAAACACTATATGAATGTTTTTGTAAGTTGTTGATTATTAATGTTAACTGGTATGAAGAATTTTATGAATTTTTCCTTTATTATGATGTTTATTTTTTAATTTATCAATATTGTTTTAATTTGGTAGATAATTTTGTCGATGAATTCCCCTTCAACTATTGATTCTCAAAGTTCAAAAGGAACAAAAAGAAAGTGGAACTATGATGAGAATGTTGTGCTAGTTCCTGCATGGTTGATTTGCAAAATATGGTAACATATAATAGTGATATTGAATTTAAAGCTAGGTATCTCAATGAATTAGAAAGAATGGTAGCAACAAAGCTTCCTAATTCAAACTTAAAAGCTAGACCTTACATAAAGTCTAGGATTAAGACTTTAATGAAAGAGTGGAGCATTTTTTATGATATGGCAAGGAAAGATATTAGTGGATTTGGATGGGATACTGAAAGGAAGATGGTCACTGTTGAAGATCATGTTTGGGATTCTTGCTTAAGTATAAGTATTGAACTTTTAACTTGTTTTAAGTATTTTCAAACGAAGAGCTTTCCTTTCTATAATGAATTGAATGGGATCTATAGAGAAAATCATGCAACTGGAAATGATGTACAAATTGCTGCAGATATTCTTGAAGAAATGGAAAAGCAATAAGATGTAGGTAGGTCAAATGAAGGTGGTGATGATCAATATGAGCATGATTTGCATGATATAGATGAGTCATTTACCCAACCTTAAGCATCAAATCATGAAAGACAAGCTAAAAATATTTCAGAAAGGAGGAAAAAAAAAGAGAAATGATATGGGAGAAGCAAGCTATGTAGATTCACTTATTGTTGCTGCCAGGATGTTGGGTGATACCATGAATCAGATTGGAGATAAATTGTGTAAAAGTATTAGGACTAAAATATATATTCAACAAATAGTTAAACAGTTATATAATGCATTGGGTGAGATAGAAGGGCTCACAGATGATTAAAATGATACCGCTTTAGACAAAATTCCTGATTATCCTACATAAATGCTTGTGTTTTTCACTATTCTGCCTTCTTAAAGACTTGGGTGGATGAGGAGATTTCTTGCCACATTTTTATTTTATATTGCAATTGCGACTATATAATGAATGTTAACATGAGTCGAATTAGGAAAAATTAACCATAGCAAAATGTTAGGAAAGTCATATGATAAGAAGAAAATTAATAATAATAAGGAATTAATGATAAAAATAATATTAATAATATCATAATTAGGAAAAAGAAGAAGAAAATTAATAATTATAAGGAATTTAATAATTACAACAAAAATAAAATATAATTAATAAAATTAATAATAAGAAGAAGAATAATAAGTAGAAATTAATAATAATAATAATAATAATAATAACAACAACAACAACAACAACAACAACAACAATAACAACAACAACAACAACA
>JANZLD010000235.1:57082260-57100649 GCA_026413575.1 Erythroxylum carthagenense | reverse complement strand
AAAATTAATAATAATAATAATAATAATAATAACAAAATTAATAAGAATAATTAGGAATATAATAATAATAACAAAATTAATAATACTAAGGAATTTAATAATAAAAATATAATTAATTAGTTAAATTAATAATAATAAGGAATTTTATAAAAATAAAAATAAAATGAATTAATAAAATTAATAGTAATAAGGAATTTAATAATGAAAAATAGTAATTAATAATAATAATGATGATGATGATGATGATGATGATAATAAGGATAAGGATATTTTGATCTTTTTGTTAGTTATTTCTTTGTCAATCCAAGTTTTTATTTTCAAACCAAACACTGACATAGAAATTCTTTAGCAGTAAACCAAAGAAAGTAATACATATTCTATTATATTCCTCATCTTTCTATTCCTAAGAATAATTATTCTATTCCTTATCTATTCCAGTCGTTAAACCAAACAAGCTGTAAATATATACTCTATGTCCAATTAGAATACCGAACAATGAAAAGATTAAATTATACATTATAACTGTACATGGATATGTTTAATCAAATTACTTTAATAGTCTCAATATTTAGATGATCATGGCATGTTCTTAGACATCAATTTTAATTTATGATTATAAATTATTTAGTTGGAGAACTAAAGATATATTAAAACTACTAATTCTAATTATAAATCATAATTATAATTTATAATTATTGTTAACCTAGTAGGCCACACATAAAACAGATGTTTAAAAAATAATTTAAATTAAGTTAAACTTAACTGTGAAGTTTGAGAAATTTTAGGAATCAAATAAAAGTTATTTGATTTTATTAAAATTAAATTATAATTATAATTAGAACTCAATTTTAATCATAATTAGGAAATTGTAATTTTAGAAGATAATTTTTTTCTTTCTCTATAAATAGGAGGAAGGCATAAAGGAGCTAGTATTCTTACTTTTACCCTCAAAAGTTGAGTTCTTTTTATCTACTATGTGAATATCGTTAAAGACTGGACACTTGGACAACTCGTGATGGACACTTCTTCATGAAGAAGTTTTTACAAAAATTTGAATCAAGTAAAATTTAATTATCTTTTTACAATTCACATTTTTTAAGTTATATAATTTTTAAAAAATTATATTTTTTTACGCTTGTGATTAGATCACTTTAGTTTCCCATCACTAATAAGTACTAATTAAAAAATCCAACTAGTTCGACTAGTACAATTGTAAAAATCTTGAAATGATTGATTTTTTTGTTTAATTTTTAATTTTTCTAGTTCGATTTAATTTAATCATCTTTATTATTAAAAATCGATAAGTTTATCAATTAATCGATTAGGTTTGTAAATTAATCAATTTTTTACAAATCAAAATAAATAAATAAATAAATTTTTATTTAAAAGTCTTTTTTTAAATTAAACTTCAAATTTTTTGATAAATAAGGATAGTTTTTTTATCAAATTTTAAAATTTTTAATTTTATTTAATTTCTTACCAACTTTATGATGACCTAATACTAATAGAATTTTTAAAACTTTAAATTTCTTATTTTACCGATTTAACTTTTAATTCGGTGTGTAACATTTTGCTAATAAGGACAAATGGTTACTTGGATAAGGTCCTACTTATATGTCTGCTGTACTAATAACCAGGAAAGAGAAGCCAGAGTTGCCAGAGTTGGGCGAGATAATACCATAAGCTGGCCAAATTCAACAAGGAAAACCACTAACCAACGAGTTCCAGAAGCATCTGGTCCAAGCTTCAGATGCCTTGCTAAGAACATAGCAGGGATTTCCACGATGTCATATGATGTTTTGTACATTCATAACCTTTTCTAGTCTGGCGAAAGCATGGCGGGCAGGTCGGCTTTCTTAGGCCCAACTAATGGATAGTTAGGGTTTAAACCCAAATAAGCTTCTTCATTGTTAGGGCATCAACCATCAAGTGTTGAGAAACGAAATGGAAAATATGATGAGTGGTTGACTTAGTTCATGCATTTGTCTAACTTGAGAAGTTTATTCCGATTCAATGGAGTAGAATTCTTAGATCTTTGATTTGGAAAGTAAAAGAATGTGTGATGAAAATGTTACAAATATAATGGAGTGTGAAAAAAAATTGTAACGACTTTACATAAAATCACATATTTAAGATTAAAGAAAAATTAACGTTACGATTATTTACATAAAAAGCAATATATTTCATAATCACCATTTAATAAATATGCTATTTTTTTTTGGTAAATATAAATATGATAATATTTCTGCCTCTTTATCCCTTGTTTATCTCTTCCATTTTCCAATGTTCTCTTAATAATTTGATGTACTACATATTTTTATCTTATTGGTACTTAGATTTCTTTAAACATTATTAATATGTCTTAGATAGTTGATTATTATTGTTTATTTATAAAGTTTGATATCCGAGTTAAGATAAACTGTAAGATTTTCATCGGTGGCATTTATATCCGATATGCTTGTGATCTAGTGTTTGTTAACTACTCTAGTACATGATCTGTAATCCCAAGAATCTTATACTTCATTAGGTTCACATCCTAGTGCAACCTTAATCTTGGCGTGATGTATGAAATGTGTTGAAAATAGGAGGAGATCATGATAATAAGAAGTTAAAATTTGAAGTTGTCTGTTGGAGAACTTGAAATTTTAACGGAAACTTTTACACTTTTTCATATGATAAAGTTTATATCATATACTTAGAGTCCTCATTAAGTTACATATGATATCCTCTCCCACTGATATCTGTTTGTTTTTATTTGAGACAAATCTACTGATTAAACAATATTATTAGGTTGACTGATTTAATAACAAAAATTTAAAACCGGTTGATTTTTCAATTTAATCTTTATCTTTTGGTTTGATTTATTTTAATAGTTTTTAATATTAAAAATAGACAAGTTTAATTAATTAATTAGTTTTGTAAATCAATCATTATTATTTAATAATCTTTTTTTATTAAATTTTAAATTTTTTAATAAATAAGGACAGTTTTATTTTTTTCAAAATTTTTTATTTTATTTAATCTTTTAATTGATTTTATAATAGTATATATCCCTGATTTATCCTTTTAAACTAAATATTGAACAAGTCAACAATTGTTTTACAATCATGGAAACCTTAAATTATTCTCCAAACATAGTTACAAAGAATGATTTGGGTTAAAAGTTAAGAGAGAAATGGAATCAACAAACAAGCACATCCATTTAAAAATTACTTCCCAGATACCATAATCAACTGAACCAAAAATACTAATTATTGCATCAAGGCAGCATTTTGAAATCTTCACTTCTTTAATCTTTTATTCATAGCTTATATATACATTCGTGAAAAACAAGTACGACGAGTTGCTCACATCGCTTTCTATTTTTGCTGGCTTGACTAGTGTCTAGGATGTTGGAGATAAATAGCCTGAAACTTAGAAAGAAAGGGAAACGTGACAAGGAGACTTCGTAGGAACTTTGAACAGGTGGTGAGGTGAGAGTGAGACACATAACGACAAGAAAAGTAAAGGAAAAGGCGAAAAGCACAAGTACGGAGTCCAAGTTGCAAAGTAATACTAATATATAAAATTTTGAAACATTACCGGTATGGCTTCTAAATAGGCAACAAAAAGTGAGGCTTGTTGATGAATGATGAATGATGAATGTGAGATGTGACCAATCCAATGAGAAAAAGGCACATAGCTTGGTCCACATCTAATGGGCCTAACCTATTTGATGTGAAATCCCTACGTACCCAAACTTTGCATGTCAAAATTTACAAAAGGCGTTTGTGTGCCCACACACTGGACCCTCTGAAAAGGCTTTGACAGAAATACACTGAGAAACTTGGCCCACCTCCTCCATGCATTCCTTGTTTGTTTTTGAAGTAATCCAATTATTGCTTTTTTGTTTTGTTTTGTTAAATAATTGTGTTTAATTCATCAAAGAATTATAACAACATCTAATTAGATATAATCCTATTATATGTTAATAAATCCTTGATTTATTTATAATTGGAGAACTAGTAGTTAGAGAATTAGAGCTTTTTTTTTTTATAATGAAGTTTAGTGTCTGCTAAAAATAACTTAATTTATAAAAATTCAGTCATCATTTTATTTGTGATGTAGGGCCTTCAAGTTAAAAGGAAATGTGTACCTCAAGTAAAACCTTTAGCATTGAAATATGATTTCCAGACATTAAAAATACAAGTTTTTTGTATTTATTATTGAAAATTTATATATAGATGGTTGAAAGTTGTTTAAATTAAAGGGTTAATTGCCAAAAAAATCCTAAATTTGTTCAATTTTGTAATTATAACCTGAACTTTAAAATGTGACAATAAAATGTTCAAACTTTCATTTTTTTTTTCTAATTCTATCCTAAATTTATTGATACGATTTGTCACATGTCTAAAAACACAAATTATTAATACACATCGGCGTAAATTAAGAGAACAAATGCAGATTAAGGAGATGATTTCATTTTATCACAATAATAAAATGATGTTGTTTGAAGAAAATAAAGTCTGCAATTCAAAGAACCCAACCCCATCGTTCAATACTCACCACCTTTGTTTTCAATTATTTGTTTGTTCTGGGGATGCTCTCCACCTTCGAACGCCCCAGCCTCATCCCTTCGTTATCTGCTTGTCTGGCAAGGACCTCAGCCTCCGAATGCCCCAAGCGACTCTTGTCTAGTACTCATCCCCTTCGTTTGTCGCATATATGTCATCTTCATATATTGGAGCTGAATTTAATGGATACATTAACGTCAAGATAAAATTGAAAAAAAAAATAAAATTTTAAACATTTTATTACCAATATTTAAAGTTCAGGGTATAATTATAAAATTGAACAAAGTTTAAGATTTTTTTTTGCAATTAATCCTAAATAAAATTAAAGAGTTATTGTGTCTAAATGATTTTAGAGGAAATGGGTAGAAATCATTTAATTAAAATGATTAGTGACTTTCTTTATGAATTCATTTATTATTAATATAACCTAAATTTAATAGTCCCTTTTTGTTTTCACCTCAAAAATGCGTACGGCTGTTGGATTTTTCATACTTATTCAAAAGATCCTCACCTAAACACAGGTAAATGCGGTTATCGTAGTACATAGATTTCTCACTCGGCTAAGGTAAGTAGAATCGAATCCGATATCTTCTTTGTGCCGAACGAGCTTTTCTGCCTTGTAGACTCGTATACCTCACCCTCTCTAAGATTCGAGCTTAAGTGTCCATATCCAAATCTTGTATATAAATTTCTTTTTATTAATCAGGGTACCGGTAACATAGTGGTAGGAGCAAATGAAAATGACAATACACGTTGTTTAAAGATAAATCTTACCTTTTAGTACGATCGAGTACTATGAAATTATTCGCGCAACCTGATGGAGATCGGAGTTATGGTTTTCCTGCGTTCTTTTGTTCGTAGAATGTCAACAAACTTGAAGGTTTCAAGCAAGAAAATTTTATTTATTGTTCAAGATAAAATATTTGGTTGAAACATTATTGTTCCACTTGTTTCATGAAAAGTACGCCATTGGAAAACATAAATATTGGAAGATCAAATTCGTCTTTTGGTTACATAATGCTAAGTTGTCCGATTAACTTCAAATATCTCCATTCATTTGTTGACAAAGAAATGAGCTTTCATATTATTCAAAAAGAAATTATTCAACTTTAAATATAAGTTGTTGTACGGAACTAATTGATTCAAAAGATAATTGCTTTGATGCATATATCAATGCGATACGCTAAATGCATAGGACACGTCAAGAAATAAGGCCTGTTCCAACATTTTACTTCCCAATTTGAGTAAACCTAAATTTGTGTTGGTGTAACTAATCAAAAATCTTCGTTTAACTATAATGAAAGCAAGTTTTGGTGGAGGAGAAACAAAAATGTCACAAGGACAAGGCAGGCTCGTTTGGACGTTTTTGGTTGGGAAACGACTCGCATGTGTTTCAAAGGCGTAATTACGTAAATTTGTGATTCACGAAAAGCTCTATTTTTTCAAAAAGAAAGGACAAGGGTAATCTATTGCCAGTTGGAACTCGGAAATAACAGGGTCTCATCATGAGATGTAAAGAATTTCCAACGTACTGCAGCATCCATCTGCAGAAAAAGGTTGAGAAAGATTCAAAGTACGGTAAAAGACAAAGAAATTGTCTAAGAAGAACACAAATTTAACAAAGAAAAGAGAAGAATGATTTAACGCAAATGTCTTCAAGACTAGATCTTGATACCTCTCCCAAATTTGAGGCATCCAGCATGCCCGTTGGTCGCTTATGTTACACTCTATTGTTGATATTTAATATCAATTTTTGCATTGTGAAGTGCTCTTTTTAAGTTTTAACCCAACAATATGGACAATGCCCCTTCAGGTCTGAGATCTATGAACTCAGTTTTTAACTTATTTCTATAAAGAGTTTTTGGCAAAGCAAATATGTTATGTGCAGGTGCTTTACATCATCAGCTATTAAAAGCCAAGAGACAAGACTATCTCGTGTTAATTAATTTGAAACTAACAGTGACTTCTACTATTTGTTTAATTAAGTGTAAAAGCAGAAATTGAAAACATCTTTACTAGGGATGTATAAGTCGCCCTATAGGCATGTTTAGAGGAGACAAATAGAGGTTTACCAGTCTTCGTTAGGCATCATGAAAACTGACAAGAATTCATCTTTCTTAGGCCTGCTTATTAGGGGGGGTTTCTCTTCTCCTTTTGCATTACAAATACAAAATCTTCTTGGTCGACTAGTCCAGTGTTTCTTTTGTTCCCCTATCTTTTCCTTTTCGTATCTCTCAACCTATTTCCACTCAAATAGTACTACTTTAGCCCCTACCTGGTAAAGAAGATACTGTCAGCCATAAGATCACTAGACCAATCCTGCAAAACCACCCTTTGAGACCTAAAAGAGGTCAAAAATTCTAAAATCCAAATGAGGGACAAACATTCCAGTTGTATCTTGTTGCTTTTGAGGAATGTAATAAATTGTTTATAAGCTCAAAAAAAAGCGTTTATTCCTCTAACACTGTGCTTTGCAATTAACAGCAGCACATCGCACATTATATATATACTTTGCATGCATGCATGCATGCATGAATGCGCACGTGGCATCTTGATTAGTGATAGCCATAATTATTATTATTAGGTCAAGATACGATCTCTTCGTTGCTTACCTTGGAAAAGAGGAAACCAACCATGCGGGTCCCACCAAATCCAACGAGCCACACAACATCATGATTAATGAGAACTGGGAGAACCACACAAATAATTTATTCAATTAAGCCAGATCTTCGTTAATTACTCCAATTTATAGGCATTAGGGAAGAGATCCAAGCATTCTCCTACTCTCAGTTCACACGACGTGAGAAGCAAACCACATGTAGGGACATCGCGTGAAGGGGACGTGAGGAAGGCTTTGCATGAGAAAAATAGGGTTCAAAACACAAAAGGAGTTATGTGTGTGTGGCCTTGGGGTAGTCGCAAGTTTTTGGTGGGTTCGGGGTTTACAAAGCAAAGAATAGAGAGCATCTTTTGGAAAGCGGTGGTCGTCCCGTTTGTCGAACTGATCAGACCAATCACCAATCTCTAGACGATCTGATTCCCTCCCTCTCTCTCTGGCTGCGTGTTTTTTGAATCTTTGATCTAATGGGGTAGATGTTCCAGAGGAGTTTGTTCGGTATTGTCCATCATGGATATAATGTGGGGTCACTTCTTTTATAACTTTGTGTTCGTTTTAAGTTATCCTGCATAAAATATAATCTATGTGTGTATATATATATTGGATTTTCTTTTAGTTTCATGAAGTGGGTCTTTGACCTTTTCTTTTTAGAGTTTCCATAATTGACTCGATCAAGATCCTTTCTCTTTCTTGTACTAAACCAAAGAAGAAGAAGAATTTTTGTTAGTTGGTTTGATGATTGCAGAGTATCTAATTTGTGGATACCCTTTATCTATCTTTCTCTATTACCAAAAATATCCGGATCTTCCCGCAACTACGACAAGTCGTTTTTTTCTACCAAAGATTTTGTATTCGTTTGAGGGGGCCTGGATGAGTAATTTTTGGATACGAACAATTGCATGGGAGTGATTATAATGATGAAATCTGAGTTCTTTTTTGGGGTTCACGTGATTCAACTGAACATATAGTACTAGTTGAATTTTGGTAAAAATAAAAAAAGGAGAAGCTTGAAACTGGTTGTTGCTTGGCTGTGACTACTGGGGATCGAGTCACGCTCATCAGACAACCTAATGGATTATGGGATTGACCGATTGGATGGCCTATAACAACTTACGGATGACATGTTATGAGACTACGGTCTTTTGTTCTACGATGTATTGATTAAGAGAACCTAAAGACTAAGTTTGTCACCCAATCTCTTCAAGGAGTTTGACCCACACGTTGCAATTATTATTGATTACATGTCTCCAAAACCCTAGTTGTTTTTTATGCAGCAAAAGAGTTTAGCATGGCATGAGAATTTAGTAGTAAAAACAAGTGGTTTTGAAGTGGAGCGTGGAGGTACGGAGATGATGAGGAGAGTGAGAATTTATTCCATTTTCCTTGGGAGGGTGGCAGTGACAGACAAAGGCAGAGATAGGGATACGGACAGAGGTTTGTTTTGATGGTATTTAGGGTTTTTTTTAATAAAAAAACTTGAGAGAGAGGGAAAGTACTACAGCAATAGGGTGTCCTCGTGATCGGAGAAGGCAGATCCATGGAAGACTGTTCCCTCTAGTCACGTGGGCTCTTTTGACTACCCAATGACCAACCCATCTGTACCCCTCACATCACTCCCTCGCATTGTTAGGAGCACCCAGTCATCATCATCATAAGGTTTTAATCAATTCGGTTTAAATTAATAATTTTATTTAACCAAATCTCATTAAGAAATAAAAATCTACTCCACTCTGTATTTGGATTGGGAATGATAATAATAATAAGGATGTCTTTTTGTTGTTAAATTGCATGGAATGAAATAAATTAAAAAAAACTTAATAAAATGAAATCAGCAAAATGTAACAAGTCCAGAAAAGTTCTCATTCTATCTTGTTTCATGCTCTCCTTTGGAATACTATAAATTGGGATGTTGAGAAGCCAGATGAACTTGAATCACAAACCAACTACGAGTTACAAACAGTAACTACAAACGTCACACTTTCACATCCCCCTCAGCCCTCCCCTCCTATCTGTAAATGCTCACTGACTCAATCTGACTAAGCTGCCTCAATTTTATTATCTTTCTCATCCTGAAGAGTATTCTGTAGGTTTTTTTTTCCCCCCCCTCCGTCCTCTCTGATCTCTCCAACATGCAAATTGGGTCCATTTCTGTCCGAGTGTCTTTATAACTCTCTCTTTTACTACTATATACGTATTATGTCCGTCTCTCTATTCGCATTTCACGACAACGTTTACCGCAGGTGCTGACTGGTATTTCGCCATTTTATTAGATTATAAAGCTACCAGACAACACTTCTCTTCAACCTCCTCTCTCTGCCTTTCTACCTCCTACCCTTCAGCTCTCTTCTCTAAGTTCCTCTTGTATTCAAATACTATATTATTGCAACTCGTTCTGGGCTTTTACTATTTGGTTCGTACTCTCTGTAACAACCCTTCAGCTATAAACTCACCTCTTCACCTTTTCTTCTTCACATCTCTTTGATTCATTTCTACCGGAAGCGACCGTTTGTTCTCTCGTGGTGTCAAAGAGAACCGTTTACTGAATCTGAGGACAGGAATTGAGAGATCGATGATGCACAGGTGCAGTAGCTCTCAGGGGAACACTGTGGGTCCGTGTTCTTGCGGTCTGTTCCATAACCAAAGCAACTCTTTCTCTATGCTATTTTCGATGCCGAACCACCATAAATCTTGCCAAGAAACAGACATGTACACTTTCACGTCCTCTTCTTCAACTTCTGTTGATTGCACTCTTTCGTTAGGAACCCCGTCGACACGTCTAATCGAAGATGACGAGAAAAGAATCCGACATGAATGCCGTCCTAGTTCTTGCATGTCCAACCTTCGCTGGGATTTACTGCAGACCAATAACACACCTTATACATCTCAAGCCCACAAAACCAGTCGTGCAAACATTGCTACAGGCAATAACAACCTTGCCAATAATGATCCTCTACTTGCTCGCCGCTGTGCCAACTGCGACACCACTTCTACTCCTCTCTGGAGAAACGGACCAAGAGGTCCTAAGGTAATTTATACGTACACCCACAGGCATCGATGAAGCTGTTATTCTCAAAGTTTCATATTTCGATTGGTACAAGCATATGCTAAATGTGAACTTGTACTCTTGTGATAACTTCGTCTTTTCTTGTTTATCCATTTTGTAAGTATTAGTTTGTTGAAAATTAGTGGTACGCATCTATTGAGCAAATGTGTGATGTGATTCTTTTGCTTGCAGTCACTTTGCAATGCATGCGGAATTCGGTTCAAGAAGGAAGAGAGAAGAGCCGCAGCTGCAAATGCAAATACTAATGGAACACCATCAGAAGCAATTGATCCTCACTATGCTTATCAGAACAATTCATGGGTTCAGACCCAGAAAATGCCATACTTCCCTCCAGCAAATGAATTCAGGTTCATAGAGGACAGTGATCGAGATTCTGATACAGGAATTCCTTTCCTCTCTTGGAGGCTTAACGTGACGGACAGGCCTAGCCTTGTCCACGACTTTACGAGATAAAATAAAATTTCAAATAAAGCAGGAAAAGAAAAAAGAAAGAAGAGAACGGTCAAGATGAGGAATGCGGTGACTGCAACGTATAAAACGATGATGATGTTGAAGATGTTGGTGATGGTGATGGTTATTGTCCAGTCTCGTCAAATTCTTTTCTCTTTTCAGTTTGGTTTGGTCCTTTTCTTTTATTTTCCTTCTTTCCCCATCTCCAGTCTTACATAGACCGAGTGAAAACTGGATAATTCTATGTTATTAGTTTGCTTTTACTTTAGATTTCATTAACTTTATTTTTGGTTTCTTATAAAAATCTTTCTCTTGGGTCACTTTCTCTCGGTTTACTTCACCATTATACCAACTGAAAAGAGAAGACGTCGGCTGATCATCTTACCTGCACTGTCTATGAGTCTTATGTAGCATGATATACTCTTTGACCTGCGAATCTGTACGCTTCTGATTATTATATTACATTTTCATTTATATTGATCAGAACTGAAGTTTTACCTGATAAGCCTGAGACCATTATTTCTGATATTTGATCTCATGGGTTTCACAACCAAAGGATAATCAACTGATTGTCCAATAACACCATTGTTTGATCAGGATCATTTTCTGATTCTGATGACTATGACGTTTCAGACCATGGGAATGGTTTTTGTCACATAGCTTAGCTGTGTTCATTTGACTGTCAAGTTGACCTGTATATAAGCAGAAACTGCAGGGGGTCCTCTGCAGGTGGGACTGCATAATTTGTTTTTCTCTTGGGGTTCCTTTTTTTTATATATATTTTTTCTATTTCCATTTTATAATTAGTTCTTAAACCATTTGCAAATGTCAATTCTAGGAAGAACCAGAGTTATGTTGTAACGTCTAGATTCTATAAATGGTTTTAAAGAATGAATAGTTCTTTATGATTGCAAATCCAAATGATCGAATACAGTACTCATCATGTGACGCATTTATATAATGAAGCTACGTGATACGTTAGTCGTAGCAGACAAGTTAAATAAAAGACTTGAAATTGAACAATTACCGAGAATGGAATTGTTGTCGTATGGTTCACAACGTGTTAAAACAAAATCGAATCGACAACACTCCCCCACTTACGAAATCGTTAAGACATAACTCTTCGATTTTACTTTTCCATCAGTTTTGTTAGAGCTTGTTGGTGTAGTACGGGGCGAAGAAAGCTCTGTTCTAGCTCTAGTTCACGAACGCCTAGGGATGAATATTAGTTGAGCCTGCTTGATGATTGTATATTCTTTTTATGCAAGTTCTATGCCTAGCCGGTTTGTATTGTTACATCGGAAATAAATTGCTCTTACTGAGATGTATCTGCCTTTATGTACGCATATGCCTCTTTTGTTCTAAAAGCCCTATGGTTAAGGTTTTATTACCATTTTCCTAAAAAATATGTATATACCAACATCCCTTCTCTCTTCTAAATAAAAGGATTGTTATTTTTAGCATGTGCATTGTATTTCAGATAAGTCACTAGAAAATCATTGATTAAAAACTACTAAAAATTATTCTTAAATCACTAAAAATTGTATTTCAGATAAGTCTTTGGGGACTTACAAAGACTCTTACAGTCCTCTTAAATCACGGACTAGACAAACACTTACGCTCTTGGTATTCTTCCTCATTTCATTGCAAAACATTTAATAATTAGAAAAAACTAGTTTAATACAAGTCTGGATGTTTAGGTTTTTATTGTTGAATAAATAGGGCATATAAATTGGATACTCCAGGAAGTTTTTCTAAATGTCATATATCAATTTTGCGCTAAAATAAGTTTTCAATAAAGTTTAGCAATGAGTTCAACAATTTATTCCTAACGAAACAATGTTGGTCTGAACTCTTGAGAAGACTGCGAAATCTTAATGCCATATATGTCTTCAATTACTGGTTAAATGTAAATGCGTTAACCTTTAACTTATAGTAAAATAGAGTTTTAAGCATTTGGAAAATTAGAGTTTCAGAAATCTTTAATTTATGTGAAAATTCACTTTGAAGCGACTATTCCCTAGATAAAGCGTCCATAATAAAGACGTTTATTATCGGCCCTTGATTCAACACATTTCTCCGCTTGCACCGAAATGAACTCGCCCAATAGGAAAATCCCAATTCATTGGGCCTCAATAGACTTATGTGATAATAAAATTTCATTATAATTAGTCTTTTTATATGTAACTCTAATCTCTAAATATTTTTTGAGAGTTTTATAAGAAAATGCCTTTGAGACCTAAGAAGAACCATGGAAAATCTTTTTGAAAGAAATTTTGAGAGAAGTTATATAAAGTTGTTGTCATGCTTCTCTTTATGTCATATTTCTCGCATTAATAAAAGAAGGGATAATCATTCTTAATGTGTCCAACCTTTCGAGATTTTTTTAATCTAGCTACTATCAAAGTTTTAAAAATTTTTAATTGAGTGATAACCTTTTAAAACCTTATAACGAAAAAATTAGTTTCATTACTAATATAGTTATGTGGCTAACTAAGGTCTAGTTGTTCATGACATGAAGCTATCTACCTGGAAAAGAGTAGCTAACTAAGCAAAATTCCCAGTTATCTATACTTGGTTACTTATAACCCAAACTCATAATCAAATACCAATAAACCAAATTCAATTGACCCAAATTCACTTTACTAAACACGACTAGTTACATTGTCTTTGCATCCTCATCCGTGTTTGTTGGTCTCACGTCTAAAAAGCACGATCTCTGATTAGTCTTTGACTGGACAACATGTCCTTTCCTTTCGTCTTTGTTGTTTCACAAGGTAGATATGCCAAAATCATGTTACACAGTCCTAAATTAGGTCATTATATGAACATTTAGAATACTAATTTTGGGTTCCTACTATAACTTTGCAACTCGAGTATTGAACTTTCAAAGGAAGCCAAATATTTACTGTTCTTTTCTATGGCAATTCCCCTGATGTTCACGATGTTGTCTTGAGGAGACAACTGGATTATTCGAGATATAAAAAGGCTACTGGTTCTACTTTTCAATGACTGGAAGGTAATTAATTTGTTGAATCATTTATATACACATGTTATAAAAGCACATCCAAGTTTGTGAACGTTAATTTAAAGTGCATTCTTGATAGTGACTATGTACCTAGATAGCTAGTTAGATAGATATAAGGCTACCTCTAGGTGAGTAGATCCATGAAAGTGACATCAAAGGTGGAACTAAAGTCTATTATAAATGATATGTTCGTTGCATTATTGTATAGTGAAACGTCTTCAATGACAACTTTTTTTAATCTTGTGAAATAATTTCAAGATTATTAATGCATTAGTCTAATAGTATTGAAATCATGAATTGATTGTTATAAAATTTTGATCTTGTATTGTATATGTTTGTTCCTTGAATGAAAATCGTATGATATTTTGAATTGAACTTCAGAGATATTGAAGACTATAAGTTAGACATAGTGCATTACAAAAAGCTCTTAAAAGATTGTAAAATGTTCAATATATTTGTCCTTTCCATTAGATTTTGGGTTGTAAGTTCAAATTGAGAGAACATATGCAAGTTCAACGTCTAGCGTGGACGAAGGATTTTTTTTTTTGTTGGTTAACAGCTATGATGCAGACTTCATGGACAGAGACAATTCTTGGAGGACGCTTGATTTCTTTTGCTCGATGTGGGGTAAACTATTTCTTTAGTTTATAGTTCCGTTAGTTATCTAACTTTTTAATCTTAGCATTTTTGTTAACTTTTTATTACTTGATTAGTTTCAACCACTTTTAATCTTCATATTGTTGTTAACTTTGTATTATTTGATTAATTTCAGCATCGAAGTTGTCAATTGTTTGAGTGGGTTGATCTTTGAATGTGCGAAAGAGCTTCGAGTATCATACCTGGATTGTTGAAGAAGATGAGCAATCTAGAAAAAAAAAAGAAAATGTTGAAGATGAAAATTAAAATTTTAAGTTATGTATTATTAGAGGTTATTAAAACTTGCTATGAGTGAATGCAAAATATTGATTATATTATTAGTGTTTTATAAAACAAGCAGAAGATTTTAGCTAATATTATTCAATATATCCTACCGATTTGAACATGCTTATGAACATGATATTCAATAGTCCTCTGTTATTCTATATTCAATGACTGATTGAGTACATAATTATAGCTCCTTGCTTTTAAACCACTTTGTATATAATTAAAAGGAACTTCAACAAATGATCCTTAAAGTGACAGCTTCAATATGTATAGATAATCCCAATCATCAAAATTTTGAACTAGGCTCTTTATCATTAAATCTATTTCCTTCATTAGTTTTTGAAGACTTTCTCATGATCCCAATTATCAAGTCCTTGAATCAATCTTATTAACACTTAACTGACTTAGTAAAATAAAATGAAATAATAACCAAAACACATAATGTGTAATAGACCAAAGCACCAATGTGCATTCATATAAACATTTCATTTTACAAAGTATTTCTTTGTTCCCATCTTGTATTTTTTAAAACACATGTACATTCATATAAGCATTGTATAATCCAAAAGCGTTGTATAAAACACACAAGTATCTTTATACATGTTCCTATCGGATAGGGCAAGGCATTTAGGCATTGTATAATTCAAAATTATTTCTTTTTATAAAATTGTAACTTTGTATGGATCTTGTAGGATAAGATACATTGGTAAAATGTATCTTTGCATAAAACTTCCTGAAGCTTTTGATCTTGTCCTCCTCTTCTTCACATTTGTTTCATCCTAAAAAAAACGACAAACACATAATCAATATAAGAAAACCTAGCAGTAGCATGCATTTCTTACAAACATTTACGTACAAAATTCATGCATATAAAGACCATATATAACCATTTATATATGTGAAGCAAGCAGTGGAAATTTAACCAAAATACCTCCAGCTATTGCCTTCCACCGTAGATCTGAGAAGTTTGGAGCATACATAAGGCTTCATACAGCTGAAGCATATGGATGTTCTTCATGTGTTCTCACTCAAAGTCATTCTTCGGGCATTGATTCAAATTGAATCTATCTCCCTTGACTATGGGTGCTACACTTGGTGCATAATCTTTCATCCGGAATCTCTCTAAAATTTTGTTGATATAGGTCTCTTGAGACAAACCCAAAATGCCTCGAGATCTTTCTCTATGAATCTTAATGCCAATGACATAAGATGCATCACCCATATCTTTCATATCAAAATTCTTTGAGAAAAATTGCTTTATCTCATATAGCAAATCCCTATCATTAGTCGCAAGTAAAATGTCATCCACGTATAACACAAGAAAACAAGTCTTACTCCCACTAACCTTCTGGTATAAACACTGGTCCATTATATTTTCTTCAAAACCGAATGAAGAGATAACCTCATAAAATTTTAAATACCGCTGCCGGGAGGCTTGTTTTAACCCATATATGGATTTATTAAGCTTACAGACTAAATGCTCACTATCACTAGAGGAGAATCCTTCAAGTTGTTTCATGTAAACATCTTCCTCTAGTTCACCATTGAGGAACGCCGTTTTCACATCCATTTGATGTAACTCAAGATCAAAATGAGCTACTAATGCCATGATTACACGAAGAGAATCTTTCTTCGATATGGGATAAAATGTCTCTGTGTAGTCGATTCCTTCCCTCTGAGTGAACCTTTTGGCAACAAGTCTTGCTTTATGTCTCTCAGTGTTGCCTCGTGAGTCTTTCTTTGTCTTAAATACCCATCTACATCCAATGGTTTTCACACCATTTGGCAACTCAACGAGATCTCAGACTTGATTAGATGCCATAGAATTCATCTTATCCTTCATAACATTGTATCACAAGTCCAATTCCTTAGAACTCATGGCTTGAAAAAACGTTTCAGGATCATTTTCGGCTTCAACGTTGTAATATGAATCTTGCAGATACACTATGTAATCACTAGGTATTGTTGACCTTCTAACCCTAGTGGATCTCCTTAATGTTGTATTATTATCCTCACGAGGAACCTGTTGCTTAACCTGTTGTTCAACTGGTTGCTCAATAATTTCTGGTTGTTCCTCATTTACAACTTGATCTATTGGATTAGTGTTAACAGCTCGTGGAACTTCAGTAATTGGTTGTCCCACACTCGTTTGACTTTGAGGGGTGTGAATGACAATCAATTGATCACTTGAACTAGAGGGTTGAGCTTCATAATGGCCGCTTTTAGAACCTATGTCTGGAAAATGACCATTCCCATTGATCAAGTCATTCTCAAGAAATTTTGCATTTCTTGATTCCATAATGCTAGTACTGTGAGATGGAAAATAGAACCTATACCCTTTAGACCTTTCAACATATCCGATGAAATACCCACTAATGGTCCTTGGGTCTAGCTTCTTCTCCTGTAGGTTGTAAATTGTCACTTCAGATGGGCATTCCCAAACGCGTATATGCCTCAGACTCGGTTTCTAACCCCTAAATAACTCAAAAGTTGTCTTCGAGATAGCCTTAATTGGAACCCAATTTAATATATACACAACCGTCTTTAAAGTTTTTGTCCACAAGAATTAAGGAAGTTTTATGTTACTCCTCATACTTCTCACCATGTCTATTAAGGTTCGATTTCTTCTTTCTACTACATCATTCTAATCCGGAGAACCAGGCATGGTGTACTGGGCAACAATCTCATGTTCCTGAAGAAACTTCGCAAAAGGACCAAGTACTTGTCAACTCTCAATGTATCTACCATAATACTCTCCACCTCTATCTAACCTTACGATTTTAATCAGTTTTTCGTATTGATTCTCCACTTTAACCTTAAACATTTTAAAGGCATCCAAAGCTTCATCCTTAGAACGAAGTAAGTAGAGATACATATATTGCAAATAGTCGTCTATGAAGGTGATAAAATATTTCGGACTATTTGTATCCATATCTGGATAACAAATATCTGTATGTATGATTTCTAATAGGTTTGTACTCCTCTTGGCACCCCTTTTAGACTTGTTAGTTTGTTTACCCTTAATACAATCCACGCAAGTCTCAAAATCAGCAAAATTTAAAGTACTAAGTACCCCTTCAATTACTAATCGCTTAATTCTCTTAATAGAGACGTGTCCTAATCTACGGTGCCACAACATAGAGGATTCTTCATTCATAACACATCGTTTCAATCTAGCAGTGACATGCATCGAACTATAGGTATTATTATTTTGTAACTAAAGGAAATAGAGGCCATCAGATAATGTACCACAACTAATAACTTTCAATTCATTACACAAACTGAAACCAGAATATGAAAAGTTAAAGGAAAAACCAAATGATACAAATCTTAATAAAAAAATCATATTTCTAGAGAAATTTGGAACATAAAAGGTCTTTCTCAAACACAAAACAAAACCACTGCTCAAAACCAAACTACAAATGTCGATGGCATCCACATATGAACTCGTCTTGCTTCCTAAATAGATGACTTGTTCACTTCCTACTGGCTTCCTTAGGTTTTGCATACCCTGTAAAGTATTCGAAACATGGATTGTAGAACCAGTGTAGCTCCCCCTCATCGTAGGGTACACATCGGGACGCCCGAAGGTTATTCCGACACGTATCCCACGATAAAGGTTCACTACCAGAAAATTTCGCTAATATCCGTATGGCATCGCAGTAAAATAAATCATAATATAACAATAATCAATAAATCAATAATCCAAAATAATCATCTGGTACAGTCATCCGATAACAGAATAGATAAGTC
>JANZLD010000235.1:56890760-56905430 GCA_026413575.1 Erythroxylum carthagenense | reverse complement strand
CCAATTGAAGAAACGTCGATGAGATTATAGCATAACATTACGTTTGGTTGGACAAAAGATTTTTAATATAATGAAATAATTTATAATGAAATGAAATATAAATGAATGCAATATTAGAAAATTGTTGTTTGGGAGGGATGGAAGGATTCATAATATAATATAGTAAAATGTTGTTTGAAAGAAGGGTTTATAATGCAATATAGTAAAAAGTTGTTTATTATTTTACATTTCACTCTAAACTCCGCAAATCGGAGATTTTTTATATTTTTACTGTTTAGAATAGAACGAGATGTAATATGAAACTCTCATTTTTTATCTAATTTTATTATATTTTATTATAAATTCTCCTTATAAACAATGAAATAATAAGACATTTTATTTTATTCTATTAATTAATCACCGACTAAACATAATCTAAGGGTGATCTGGTTATCCTCAAAAAACTTGGCTCTTTTTTACTTTCACCGCCTGAGAATATACTTTCTAACTTTGCACGACCCTGCAATTGCCTCGAAACAAAACTTCTTACTTGTAGTTCTTGCTCTTTTGCCCTATCTTAATTTACAAAGTTGTTTTTGTTATTGTTCTATTTGTGATAAAACATTAAAATTAGTGCATTTGAATCCTAAAATCTAACCGGAAATTGCTTTAAATTAAGAAGTTACACCATTACATTTGTAGCTGACGAAGTTCTTTTTGCAATGTTTTTTTATTAATTTACGCAGATTGAAACAAAATTTTCTTCAACTGATGAGGAAAAGAATACGAGTCAGTCTGTCATGAATTCTGGATCCTGTTAGTTCAGCTATTTGGAGAATATGAATATGATTCACGTTAATACCTCCCTACTTTTGGATGGTAGAGCAAATACTAGTAAAATGAACGGACGACCTTTCTCGTCTAATTGTGTCAAGAAATCACGATAAGATGCGGCCGATAAATAATCTCTTTTTCGGAGAAAAACATACCAGAAATGGTAAACCGATGCATAATCAAAGGACAGGGCCTATCAATTAGCGATCAGAATTTACTGTCTGATAAGCTTTTGCTTTTTCATAAAATAGTACCCAACCAATAACCAATTTTGTTTGATTTGACGGGTACCTGAAATACTGCTCCCTCTTATTACATTTCCATTATTGAAGCTCCGTCAGGGTTGGTCAAAGTTGTTTATTATAGCATGTTCAGGTAACTCTCTCAGCATCAGTTGCAGGAAGACGGATCCTCCTGGTCCGATCCATGATCGTTGTTAATCTCATGTCGAGATCTAATGGGATTAAATTAAATACGTTCAATGCAACTGCTGTGGTGTGGCTCATCGACCCAAAAATGTTAACAATCTTGCCTACCAAAAGCGTCGATTCCATTTAGTTACGGCATAATTAAGTTTAGGGTCTGTTATCTTAAACTAATCTATAAAATAATTTTTAACAAAATAAATTAATAATATTTTTTAACTTATTAATCTGATTTTAAGTACTGAAATAGTTAAAATTTTATTTTATTTCAATTACAAATACTCTCTATTTGTTTAACATTATTTTTATCTTTTTGCTTTATTTTTATAAATATAATGGCAAAATCCAATTATTAACTAGGAAGATGCCCATTTCAATTTCGAAGCTACATTAATATAGTGTCAGATATTATTTTTTTGGTAAATAGTGTCAGATATTATTATTAGTCATAGAACATACAAATATCGATCCTAAAAATGCAATTTTCTAATCATAACATCTTATTTTATATTTTTCAATAGAAATCATTGTAATACGTAGTATAAGCTTTATTACATATCCCGAGTATACATGAAAGGATTAAAAACGAATGTAATGCGGAATACTTAGATTTCGGTTCTATATTTGATTCCGATGCTGATTTCGAGCTCCAAACATCTTCGAATCTCCCAAGATCTTTAGTAGAAAGTGCTCATCGAGATGCGGGCTAGGTCTTTGTATAATTTTTTCAATATGTAAGCTCCTTTAATGAGTCAGGGATTCCTTATGCTTACGATTAATATGAACAACTGCAGGAGACCTTAACCTTTATATAGCTTCCATATCGGACTTTCCTATTACAAAGCCAATATGGACCTGATCCACACTAATTGGGACTCATTTTCTACCCGGACTTCGACCCATTAATCTAGATAATTTATTGAGTCACTTTATTATCTTTATCTGGATCAAATTGTGCAACCTAACCGATAATTTATTTAAAAACCAAAAATACAATTAATGTTATCCAACTCTATGAGACAAAGACAAAATTGCCCTAAGGACAAAAAAGTCTAACAATCTCCGCTTTGGACAAGCATTAATTGCAATTGACTCTAGTTTAAAAACTCGGTTAAGCCACGATACTACATTAGTCGACTAAGTTTTAAAAACAAAATATTTGATTCAAAGATAATGAAAGTCCATCATTCTATCCCGCAAGACTTTCAATACCAAAAAGTATCAGATATATGTGTTATGTGTGACACAGATCTAATATAATCACAAATATCTAATACCTCACTAACATGAATGAAAAAATGGAGTGTGGCAAACTACGATGATATGTTTATAATCTAAATTATATCATCTTCGCTTGTAGGTCTCGATTTCTCCAACTTTATGCTATACTGCATTAGAGAAATTTTGTTTTCTCTCACCAAATGCTAAACCACATTAGAGAAAACCTTTATGTTCTCCAACTGAATGCTAAACTGCATTAGATAACTTTATGGAATTAAAAATTTATATCCCTCTATGTCATGTCAAACTTTATAGATATCTATGCTAAACTGTATGCGTCTAAATGACATAGGCACAAGGTCAATCTGTATATATGCCCAATGACCTTCAAATGCTGAAGATCGACACAAATCTTAAGACTTTCATAAGTATTATGACAATGTATGATGACATGTATTACTGAAGGTAAACGATGATCATCTTTATCAATGAACCATCACATTATCATAATACTTTCAAATGTACAAATGTACATGGAGTAAACATAACAATCCCTCTAACTAACAGTGTCTAAGGACATCAAAACACCTATACTGTATACTTGTGTCACAAACACAAGTGGGTGAAGTTCTTTAGTTAAAGGATCGACTCACATTTTCTCAGTCTTTAAATGCTCCAATCCTTAATGTCACCTTTTCATATCAATACCTTTATAACCAAATAATTGATCTTTAAATGCTATAACCCTGTGATATTTTTTTAATTGTTATTAAACAACACTGTAAGAAGAATACCACAATAAAACCAAACGGGTCTAGCTACTGAATGGACTGCAGACCACTCAGAAAGCAGCCCCATAGCATGCACTTTGCATGCCTAGTCAAGGAAGTTACCTGCGTCTCTTCGACACAACATTGTACCATCTACAAACTTGAACTATAACCTTAAGTGGACTTTCAATCATCCAAGCACATAGCTAAAATTGAATCTGAATTCCCTATGAGATTTAATCTGTTAACTTTTCTATATGTTAACATATAATCCTTAATTCATTCAAATATCTCAACATTCACTAGACTGCATTTCAAAGGTTTATAACTGGATTACTCAGATATTGACCAAACAGTCAAACAATGAAAGCAATATCCTATCTAGTACATAGTCGAGCATACATCAGGCTATCCATCGTACTAGAATACGGAACATTCCTCATAATCTCTCTCTTTACTTTATTCTTTGGGTACTATACCAAAGATTATTTCTCACTGTGAAAAACAAGTGTTACGACAGGTTTACTGTCAACCATATTAAACCTTTGTAACACATACTTAATGTATGCATTCTTTGAGAGGTCTAATAAGTGTTGAGAACTGTCCCGTTAAATCTGAATACCTAGGATAGAAGATGTTATACTATGATCCTTTATGTCAAGGTTCTTGACCAAAAGTTGCTTAACATCGTACAACATGGTCAGGTGATTTGATGTGAGCGAGCCTATAAACCGTTGAACTTTATCCTGAAATCCTTTAGGTCTAAAAAACTTTATTTACAACTGATAAGTTTGCAGTTTCTAATGCAAATCAACTAGCTCTCAGACTTTACTATACTTCATGGCTTGCATCTCGTCATTCATCACATCCCACCACACATCCGCATTGGGTCTAGAAACAACTTCTATAAAGTAACTGGATCCGTAATATGTCTAATAATATAATCCAGTATACCTGACAGACTATGTAATCAGATGGGATAGCAGGTTGTCTCAATCTAGTAGATTTACTTAGCTGTATTAGATCTTGTACCCTCAAGAACCTCTTTGTGTACTGGTATGGGTTCCTATTCCTATACAGGTATGGTACAAAGATCTAGATCCACCAAATCTAACTGTAAGAGTAGTAGGTATGTGATAATTGTAGTATCCGCCCTGCTATCATCCGAAAGGTCAAGGGGCCCTCCATCATCATAAACATAGTATTTCAGAAACTTAGTTGTTTTTTTCCACTATTGGTCCTTCCTTCTCTATAGTAAAATATGTAGCCCTAAAGTGATTGAGATATTTTACTAAATAGCAATGAGAGGAACGAGCATGCAATCTTTCTTTATAAGGATTATCCTACCTCAGTAGGGCAGTCCCTTACACAAATATGCGCAAGGCTGAGTTTTTCAACTTTTACATAATTAGGTAGATTAGTCCTACTCTATATTGACTTATTTAAGTCCTTTAGGGTACAGTTATGCCTTTCAGCAACACATCATTTTGCTCAGAACTATTCAGCATAGTGACCTAAGTCACTATTCTAACTTACTCCACATATCTGGCAAACGGACCTTTTAAAGTCCTGAAACATCATGTTTGCCATGATATTCTTCTCCACGGTCAAATCTGATTATCTTGATAAATTTTTCCAACTGGTTCTCATCCTTCAGTCTTTAAGCAAGAACACATGACTTTGATAAGAATAATCATTAAGAAATATCATAATACTTTCAGAATTGCACAATGCAATTGTATAAGGTCTACCAAAATCTTTGTGTATTAGACTCAACAAGTTATAACTATGAGTTGACCTCAATGTCCTTATTAGTCAACTTACCCTTGCAACAGTCAGCACATATTCCCAGATCATCTTAATCTAGAATTGAGAAATGCTTTTCTTGATCAATCTCTTAACTCTAGCTCCGAAAATGTGGCTTAAACTTTTATGCCACACTACATATGACTTCTTATTCATCAGATCCTTCATACCTTATTTAGCAAGATACAAAATAATTATATATCTAATTCGGGGTAAGACACATTCTATACAAACCATATGACAAGAAAGTTGTACCTTTATGTTTTGCATTAAACAAAAACTGTAGGATAGAAGTATTAAATGCAAAATGTCAACCTTCAGTGTCTGAAATTGATCAAAAGATCACATATAAAATGTATTGTGTAAAAACCAAATGAACCTTATTATAAAGTTCAGTACATACATCCCCCATAGATATTGCTTCCACCTCTTTATTGCTGTGAACCATCAGATCCTCCTTCCCATTATTTGGCTTTATTCTAGATATGAACAACTGCATTGTGGAAGTATCTTGATCAGATGTTCCACTAAATAGCCACTTATACCTGATGCGACTATCGCAAATTAGATTCGTAATTGACAAGCCAAAGAGTAACTTGATAGTCATAGTCTTTCCTTTAAACCTTATACCACTGGTTTCTTTGTGTCCTTGGGACCTTTACCAGAATTGGTTTGACCAATGTCAGCATGTCGAGAAGATTTGAACTTTCTACTATCAACTTAACGGGCTTCATCTTTGTCTTTCCTTAAGCTGCTTCGAGGACTATAGGAGTAGCAAAACTTGAGTTTCTCCACCTCAACAACACAAAGTGATATCAAAGCATTGAAGTCTCAATATCTTTACCTACTGTGAAAATGAATTATTCTCGACATGTACTCCATTACTCCCCTTTTCCTCTGTATACTTTATAGAGCATAATACTTTCATCAAGACACTTGTCTCAACACCCGATGAGATTATGTACCTTTGGGAGATATTATCAAGAAACTCCTTCACCATGTCTGTGTCTAGAAGTCCACTAAATAGATGGTAAGGATTGAATTTCTTAATGGTTGTCAGATATAATATGTTAGACCGATCATAGGCTTTATAGTTTGCTTTATGAGCTGTCGAGCTCATGAATGTAAGTAGAGATGGCATGTCCGTTAGTATGGTCATATCAACCACAACTATCTCCATAATTTTCAAAACATCCTCCATCCAATTCTTTAAATTGAAACCGGATAGGGTTTCAATGGTGACACTAATTTTGTTGACTGAAATGATAACTTCATGATAATACTCTTTAAATTAGCACAAATGTAGGACAACAACGATACTAAATCCATTAAATAGGATCTTTATTGAACATCCGATCACAAATATTATGAAACACCTTTATGCTGAATACATAATATATAGAATTAGACTTCCACACATAAAAGCGATCAGAGTACAAACCATCAACTCTCATGACACTACCACCTTTGGGTGAATTGATCACTTGAGCATCAACTTTCCTCCATCTAATGCCTGTATGCACATCTCAAAATATTATGTAAGGTCAACACCTTTGAGCAGAATAACCAAACATAAATCAGAAACATCTCCCAACATGCAAGCAGAACAATTCAAAACACTAACATGAAAGGTCGCGTTGGTGACTACATTCTCATCAGTACTCAAAAAGTCAGCAAACACAAGGAATATATCTTTATGTTATCCTTACATTCTTTATGGGCATACCGTATGTGACAATGTATCGTCAATAAATGCAAAAATCTGAATGCACAGTCTTATTGTCACACACTCGTACTGAAGACATTCTCAGAAAACTTCATTTGATACTTTCGTAAAAGAAAAATATCAGTAGAGTGACTATCGTGCATCACCGAATACTGAACAGACCTCCTGAGACACGACAACCTCATGTATCTCCCTTATGACAAGTTCATTGCACGAAAATTCACTCAAAAATGGCTTTAGAATGCCTCAATTCCTTTTCTGATTAATTACCATACAATCCCGAACACTGAATATGAGACCCGAGACCCGAGACATGAGAACCTCATGTATCTCCCTTATATGATGTCCGAAGCATGAAAATTTAATTGAAATCAGATCCAAAATACCTTAATTCCTTTTTCTGGAGTTAAACTTTAATTTATTACTAATGTAATATATCCAGAAAAATGGAAAAAGTTACTTTATAAATTTCTCGGGCCCAGAAACTGGCCCAAAACACCCTGGGGCATCCTTATGGGAAATCTGAAATTTTTGTGTTTTGTTTTTTTTTGGCGAATTACTGTAGCAAGACCATACGGTTGACGTGGACGGCCATGTCAGTGCACTTGCGCATCGACTATGCATGCGTGACACTCGCGAGCGCCTACTCAGGAGCACAGCGTAGGGCGCGTGCGCAACACACGCACACCATGCACAAATGCGTGCACACGCCGACACACATTCTCCATCAATGACACCACATGGATGCCTCGAATGGGCACATGCCAGGCACGTGTACATGCAACTCGCGCCCCTCGCTGGTTGGAGCGACGTGGCTCGTCGTGACGCACGTGCCAATAATACGCACACCCCCGCATGTACTATAGCACAGTCGTGCTTGCACCCTGTGGCTTCTGTCCCCTCTGACGCTAGAGGTGATTTTCAGCAACTCGGGACTCCATTTTTCACTATATTCGGCCTGTTTTGACCCGTTTTTTATAGTCAACCTTACGTATACCACTTTTACGTAATTATATACGTTAAAAAACTGAAAAATGAATCAAAAACGAAGGAAAACCAAATGAGATTAAAAACTAAAAATCCTTCATTTCCGGCAATTCGATCATGTAACCGCTCTGATACCACATGTAATACAAAGTATAAGCTTTATTACATATCCCGGATTTACATGAAAGGATTAAAAAAGAAGGTAATACAAAATACCTAGATTTTGGTTTCATCTCTGATTTCGATGTCGATGTCGATTTTGAGCTCCAAATGTCTCTGAATCTCCCGGGATTTTTAGTGGAAAATGTTCACCGAAATGCGAGCTAGCTCTTTCTATAGTTTTCTTAATACATAAGTTCTCCTAACGGGTCAGAGATTCCTTATGTTTACGATTGATATGAGCAACTGTAGGAGACCTTAATCTTTATATAGCTTCCATATCGGACTTCCCCATCACAAGGCTGATATAGATCCGGTCCACATTAATTAGAACCCATTTTTATCCGAACTTCGACTCATTAATTTAGATCATTTATTAGACTACTTTATTATCTTTATCTGGATCAAATTGCGCAACTTAATCAATAATTTATTTAAAAACTAAAAATGTAATTAATATTGTCTAATTTTATGAGACAAAAACAAAATTGTGCCTGGGGAAAAAAAAATGGTGTAACAATCATTCCATCAGGCGATGAAATAGTATGTGCTCCACCATCCAAGTAAAATGAGATGTACTTAACCGAGAAGAAAAAAAGAGAAGTATCCAATAAATAATTAGTCGTTTTCTGTTTCTCGATACATAACTTTATTTCCTGTGTTCGATAAGTACATAAGTTTTATGGACAAACACATACACATCACACCCCACAGTTGAAATGTAGTGCCAATGCAAGTTTCCGTCAAAGTAACTATCAAGATTTGGAAGGAAAGCTGAATAGTGGGGATTGGTCAGATCATAGGCTGCTATTGAACGAGGAAGGAAGCTATCCTCCCATTACTGTAGTGCTCTCTTTACCTACGCTCAAAGTGGGCCACGCACCATAAACTGTTGCTTTTACGTGAAAGTTGAAACATTATCGGTACAGGTGTAGCAACTACTTAAAAGCCAGTTTTGTACAATTGGCTTAGCTTCCGTGGTAGTGCGTCTAATCTTCTCAGTCTAGTGTCAAGTTGATGATTGATTGTTTGGAATGGACACTTTTTGTTTTATAAATGATAATGTAGCGTTTTTATGATTAATTGAAGGCACGCTATGTTAGGAGGATTAAGAGATTAAGTACAAATTTAAACTCTACCTTATTCAATACAATTTAAGTTCATAAAAATGGTAATTTTATTATGAGTTCGAGAAATTAAAATATATTATTTTCTTCTTATATCACCAAAATTTGAGTTCATAAAGTTTGTAAATTATAATAAGTTTGAGAAATTTAAAAAATTAAAAAAAACTTGCATATTCTTTGTTAAAATTCATAAAAATTGATTTAATGATCAAATTCTCTCCATGACTAAGCTACAATATTGTAGGTATAATATATACATTTATCCCAATATAAATTAACACTTATCAGTAATCACCTAATAATCAGTGGAGTGATCCACAAAGTTCATTAGAATTGAAGTATATCAATTGACAAGCAAAATGTAAGTTACAAGGTTCCTCTTGTGTGACATGAAAGTCCTATCCTGATGGAGACTTAAACCTCGAACCTCAACTCTGATTGATCTACGGTAACTTCTGCTTTTAAAAAATTTTAAAATGAAAGAAAAAAAGGTTTTGGCAACTATACGACATAATTTTACACATAATCTCAAATGTTTGATCACATAATCTCAAATGTTTGATCATGTCTTCCTTTCAACTAACAGAGCAGATATTCAAAGATTAGCCTGACAAACCTAGATAGAGATAAATAAAATTATAATTATTTCTTATTGCGACCACTTATGGTCGAGGATTAAAATTCTGTTCTTGTGTATATATCGTAGAGCACAACCATCTTTTCATTGTTCAAAGAAGCACAATAACGCTTTAAGAACCCTTCAATCTCAAATTCTGATTTAAGAATCCTTTCTTTCCTCCCATGACATGGTCTTCAAACCTGCTAAAGAGATAGGAAAACCTTCAAGGAATTTCTGCCTAAAAGATCTGTTAAAGCTTTTAGTTGGATTCCACAAAATCTATCGGACGGCACGGAGTATCCACAAGCGTGCAGAAGGTGATGTGACTAAATTAAAGAGCTGAGACCCATCAAAGAAAACTTCAGCTTTGCCATGTGTTCGTTCGATTCTTGTGCTAGGAAAACGCCAACCTCCAAAATAACTTTTACTTTGTCTCTTTCAGTCTTTTGTTAGTGAGTGCTTAGCCATGAAGTGATTATAAGATTCTTGTTTCTTTTAGTAATGAGAACTTTCAATTTGACAAAAACCTTGAAAACTAAGCGACTTGGCGTTTCTTTCTTTGGTGAAAAAAAGAAAATTGGACTTTACCGTTTGTTCTTTCTTTTCAAGTTGGGACGGGGCTTTTCTGGTTTAAGTCAGATTATGAGTTCGAACCGTCCTCATATATGCAGCTGTTTAAAACTTGGGACCAGAGCTTTGTCTCCCGTAAAGAACCTACTCGGCTCAAGCGGGGATTAGTCTGAGAGTGAATGGCTTAAAGACGCCTTCTCATAATTGAGACCCTCCTAAAATACCTCGTTAGTAACAAAAAAAAAACAGAGGACACAACTGAACAGTAGCAAAGAACTTCAGCAAATCGATCTCTCCTAAACATTGCATATATACTAACTAATATGGCATTTAATGTGCTATAGAAATTCTGCACTTGATTAAGGTTGGCCGAGACCCCAAAGGAATGTTTGCGTTGTAAAGCTGCGATTGTTTGTTTGTTGTAAAGTTGAGAAGTAATTAAATCATCAAGAATTGTTTGAGAAATAAACTATGTACTGATGTGGCAATTTTTCAATGCCATGCTTCTCTCCTGTAATTTCTTTATTAGGTCAGTGATAATACATTTTAGATTGTTTGAATCCATTCTTTTATATTTGCATATTTATCATTTGTATTTTAATCTTTTAGGACGACATACTTTTACACGATGCAAAGAGACACTTGTGATTTTATTATGAGACAAAATGTTGAAGCAAAATATGCAGCAAGACTCCTAGTGAGAAAAAATAAATACAAGAAAACAAACAATTTTAATAAGTTTCAATTATTTTGAGTTACTACAATAGAAACTACAGTTGGCTACGAAAAAAAATTGTCAATAAAAGGGCCAAAATCATTTTTAATAGTAATTAGTGACGATTTATATTCGTCACCAAAAATTACATTAATAAAGTTGGGGTTGAATTCAATTTACACTGTTTGGAACAAATCCAGTAATATTATAATTGAATTCAATTACACTGTTTGGAACAAATCCAATAAAATTATAATTGAATTCAATTATTTTATATGATACATTTACCCCTGACTAAAAAATAATATTATCTAAAATAAAAGTTGTTTTAGATAGAGTTTAATTATTCAACCCTATCACAACCTTTTCCTTTTTAATAACAATAATAACAATAATAATAATAACAATAATATTATTATTATTATTAAGGAAAAAATAATCATACTAATAATATTAATAATAATAAGGGTCATAATAATAATAATAATAATAATAATAACAATAATAATAATAATAACAACAACAACAACAACAACAACAACAGAAATAATAATCAAAATAAATGAAATATCCAAAAGGAATTTGTAGATAATAATAATAATAATAATAATAATAATAATGACCAATGTATAATAATAATAATAATAATAATAATAATGACCAATGTATAATATTAATAATAATAACTCATATATAATTTCAAAATAATAATAATAAAACTATAATTATGTAAAAAATCTAAAAAAAGAAATGGCTCACGAGGGCTCGCCCTCGCTAACCTAGCCAGAAAGGTCAGGCTCGCGAGGGCGAGCCCTCGCCCTTACGAGTCACTTCTTTTTTTAGTTTTTTTACATAATTATAGTTTTATTATTATTATTTTGAAATTATATATGGGTTACTATTATTAATATTATACATTGATCATTATTATTATCATCCTTTGGTATGATAATAATAATATAAAATTTTATATAAGCTTCAAAATAAATTATTTTAATTAATTAAATTTGTTTTAATCTCTTATATAATATTTATTAATAAATTATTAATTAAATAAAATAAAACATTTTGAAAATAACTTTTTATCTAAAACTTAATATTTATTTAAATTATTTTTACTTATTAAATCACATATAAATTGAAGTTTATATATTTTGAAGATAATTTAATAATATATTAACAGAAATTATATTATAAAAAATAAAGATCACCTTTATCAAAATAAAAAAAATAGTAAAGATCACCATTTTTATACGAATTGAAAATCAAAAGAAACAAAACCAAGTTTATATATTTTGGCTGGTGGGTTTGCCACTGTTCCTGGTGTAGCACAGACGGCGCCAGTAGTGCTTGGGTTGAATTCACGTGATTTTTAATGTGAATTCAACCCCTTAAGAACGTGGAAATTCAATTCATGGAAGAATTCAAATCATGCTATTTTTGCAGTCACAAACAGATGAATTGAATTCAATCTCAAGATCAATTCATCACATTCCAAACAGGGTGTTAGTGTTTGTAGCTAAAAATTATTAACTACATTTTTGGAAACGTAACCAAATTATTTTAGCTACGTTTTTGGAAACATAGCTAAAAACGTGAATTCAACCCCTTAAGAACGTGGAAATTCAATTCATGGAAGAATTCAAATCATGCTATTTTTGTAGTTCCAAACAGATGAATTGAATTCAATCTCAAGATCAATTCATCACATTCCAAACAGGGTATTAGTGTTTGTAGCTAAAAATTATTAACTACATTTTTGGAAACGTAACCAAATTATTTTAGCTACGTTTTTAGAAGCATAGCTAAAAATCTTTAGCTATGCTTCTAAAAACGTAGCCAAAAAGTTTTGCCTTTGTTTTTGAAAATATTTTGTAAAATATTGTCAAAATTTTAATATAGATTTTAACGAAATATTATACCATGTTCTGTTAAAATTATTTACGGGCTTTTGAATTCATATTATTGTATATAATATTTAGATTTTTTTGTTGTCAATTTATTATAAAAATAATTGATAATTTAAAGCATTGTATATGAAAAGTAAAATATCATTAAATTATACTGATAAAAATATTCTTCATATACAAGATTTTAATTACAACTTTAACAATTTTTATAGACAAAATAGTAAATACAGATATTAGTTTACAAATTATAAATGCTAAGATTATAAAAAAATTACAACATAATTCAGACGACTAGCTAGGTTTGTCCATGTTGATGAGACCAATTTTATATCTCAGCCATTATATACAAATGATAAGTTATGATAATCATGAAAGCGACTTCAAGATCGGTAGAGTGCCATTAAATGTCCCATCAATATGGGACTGCACCTATCACAAGATCGATAGAGTGCCATTGCTATGATTGGGACTGTGCCCATCATAAGATCGATAGAATGCCATTGCTGTGTTTGCGACTGTACCCATCACTTTGATCCAATCCAGCACAAAAAAAATTTACCAAATAAATTCTCAAAGGTGCTAAGAAGCAGATCAGGATGGTTCATGCCATGTATCATTATCTTCTTTTCCCTAAAAAAACTCTTTAACTAGGGAATAAACTTGAAGTCCCATCAACATATGATAACCAACTGTTAAAACCAAACCTTCATTAGGAACCCCACCAAGGCCTGTCACAATCCTCCTATCATCCAAAGTAGAGAACATAGCAAAACCAATAGTAGAGTGTAATTACTGGAAGGTTCATTTGAATGTAATATCCTCTCTATGCATAGACAAGCCTAAAAAAATATTAGCACCAAAAAATGAACTCAAGGTAATAAATTCTTTAATGCAATAGGAAACTACTACAACAATCTAGTAAAGAGAGGCATAAAAAGACCTCATAATACTCTTAACAATGCATAAAACAACTTTAATCACTAGCTTCCTTTTAAGATATGTGGTTTCTCTTGTAAAAAATGACAGAAGAGCCAAGAAAATTTTAAGAATTATCTTGGGGAAATCATGAATATAATTTTAAGAATTAAATTTTTGAAAGCAGGATAAGAGATAAAATAATCAAATATGGAAAAGACGAGTGCCTCAACCAAGTGGCTAAGATATTGTCAAATAAGTTTTTGGGAGATTCTATCCTTTCTGCTACTTACATAATAAATCATTTATCATCTGTTAGACTATCCTGGAAAACCTCATATGAAATTCTTTTCGATAAACCGTCTTCTTATGAACACCTTAGGAGTTTTGGTTGTCTTTGTTTTGCTACAAATACTGAGAAATGAAAGTTTGATCCAAAGGCATATCAATGTGTTTTTATTAGATATAGTCATAGATAAAAGGCATATTAACTCCATGATATTCAAAACTATAAAGTTCTTGTTTCTAGAGATGTTCGATTTCAAAAATATTTTTCCTTATCATAAGTTACAAGAACTTGTAGAAAATACTCCTCTCTCTAAACTTTTTGATTCACATAAATCTGAAGTTATCAGTCCTTACATTCATTCCACTGATTTTTAGACACACAATAATTCTTTTACTCTTTTGGACTTACCTACATCAGTATAAAAACCACTTATGATAATACATAAGGAGTCATGTTTGAGGAAAAGTATCAGAGTTTGAAAACCACCCACATAGTTGAATGATTTTGTTTTAAATAATGTACAATATGTTCCTTTGTCCACTATGTAACACCCCACTCCCGCAAGACCCGAACCCGATATCGTTGGTGATATCCGAGCCCGTGCCCCGCGAGGGTGGC
>JANZLD010000235.1:56871787-56888491 GCA_026413575.1 Erythroxylum carthagenense | reverse complement strand
TACTAATTATTCCCTATTAGTCTCATCCTATGCCAATTTTACCATTTTACCCTTGCAGGAGGGGGTGGGATGTTACACACTACCTGTAAAAGCCTTACACCAAATGCATTCCCTTATCATAAATCACCTAAATTTTATACATTTTACATATCATTTTTAACTGTGATGTCTAATATTTAAGAGTCGTATTCTTTTAATCAAGCTAGACTAAAATTGGAATGGATAAATGCGATGAATGTAGAGTTAAAAGCATTTGAGGATAACAAGACATAAGAGTTGACAGAGTTGCCGCTAGGAAAAGGACTACTAGATCAAAGTGGGTATATAAAGTGAAAATGAAACTTGATGGCACAATTGATAGATAAAAAGCTAGGTTAGTCACTAAAAGGTATAATCAAATTGAAGGAATTGATTTTGTGGACAGCTTCTTGCTAGTTGCGAAGGTAGTTATAGTCTGAATGTTCTTGGTTGCTGTAGCAACTTACTCATGGCCACTTCATTAACTAGATATCAATATTGCTTTTATTCATGGATATATAGATGAAGCAGTGTACATGATGCCTCCTGAAGGATATGCTAAAGCTCAAAAACATCAAGTTTGAGAGTTGCTTCGATCGTTATATGACATGAAACAAGCATCACGTCAATTGAATCATGAGCTAACAACAAAATTGCATAATACTGGGTTCATTCAATCTTTGAATGATCACTGTTTGTTTATAAAGAAAACATAATCTTATTTCTTACTCTTAATTGTCTACGTTGATGATGTTCTTCTTATAGGCTCTTCATAATTAGAGATATAAAAGGTGAAGCAATTCTTTCATGAACAATTTACTATAAACAATCTGGGTTATGCTAAATGTTTTTTAGGATCGGAGATTCCTAGGTCTATGGAAGAGAATTCTGTTAATCAAAGAAAACATTCTCTAGAGATTTTAGATAATATTGGTCTACTTGGTTCCAACTCTGCAACTCCATCATTACCAAAGGGGTATAAATTTAGTGTCGATAGTGGAGAATTGTTAACTGATCTAGAGCCATACAAACGCTTGGTGGATAGGATATTGTATTTGTAATTTTCACTTCTAGATCTCTCTTACATAGTCAATTTGTTTAAACTCTTTGATCATCATATTGGGATGCAATTGTGCATGTATTGTGTTATCTCAAAGGTTCTCCTTCAAAGGGTTTATTTTTCTTTTCCAAAAACTCATTCGAGATTGAAGCTTTTTATGATACTAATTGGGCCTCGTGCATTAATACTAGACGATATTTAACTAGTTTTTTCATTTTTCTCAGTGGGTCCCCAATCTCATGAAAAACTAAGAAACAAAATACCATTTCTTGTTCATCAGTGGAAGTAGAATATAGAAGCATAGGCACTACCATTTGTGACTTGTAGTGGATTCTCTATCTCTTGAATGATTTCTATATTTCAATTCAGCTACCAATATATATCTTTATAGGTGACAACCAAGTTGCGATCCATATAACTTCAAATCATGTTTTTCATAAATGAACCTAGCACTTGGAAATTGATTGCCATCTTGTACGAGACAAATACAAATACGGGTTGATTATTCCATGTCATCTTCCTTCAAAGTTTCAAGTTGCAGGTCTATTTACTAAAGGGTATGTTTGGTTGAAGGTTTATTAATGGAATGTAATATTATTCCATCATTTGAGATGAGGGTTTATAATGAAATAGAATGGAATAGGATAGAAGAGGAGGGTTTCATATTACATCTCATTCCATCCTAAACAGTAAAAATGAAAAACCTTCGATTTGAGGAGTTTATGATGGAATATAAAATGATAAACAAATTTACACTATATTAAATTATAAACCCTTCATCTAAATAATATTTCACTATATTACATTATGAACCTTGTCTTCCCTTCCTAATAACAATTTTCTAATATTACATACATTTACGTTCTATTCCATAATAAACCATTCCATTCTATTATATTTGATTAAAAACTTTACTTTCAACCAAACATAACATAAATCTCTAGCAGCGCCTCTATTTAAGCAATTTCTTTATAAGTTGGCTTTACTTGATATTCATCAAGCTCTAACTTGGGGGGTTGAACGTTTTATACTAATATATTCAATATTTCCACATGTACAAAGAAAGTTTTTTGGTTGTTATTTTGTTAATTAGTTACTGAAATGATTTTGTATAAAGACGATGATGAATTACAGCTGCAGAGCATGAGTGAATGAAATAATCTTCTAATATCAACTTGTTCATACATTAAGATATATATATATATATATATACATTGTGTAGTATAATTTTACATAAATAGTTCATTTATAATACTCAATTTATTTTATATACATCTTTAATATAAGTTAGAATCATTCCAAAAATATAATTATACTAAAATTATCATTTTCAACTAAGATAATTCATTACTGACATGATCTGAAACATGATTTTATTTTACGTCGTATTTTATAATTTTTTTTAGTAGAGAATAACAAATACAAACACTCTCAAATTCTAGGTTATATATTTTATTATTTTTGTTACTTATTTTAGTGAGAAACACAGGTATAGATATGCTTGTATTTTAAGTTGTGTTATCTTTGAAACTCTTTTGTCATTTAACATGGCCTTTAAGTTGCCTATTTCTTCATCTTTGTTTTATAAAAAAGAACATGTTCTAGTACACAACCTTGTTCATCCAACACACTAAAAAATGCTTATATTTCTTTAAAAACCGTTTAAAATTGTATGCTTGTGTATATGAGATATACAATAATCTTCTTGATAATATACTCCAAAATAGGTCAGGTTGTAGTCATGAGTTGAAGAAATGTTTGAACATCTCAATAGTAATTGGCTTTGTTAACATGTCAATTGTATTCTTTAAAGTATGGTTCTTTTCCAATAAGATCTATCCAGATGCAATAAATTCTTTTATATTATGAAACCTCACATTTTTTTTCCTCACATGATGCATATGATTCTTTTCCAAATAAATGATACTTTGAATATCACAATGCAATTGAATTTCATCTTGATTAGTGTCCATCTCCTTTGCTAACCATGTAAGACAAAATAGCAGCCTCAACTACTACCATGTGTTGTACTTTAATTGTAGACAATAAAATTATAGATTGAATTATTGATTTTTAACACATAGACCTCCTATAAGAGTAAAAAGATACACTTTAGTAGTTATCTTGTTATCTAAATTGCCTAAATAATCTGAATTTACACATCCAACAAATGAAAGAATACTTTACCTATATTAAACATAACATCAAAATTTGTTGCACTTCTTAAGTAATTGAACATCTATTTGACTACTTCCTAATAATTCATTATGAACTTACTAATATGAATAATAATAAAATCCAAATTTGACCTGGTGCAAACCATTACATACATTAAATATCTAATGGTGAAAACATATGAAATCTTGGACATATCTTCAACCTCTACTTGAAAAACCTAAAAGGATTGGCCAATAGAGTACTCATCAATTTAACTTTGCTCATTCCACCTTCTTAATATAGCTGCATCAAAATAATTATAGCTTTTATCTTTTTAATTAGTCATTTGAATAATTTATTTTAGTAAGACCCAATTACTTCATCTCAAATTTCTTTTCCCAAAAAGATCTTTAGCTCATTCACACCATACCTATTGTTTGCAACAATCAACTTATCATTCACATACAGTAGAAAAATAAACAAAAAATCAATAAAATTCTTAATATACCAGCAAGAATCACACTGACATTTCTTATGTTAGATCATACAAGAGCTAAACCTTTTATACTATTACTATGGAGACTACTTTAATCATAAAATGACTTCCTTAGTTTCTATATCAAGTGTTACTCAACATGATAAATTAAATCCTTCAAATTGCTGCATGTAAATCCACTCCTTCATGTCACCATAAAAAATGATTTTCATATATATATATATATATATACCAACGATCATTATCCTAATGAAAGTGTGTATGACCACAAAAGAGAAAAGCTTATCACAATCAATCTCCTTTTATTGTACATATCTTTTTCATAATAGGCGAATCTTGAAATTTTTTTCTTCTTTTTGTAATATTGTTGGCTTCAGTATGCATATTCACTTGCATCCTATAGGCTTTGAGGAGCTTCACTAGTTCCCTTGTCTGGTTCATATGCAAAGACTCATGTCTCCATTGTAGCTCCTATAATCGATCTTTATCTTGACTAACTATAGTCTCTTAAAAGGTAATTAGATCCTCATTACTAATAATAAGTATGAAAGATACTAAGTCTCCACAACTATATCTATTTAGAAGTCTAATTATGTTTCTCATTCTATCTATGATTTTACTATAATACTACTCTCTACCTAACATAGTTCTTCTATCTACTAAACCAAAATTTCCAGTATCTACAACATCTACTTCAAAACTTTTCAATTCCACTTATATAACCTTTAAACTAGTACTGGTCTTTATTGATTTGGCATATCATATCAATACATTTTCTTCAACATATATTACTTATTAAACACTCTATCCCCACTATTTAACCGTCTTCTTTGATACAGAGTCTTAAGACTTATTTCTCTTAACATAGTTTACGCAACTAATAAAGATATACTTTTTTTTTTAAGGAACCCTACATTTATTCTTAACAACTTGAACTTTTTAGTTATAGATCACTTCATTGTCTCTGAAACATCATTCTACTTTAGAGTTTTACAAATTGTGTAATGCCTCTAAATGCCATATCCTCATAAAATTTTTGAAAATGTGTTTGCATGCTTAATTTTGTTTTATGATCTCAAGTACTTGGTCTTTTTGTTTATCCAATTCTTTGCCTCTACCTTTCACGCCTTAATCTTTGTAAAGACCTCATATTTATAATTTACAAAGTATACTTAGAATTTTCTCAGAAAAATTATTGATGAAGGTAAAAAAATCTACTTAACAATAACTCTTTAGTAAGATCATATTCATATAATTTAAAATTCATTCAATTTTGTACTTTCATGTCTTAAATGTCTCCTTAAACTATTTATTAAGCACGTAAAACTTTTGTAAGTTTAACTTACAATGTTTGACACCCTTTAATGAGTTTTTCTTATGAAATTTTATTGATTCTCACTCACCAAGATGGTTCAATCATAGGTGCCAACAATGTAGTAATATCTTCCTCTTATTCTACTGAAGCTACTTGTCCATCTAACAATTGTATTCCACATTAGTCTATTGTTTTTCTTGTCAATTATGGCTATTATAACATTCACTGCACCCTTAACCACTCTAATATTGTCTTTATTAATTTTATAGACAAACCCATTCCCATGTAAGTTACCAAAAAAAAAAAGATCAAATTCTCCATCAATCTGGTACTTTCCTAATATAATGTAATGTCCTAACAACACCATTAAATATCTTGTTATTATCATGTCATATTAGGATAATTTCACATGCTTTACATCTCTTAATTAGATAGAGCCAAAGCTGTCGAACGTGTGACATAAACTAAATTCTCTTTTGGTGTCATATGATCTAAGCATCCTGAATCTAGAATTTTTGAATCCTTCAATATAGACCATATTTATATTATTGCAATCTAAAAATCTATTCTACACTATTTTAACACACCTTGATGAATCATCAGTCTTCCTTTCATCTACTTCTTAATTATTTGGGATGTCCTTCCTAATATGCACAATTTGCTCACATTTATTGTACTAGACTGTCTTTTTACCCTTAAGTTTATATTTATAACTCCTCTAAGATAAGTCATTTCTGCTTTCTCCTACCATCTTGATCTCCACTTATACAGAGCCTTTCATCCTGAGAGCTTTCACTAGTATCTTATCTTTGTTGGCCATAAGCCAATAACACAATAGTTATGTCTTCAACACCAATTATCTCCTCTTTGATGTGAGAATGGTCATCTGACACTTGGAAGCACAACTCTAACACGAGCTAGAGTCCTTTCAAAATATAATTATGCTAAAAGCAAAATTTTTAAATACAATAGTTCATCACAGACAAGGTTTGAGATATGATCATGTTTTACTTTTTTCTTTTAATAAGAAACATGAGCACATACACACTCATGTTTTAAGTCATGTGCTCCACTACTTCTCTACAACTTTTTTTAATGAGGAACATAGACACAAACGCATATTTCAATTCATGTTCTCTTTAAAGTCCCTCTGTCATTCAACTTGCCCTTTAATTCACCTATTTTCTTACCTGTGTTTTTGCCTTTAATTTCTAAAGAACATGCCTTAATACATGATCGTGTTCAAACCAAGTTCATCCAATACACTCCTAAAAATGTATATATTCTGCTATGAGCTTTCTAATTCATACCCACACAAAAAAAATCATATAACCAACCAATAAAATATATGTAGGGTGATACAACATGCATATACATAAAGTGATACAATATTTACATACATAGAATAAAACGAATTTGAAAAGTATATATACTAGAATCGATTTTGTTAGGGACTTATAATCATTATCTTTCAAGTAATTATCAAATAAGACAACAAATGCACTCAATAATTCGTCAATAATTTGAATAAAAAATTTGATCTAATGAAAATATTTTTTTAAGTTTGGCATGTCTCCACCTTTTATTATAATCAACAGGTAAAAGAACAAGTATATATTTAATATGCGTGGCAATTGCAATTCAAGATTTCATCGCCCTGTTCGAATGCATTTTTGCTCTTTACATCTGACAGACAAAAAGTTATTCACCAAAAGAAACATATGTGGCTATAACTCCAACAGGTCAATTTTAGAGAGTACACTGTTCTTTTAGCTACGGCTGGTTCCCCGTAGGATTCAAATTTTTATCCAACTAATAATGGAACTTAAACACAATTCCAATGTATCAGTATTCAGGCACAATACATACACCTTTATTCAAAATATGACATTGCTGCTTCGTAATCCCCAAACGTTTTATGTAAGACCAAACTTTGAGCCATTTTCAAACATGTATTACCTGTATAATATGGCAATTGGCAATTGATGCGCATGCCACGTTGTATATTCCAAATTGGCTTAATCATTGATTAATTAATTATTCATTAAATACTTGGAAATTGTTCCCACAATCACCACTGGGAATTTTATTTAATACATTTAAGCAAGTCACAGTAGATAATCTAGAATATTAAGTACAGCTTTGAGTAGCTCACGAGCTATTCAATCATATTCCTAATATACTAACTAATTAATGGGGTTAAGTGTTGAAAAAATGAAATGAGAAGAAGAAAGGCGTGCATATGGGAAGCAAAAGTCGACATTTGGCATACAGGGAAGAGCAAAACCTTGGTGTATGTTCTTTTACCACCACTTAAATCCTAAAGATAAACAGATAAGTTTCTGGTACTAATATCAGATTGTTTACCATTAGCTAAGTTACTTTCAAAGCATCAAATTGATCGAAACGTCGTACTGTCAACCTTTATCAACATTTCGCTTCGATTAAAAACGCTAAGAAACAGGTATTCCCAACCCTTGATTAAACCCTTGTCGCAGAGCAGCTCATTATTAAGCACGCAACAGTCTTTTCCGATAAGACACTAAACAAACTATTAAATACTCCTAACCCAAAAATAAAGAAGCCGAATTCCTACAGGGTTATAAATACACACTATTAGAGCAGCTAAAAACGTAGGACCTAATATTTCATCAGTAACATAGTAGTGGCTCTGTTGAACATTATTTTATCGTATGGTCAACTTTGTTGAGAAAGTTGCCATAACTACAGTCCTCAAGAGACTCTTGTGAAGGGAAAGAAACGACAGAAAGAGCCATTAATTAAAGGGAGGGTCAAGACCTTATCTTTTACTCAATTGAAAATTCAGTTAGGTTTTTGCATCTTTTGACGGAGTAGAATTGGTCCCAGCTGAGAAAAGAGTACCGAAAGGAAAAACGAGAAAATATATATAATACAGTGAACTTGGAATATTCTATTTTCAATGGTAGTGGCTAACGTTAGAGAGAGTCACTGTACCATAAAAGCAGCCAAATTAAAATCAGAAACAATAATGTGCGACAGTGTAAGACAGAGAGAGAAGATGCCGACAGTGGTAAGCACATAGGCATCAAGTGTAATGAAAAAGATGGGAAACCAAAGTCATTGCTTAGGAGAAAGAGTGGAGTTGCAGGAATTACATGAGCAGGCGCACAAACGCAAAAAGGCCTCGAGTAAAGACTAAAGAGATAGAATCTGACAGGTTTAAGAGGACAATTGCTGTGCTGTGGACCTACGACCATTTCCTTGCATTCCCCCTTTTTGTGACCCCCACAAGGAAAAGGAGCCACCTTCTTTCCCCTCTCACTGATTATCTTTGTGTTAAAACCTTAAACCCTAGTTCAGGGTTTCTGTTATTGGGATCCAACAACCCCATACTAAGCCAAGCTTAGTATTAGGCTTAAGGTTGCTGGAAGATTCCAAACAAAGCAAACGTCAAATCCTAACCCTTCTGCGCTAGCTGGTCATCTCTTCAGTAAACGCATGTCCTTAAGCGGTTTCTTATGAGGTTAAAGGAGATCGGATCGGAGAGGTTGGAGATAACACCAAACAAGCCCCAAAGTGGGGATGAGAGGCAATAATTAGGAGCTGGACCAGTGTGCAGGCTACGGGAGAGAACTAACATGACCTTGTCGGTTGTTCTGCAAGAGTACCTTCTTCTGTAGGAGTGTCGTCAGTGTCTTTGTGACTATTCAATGTTTATTCGTACAAAGCCCACAAAACCAAACACACCTGTTCCTTTGATTGCATTCTATGGCATTGGATGGGATATAGGAAGCAATCCTCCATCTCACTTTTCTGCTAAGATTAAGCCTTAAAATCTCAACCCTAATTGCTATGTTTACATCGACTGCAGATATGGGCCTTGTGGTATTTACAGCTTTTTAACATCAAATCTACAGTGCAGTTGATCAAATTATCAAGGTAAGTCATAGGCTCATAGCTAGTTAAATCTAGCAGGGGTCCACGAAGCTTTCATTTTGAAACTTGGGATTTCAAGATCTTTCTGTTCATTTAATTTTTCTTAAATAAAGTCCTGGGCTCCTCCTGGTATTAATCTCCTCTAGGTCATCTAATCATTTGCCCATGTACTGCTCAATCACTTGCTTATCTCTACAGGCATAAGGCTGAGATTAGTGACTTGGGTTGTTGGCTTTTGCACGAATATACGTCAAGATCAATGCTATAGTTAAGAGAGTACCCTTCAGAGTGACCGAGTGATTAGCTCTTTGATCAAGCTTGTTGTTTGATAAGATGGCCTGAATTAGGGCTAAGAAGATCACACGCGGGAACTTATAGTTTCTCTGTTGAAATCAAGGAAAACGACGGCAATGATGCAGTAGAAAGAAGGGTTTGGCAGATTCAAGTCTTTAGATAAATACTGAATCCAGTTTCATGGCACTGAGAGGCCAAGATAAAGCAGGTATGCCAGGCTCTTTGTTCTACAATCCAATGAATAGAGATTCCCCCTCCAAAGTCCCTTCTGCATCTATAGTTCCAGGTTTATCAGAAAGAAGAAAAGATCATCAAAGTGCTACAACTCAAATCCTTGACCAACAAGGTCATATTCTTCATCAATCTCAGAAGACAACAAGAGATACTGACCAATCCACAGATCCAATACCTGTACCAGAGTCAGCTACAACTGTTACCACAAGTGCAATCAACGCAGACCCGACTCCAAGTAGATCGATTTCAAGATCTCCGCCACCAACATTGACGACACCAGCGATTAGTTATCGCGAATGTTTAAAGAACCACGCTGCAACTATGGGAGGACATGTCGTGGATGGATGTGGAGAATTTATGGCCAGTGGTGAGGAGGGCAAACCTGAATCTTTGAGATGCGCAGCTTGCGGATGCCATAGGAATTTTCACAGAAAAGAGATCGATGGAGCGCCAAACTATTTAGCTAATTCTCACCATAAAAATAATAGCCAAATAACTGCCCTACCTCATCATCATCTTCATCATCAGCAAGTCAGCACTTCACTCCCTCAACCTCAAACTTCTTTTCACCAGCATCTAAGACAATATCTTGGAACAACTCCGACTGCACCGATAATGATGACCTTCGGAGGAGCTGCAGCGGAGTCATCAAGTGAAGATCTCGACATATTCCAGTCGAACTTGCAAGTGCAAGCATCAATCCATCCGTCTTCATCGTCAAAGAAGAGGTTCAGAACGAAATTCAGTCAAGAACAGAAGGAAAAAATGATGGAATTTGCAGAGAAATTGGAGTGGAAGATCCAGAAACAGAATGAAAATGAGGTGCAACAGTTTTGCTCTCAATTGGGTGTTAAAAGAAAAGTTTTCAAGGTTTGGATGCACAACAACAAGCAGGCAATGAAGAAGAAGCAACTTGAAGAAATTTGAACCCTTGTAAGGCACTGTTCATAGGTTGGAAGGCATATTAAGTCAAGAATTAGACTACAATCTGCATAACCAAGACAACTAGAAATTTCTCACTCATCACTAATTTCTATCAAAGTCCACTAGTTTTAATATCCTACATACATTGTAATGCAATCTTCTAAACCATTCATAGTCATCAAAATCCCATGAATTTATCATTTTTTTTATGTGAAGCATGCTTGATCTCTCAGTTTTTCTGTTCCATTCTTGGTACAAATATGACAACAAAATAGGAAATTGAGAAAGATATTCTCTCCTTTTTTCTTACGAAAAGTAAAGAAAGTTTTAATCTTAGACTTCCCACTTATGTGTCGTATATTTATTATTTCTTTCACATTCTTCTTATAATTTTCAATTTTCTAAATGTGGCCCTCTCAATCAATGATAGCATTTTAGATTCCTTGAACTTAACCACAATGTCATTTTAATTCCCCAGTAAACAAAGCCGGAGCAAACGGGATGTAATTAAAGCATGGTAGTGAAATATCAGGCGCCACCACCTCTACACATGCCTTTTCCTGTTACTTGGTTTGGAGGGTTTGCAATTAGGAAGTTATACTCAATGTTTCTTCATGAGGCTCATGATTTTGATGGCGGAAAATGATTGTTTGGTATGATAATTACAAGAAGACAAATAAAGATTGTATGTTCTCTAGCTCAAAGTTAACTTGCCATTACCTATGGCTTCATATGGACTTCAATTTCGAGTTCCAAGTTCATTCCTGATTACTTTGCAAATCAAAAGACAGACTTGATCAGATGGGTATCTTAAAATCTGATTAAGTGATTCGGGGCCTAACACGTCCTTTCTGAAAACCAACCAATGATCGAAACATACCAATCATAGAAATATTTTCTACAGTTACTTTAATTTAAAGCACATAACTGACACTCCGTTTTCACTTTCAAGTTCTGAGATATGAAAAAACAACTGAGTATTGATGTTTTCATTCTATGATTCCACTTCCCAGGTTCTCAGGTTCTTATTAATGCCATGAAGAATCCAGCAGGAGATTTTATAAGGGCCATCACGAACTTCAGATTTTCACGTAATGTTTTAAGTTCTGAGGGATTGATCCAGAAATCGAAACTCACCATTTTTCTATTAATCTTAAATAGGAACAGTCTTCACAAAATTGGCAGTTGATAGGGAAAATTAATAGGTCTGAACGAAATAAGGTTGAGGAATCATACGAATATGCAAACATATCAGTTTTTTAAAATGAAAGAAGTCCATATGGTTAATGGGTACAAAAATATTCCTAGTTCTATTTGATATCAGTTCACTTTTACAATCTTCAAACTTTAAATTCAACCAAAAATGACAATCTCAATTAAAATTACTAAGTTTACTACGATTATTATATATTGACATTTAGTACACACATCGTCTTACATAAATATAGTATCAAGTGTGGCTTTTATATTTAATACTATTGGTGTTAGACAAAACACCAATTTTGTTGGTTAAGGCTATAAATTAAGTTGTTATCATATGTTGAAAAAGTAATTGAGGTGAAACAAAAGTATTGAAAACATTTTAGCCTAATGGTTAATCCATTTGCATGCGAGAATTTGAAGGGATTGACATACAAACCTATATACGGTTATGTGATTAACATGAACTCCTTGCCTGGAATTTCAGATAACAGGAGAAGGACGCAGTTATAGGTTTGCATGAGAAGGCGGACTCAATTTGTAAGCCAACTTCCGGTAACCCTGTATTGGAGAGTCTGGAACATAGAAGATCCAAGGACTCAAAACTGGAAACAATATCTTGCTACAGCTATTTACTAGCTTAAGACCTTACTCAAAATTTATCATTACTAGAAATAGTTCTGATACACAAACGTAGTCCTTAATTTGAAGAAGTAATTATTGCATGCATGATGCAGTGGAGTATCCTAACTAAACGAAGCAAAGATTAGATTACTAGTTCATTGTGGACATCGTGTCCATGATATTTCATAGTAAGGTGGTTTCATAAAATGACTTTACCTAGAGGAAAATCTTGTATCGGATATCATAAACACAAAACACTGTTTTACCTTGCAATAATAATGCCAAAGAAATAACTTTGTTAGCCATATAATTTGATAACTTGACCTTGTTATACTGCTAAAATCAAAAGGGGAAGCTAGTCATCACCTATGGCATAGTGAATTGTCTAAAACATATCGTTTGGGAGAAATCAAAAGGACTAATCAGGGGATGAAAATTAAGAAGACAAATAAATTGTTGAGACAAAATGGAAAAGTATGGATCATGTGCTATCTAATCAGTCCAGTTGAATTTCAGTCAACATTTTGTATGTCAAAGTGCACATTATGCAAATTCATAAAACCTATGTACAATGAAATTCTTTTATTGCTAGGCTCACGAGGTTTATTCTTCCATAGATTCGGAAGTAAACAAGAAAATAGGGAAATCGAAATGGATTTGAATCCCATTTTACCCTAAATTAGAAAGGGTTCGACATTGATAAAAGGATAATTGAAAACAGAAAGTGCAATAAAACAACCGTATGAAAAAGAAACTGAAGCCAGGGGAAATGTCAGTGACTCACAGATGAACTAATGTACCGAAATTTGAAGTTAGATTCACAGTTCTGCCGTAGCCTTTCTCATCGCATCTCCGAGATCACTAGTTGTCTTTGACATCTTCTCCTTGGCAACTTCATAGCTAGCTCTGGCCTGATCACTCATGCTTCCCTTTGCTGATTCGTAAGCCTCCCCAACATTGTGCATAGCTCGATCAAAAGCTTCTGCTGCATCATCTGCACCAGTACCAGTTGCGCTAGACAGTTTATCTTTGACATCTCTAGCTTTTCCAGAAGCTATATTAACTGCCATGTTAATTTTCTGCTTAGTTTCATCATAGGCATCAGATGCTTTCTCCCTACCATAATCCATTGCTTCGTCCATTGCCTCTTGGGCATCAACTGCCTTCTCAGAGGCCATGTCATAGGCATTCCTCGCTCTATTTTTTCTGTTTTCTGCTTCTCCTGCCATTTGATTTTTAACATCATGTACTATATCCGAAGCCGAATTCATCAACTTATACTTGGCTTCATCATATGCATTGGCAACTTTATTTCTACCATAGCCCATAGTTCCAGCAACTCTGTCTGCGACATCAGCTGTTTTATCTGAAGCCACGTCTGTAGCAGCATTCAGCTTCTCTTTGGCTTCAATATAGGCATCAGCCGCATTATTTTTCCCATATCTCATCACTCCAGCCGCTCTCTCTTTGATATCATCAGCTTTTTCTGAAGCCATGCCTGTACCTACATTCAGTTTCTCGTTAACTTCACCATATGCGTCAACCACTTTGTTTTTCCCATAACCCACTGCTCCAGCCATTGTGTCTTTAAGATTACCTGCTCTATCTGAAGTCATGTCCTTAGAAATGTTCAGCTTCTCTTTTGCTTCATCATAAGAATTAGCCGCTCTATCTTTCCCGTAACTCATTGCTCCGTCCATTCTGTCTTTTACCTCAGCAGCCCCATCCGAAGCCACGTCTTTCACCATTTTCAACTTCTTTTTAGCTCCCTCATAGACATCTGCTTCTTTATCTTTTCCATATTCTATTGCATCTGTCATAATTTCTTTTGCATCACTAGCTCTATCGAAGGCCATTCCCATAGCCTCAACCCCCATCCCCGACGCAAACTCCTTCAGGTCACCAACCTTTTGGTGCACTAGGTTGACTGCATCTGCGGCCTTTTCAGAAGCATACCTTGATGATTCTGGCAGGAAAGAATTGATTCACAAGAATATTACATTTCTAATATAAGGACCGTACTAAATTACCATAACGTAAAATGAGGCCAATAAATGATCACCGGATGCAACAGAATCCATTTTATCTGCAGTTTTTGTTGCAGCACTCCCAGCTCTATCCATCATAATTTGAGCTGCCTCTCCCCTCTCTTGGCTAAACCCAAGTCCACTGTGGCCACCAACACAACATTATTCAGAGCTCCATCAGCAAGTATATAAATTGTCCCATTAAAATTTAGGGCCTTTGATTATGCAGCACTATTGTTTAGAAAACATGCATTGAATAGTATCAGGGACGCAATCAATTAGCAGGAAAAAAAAAAAAAGGGTCAGCTTCACCTTAATGATACTCAAACAGAAAAAGGTCTAAACATTAATACGTCCCTTGTTCAAACCATATGAAATATTATCCATTTCTTTTTTAAGAGAGAGATATTCATCAATAACTTAATAATGGAAGTCTGACTCAATTTCTATAATCAAACTAATATGTTTCTCTTGTTTTGGTAGAATAAGATAGCAAACAGCTTGATCCTCTATTAGAATAGATAGATATCATTTGAACTAAGAATTAGCAAATCGGTACTGGTTTGAAAGAGAGTTCATGGAAACGTCAGATAGATCTCATGTTTAAGTAACCTATTTTAAGTCCTGCAGTTCAGCCCACTCACTTACACGTTAATCTATAAACCAAGCTAATGACAAGTTCATTTTTTATAATAGTAAAACCCGTGAAGGAGAACTTTAGAATTCAGCATTTGGGGCGAAATCTCAACACTCAAAATAGCAGAATAGAAAATTTATTTTTCTATCATCAAACAATATGAATAGAAAGAGTCACAAAATATGCAATTAATCATTTTCTAGGCCACCATATTCTGATATTCAAACTAACACTCTTCTCAACCAAATGTTATAAACTTGGAGATTTCTAAACTAACACCCTTCTCAACCATAAGTTAAATAGCTACTTCTGTTTCTTCTTCTCTTTCTTAATATAACAAAACATGAAGTAAACTAATTTCTATTCTCATCACTCTACGTTAGTAAATACTTTCATAATTACACGAATGTTGACGTCCAATATCATGATAATAACATTGTTCCTGATTACGGAAGAAAGTCATTTGAATCCCCAAAAACAATATGATAATAGAAACAGAGAGGGAATTCTGATACGAGTAATTTACTTACTCGGAGGACTTTCCACGGGCCCAATCAGAAAAGGACTCCCCTTTCTCCTTGGCGTTTTGGGTGGCTTCTGCCGCGCATTCCTTCACTTTCTTCTCCGCATTTGCCACCACATCCCCGCCGGTGCTACTACTCCAACACCAGCACTCCTCCACCAACACCGCCGTCCAAACAACCACCGCTACCGCTACAACTGTGGCCACTTTTCTCTTCTCCATCTCTCTGTCAAACGGGTAAAAGTGTTTTCGACTGTCCTTGATCAGTTTTGTTCTTTGTGCTGTGAATAGAAAGAAGAAGCGTCAAGAGTGGAATGAAGAAGAAATAACGACCGATGAGAAACAGTTCGATGGGATCCACGTGGCATTAGGAGGATTAACGTGGCGACAGTAGGGGACGCCTCTTCCTGCGTTTCTACCACGTGTCGTATGTTGAGGCTATTGCTGGCAGCGGTTGGTCATTGCTTTTTGGTTTCGGAGCAAAGTTACTCTTCCTACTACGGGTTTGGCTCCTCATTCAATGCACAGGCATCTCCTAACACCCTTTCCGAACCACGTGTTACAAAGTAAGGTGCGCTTCATCCTTTTACATGATAGTCTTCGTGCGTATCTGTACTAAGAGCGAATGAGATGGACGACCACGAAATCGATCCCTATCGTCCATTTATTTAACCCAACGGCTTATATTCTTTTTTTATTTTTTTTTTAATTTTTCTATTGATTGAATGTTGTGTCTTCACGCCATATACACGCAATCTTCTAACCCAATCTTCTCATCACGTTCCCGCATTATTGAATGTTATGTCTTCACGCAATATACACGCAATCTTCTGAGCTGATCTTCTGATCCAGTTGTGGTCAGTTTTCCTCCTTCTTTTTTTGTTTATTGAATGTTGTGTCTTCGCACGATATACACGCAATCTTCTGACTCAATCTTCTGATGCAATATTTTGTCGCAATGCATGCCCTTATGACTGCTTATATGTGTTCATATGTGTTCATTCATGTTTTGTCCTTTCTCTCTTTTTGTTTTTCCTCTCCGCCCTTGCCTTCTTCTGCTTTCTCCAGCTGTGATTGTAGTAGCTGTTCTTGCTGTCGAAAGAGTATTAGCGATTTCCTCTGTTATTTGTAAATCTTCTTTATTAAGCTTTTTTTGGTGTGTGCAGATGTTTTTGGAGTGTGTCTCCAGTTTATGTGTTCATATGTGTTCATTCATGTTGTGTCCTTTCTCTCTCTTTGTTTTTCCTCTCCGCCCTTGCCTTCCTCTGCTTTCTCCA
>JANZLD010000235.1:56821817-56839306 GCA_026413575.1 Erythroxylum carthagenense | reverse complement strand
AGATAGTTAATTTTTAGGTTTCGTATTTTAATAAATATGCCTAATTTCTCATTTTATTTCATCGTAATTAACAAATTTCACATACACTTCAAATGAATATTGATATAATTATAAAATAATCAATGAATTACATCTTTCTAATATATTATACTGTAGGGGCATTTTCGTCATTAGCATTATTTTTTGTTCTGTCCACGACGACCAAACACATTTCTGTCCATCACAATTAAACACCTTACTGTCTCCAATTCTTGTTCTGTTCTGTCTCTAGATTTTCATCTCGTTCCGTCTCTACATGTTAAAGACGCTAACCAAACGCAGGGTTAGGGAATAGCTAAAGAAGACATACCCTTGTCTTTACCTATTCTGGGTATGTCGAAATAAACTTTACAATGTTGAGGACCGAAATATCCTTATCTCTCTCACTCTCGTCTTCACACTCTCGTCTCCCTAGCTCTTGTCCTCCTTGCTCTTGTCTTCACACTCCCATCTTCAAGCTCTCGTCTCTCTCGCTCTTCACAGTCTTCTCCAACATTTTTCTACCAGTTACACGAATTAGGTATGTTTCTTGTAAACCTAACTTCACCTTTTTTTTTTTGCTATCAATATGATTGTTTAGCTTACCTTATTAGCCAAATAGCTTTTGTGATGCTTGTTTGGCTTTCTCGTCTCTTCTAATCAACTTGATTTTCTTTTGGAATTTATCTACTTCCCGTCTCTTCTCTATATTTGTACGAGCCTTTTTTTCCGTAAAGGGTTGTAATAGCATGCTTGTTCCCCTTTGTGGTAGTCAAGCACTTGGGTCAACTTGTTTAAATGTGTTTGCATCAACTTGTTTGAAGTTGGAGTGAAAAATCATCTGAACTACTTGGGACTTGTTAATTGTTAATTGATATGATTGAAGAGTGTTTGAGTTGTCTGGGTGGTATAAATTATGTTGAAGACATGTTATCTGTGTGGTATTAACATAGATTGTAGGGTGTCTACGTTATCTGGGTTATGTCACTAACTAGAAAAGTTTATCCCTAGATAAATTTCCATTAGAGCAAAAACTAGAAGAGGAAACTACTAGTAGTTAAAATTGGTTGTGAATAAATTTAGCCATTGACAAAATTTTTATTTCTTTCAATAAGCTATATATGGTATGAATGTAGTTGGAGAGATTGGTTCCCTGCATTATCTTCATGTTGTGGAAGATAGGAAAATTTGTTAATCATCTTCAGAGAGAAGATTATTACTGGTCTTAATAGAATCTCATCCTCGACAAACTTGTTGGAGCATTGATAAATTGTTGATGGTTTTAGGTATGAAAACAGAGAATAAGGTTTAAAGTTGAAAAGAAAATAAATGTAAGGCATATATAGCAGTACATATTCTCAAGCATAAGTAAAGGGATATATATAGCAATACATAGCAGTATATATAATAGTATATATGTAAAGGGATATTAGATAAACACATAAGTAATTGTTGTGATGTAAACCACTACTGCACAACTTAACTTCTTTAGAATAACAGATTATAACTTAACTTAATTGTAGTGATCTTTAAATTAAATATTGAATAAATGTGTTATTAGAATTGAAACAAGTCATAACAAATTCTTAGAATGCTTTAGTGTGATAATTATGTTTATATTAAACTGTCAAAAGAAAACATTTAAATTACAAAATTTCATTTACTTCAAGCATACTTCAAATCCTTTGTTTCATTTTAGTGTCCACGAATTTGCACAGGGTGACTAGTTAAGTCACTAGTCAAGTCACCTCCGTGACTAACCACGCACGAGGGGTGACTTAATTAGTCACCCCGTGACTAGCATTTAACTTAAATGCTAGTCATGCATGGTGGTGGCTTAAAATAGTCACCTCGTGACTAGCATTTGTCACCACCGTGCATGACTAGCATTTAAGTGACTTACCAAGTCACCACCGTGCATGACTAACATTTAAGTTAGTCACACCACCTTTAAGCTGGTGACACTTGTCACCACTTTTCTTTTCTTTTGTTTTTTTTTAATTTTTTATTTCTCTTTTCATGCAACTTTACACGACTTTCCCTTCAACCTATATGCAAAATTCACAAAAATAATCCAATTAATATTCATGCAATATTCACACCATTTGTACCTAATTTATCTCACATTTAGATCAAAACACAAAGATTTGTAACCAAAATCAAGATATGAATGTACTTCCTTATCTTTAGCCAATAGGGTCATTATACTCATTATGATTTTGCCTTTCTTTCTATCTTCCTTAAGTTAGTGTTGGGTTGTTTGAGTTGGGGATTCATTTAAACTGTTTGTTTGAGTTTCTATAATCCCCTCTTTTTAACTATGGAATTATTATCTTCTTTGTTTCTCTCTTACTCTGCTTTATGCCTTCAACTATTTTGAATTATTTCATAGTTATTCTCTTACATTGTACATTGTTTGAACAAATTATGTAAATGCATTAGAAATTTTATTTTTTGCAGTCATGGCTCGTTTTAGTTTGAGTTTATGTAGAAATGCCAAAAGAACAAAAAGGATTGTGGATGTCTTAGCTATATGGTTGCAGTTATGTAATGTTGTTAGTTCGCTATTCAATTTGTTGGCATCAAAGGCTTCTTTATCTAGTTATAGGCTAAAGGTTAGAAGTTATTTTCTAAATTTTTATGCAAATTGAGATTATGTGAGGCAAATTGTGCATGACAATGATGAGTCATGTATTTCAATGGTTAGGATATATAGGCAAGCTTTTTTAAAACTATGCAAAATGCTAGAAAGTATAGGAGGATTAAAGTCAATAAAAAACATGCTTATTGATGAACAAGTAGCAATTTTCTTACATATTATTTCTCATCATGTCAAAAATCGAGTTATTAGGAAAAATTTTAGAAGGTCAGGTGAGACAACTAGTCGGCGTTTTCATAATGTTTTAAATGCAATGATGCATTTGCAAGATCATTTGTTTAGGAAACCTAAGCCCATACCAACAAACTCTTCGGACCATCGGTGGATGTGGTTTAAGGTAGATAATCACCCTATTATTTTTATAAGAAAATATAGTGAATATGATTAAGGTTCCTCATTATTTTTTTATTTCATTTGAATTGTAGAATTGCTTAGGTGCTCTAGATAGGACACATATCAGGATTAATATGTCAATTAAAGATAAGCTTAGATTTCAAACTCATAAGGGTGACATTGCAACAAATATGTTAGGTGTGTGCATACCTGACATGCAATTTGTCTATGTTCTTCCTAGTTTTGAAAGGTCAGTAGTTGATGGTCAAGTTCTTCGTGATGCAATTACTAGGAGACATGGACTAAAAGTGCCTCATGGTAAGCTTTTCTATATCATATAAGAAGATTGTTTGAAATTTTGTCTATGAGATAATGTACATTGAATAACTTATGTAGTATTTTTTATATAACTTATGAAGTGTTTTTTTATATAGGTTGCTATTACCTAGTTGACATAGGTTACACAAATTGTGAGGGCTTCCTTGCACCTTTTAGGGGTCAAAGGTACCATTTGAATGAATGGTGTCAAGGTTGCCAACTAAGAACTCTAAAGGAATTTTTTAATATGAAACATGCTACTGCACGCAATGTAATTAAGAGGTGTTTTCAGTTACTAAAAATTAGGTAGGCTATTATTAGAAGTCCATCATTTTATCCAATAAAGACATACAATTGAATTATTATAGCTTATTGTTTGCTTCACAATTTTATTAGGTAGGAGATGAGTTTTGATCCCATGGAGAGTGATTTAGGGGATTATTTTCACATCAATCCAGTTGTTGAGGAGGATTGTATAACTGCTATTGACCCAACTAATGCTTGGACAAATTGGAGAAATGAATTGGCATGCGAAATGTTCAATGAATGGTGAACATCTAGGTAAAATGAGAATTGACATTTTTTAGGTGTTCTATTATGTTTGAGTGTTAAGAGGTTTTATATTATTGTTTATATAAGTTTTTGTACTCTTTGTTGTTTATGTTGTACGCTATTATTGAACACTATATGAATGTTTTTGTAAGTTGTTGATCATTAATGTTAATTGGTATGAAGAATTTTATGAATGTTTCCTTTATTATGATGTTTATTTTTTAATTTATAAATATTTCTTTAATTTGGTAGATAAATATGTAGATGAATTCCCCTTCAACTATTGATTCTCAAAGTTCAAAAGGAACAAAAAGAAAGTGGAATTATGATGAGGATGTTGTGCTAGTTTCCTGCATGGTTGATTTGCATAATGTGGGAATGTACAATGCTGATATTGGATTTAAAGCTAGGTATCTCAATGAATTAGAAAGAATGGTAGCAACAAAGCTTCTTAATTCAAACTTAAAAGCCAGACCTCATATAAAGTATAGGATTAAGACTTTAAAGAAAGAGTGGAGCATTGTTTATGATATGGTAAGGAAAGATACTAGTGGATTTGGATGGGATACCGAAAAGAAGATGGTCACTATTGAAGATTATGTATGGGATTCTTACTTAAATGTAAGTATTGAACTTTTAACTTGTTTGTATTTTCTTTAACTACTTTCTTGTCATTTATATAAATTATTGGTGTATTTTTTTTCATCTTGTCAGGGTCATAAAGATGCTACTCAATTTCGAAGCAAGAGCTTTCCTTTATATAATGAATTGACTGGGATCTACGGAGAAGATCATGCAACTGGAAATGATGCACAAACTGCTGCAAATATTCTTGAAGAAATGGAAAGGCAAGAAGGTGTAGGTGGGTTAAATAAAGGTGGTGAAGATCAATATGAACATGGTTTGCATGATATATATGAGTCCTTTACCCAACCTCAAGCATTAAATCTTGAAAGACAAGATGAAAATATTTCAGAAAGGAGGAAAAAAAAGGAGAAATGATACGAGAGAAGCAAGCTATACAGATTCACTTATTGTTGCTTCCAAGATGTTGGGTGATACCATGAATCAGATTAGAGATAAATTGTGTAAAAGTATTGGGACTGAAATGTATATTCAACAAAGAGTTGAACAGTTATATAGTGCATTGGGTGAGATAGAGGGGCTCACAAATGATGAAAGGGATACTGCTTTAGGCAAAATTCCTGATCATCCTATACAAATGCTTGTTTTTTTCACTATTCTGCCTTCTCAAAGACATGGGTGGGTGAGGAGCTTTCTTGTCACACATTGAAGGGTATGTTGAAGTTTAAACATTTTGTCTAATTATTTAAAATAGGGCTGAAACTTAATTTTTGTTCAACTAAATAACTTTTTAACAATTTAAAGCCCTATGTTATATTTATTTTCAATATCATTACATTTTTATTTTATATTACAATTGCGACTATATAATGAATGATAACATGTAGCACCCCACTCTTATAGTGCATATCCTCGAACATACTGATGGTATTCGAAAATACACTTTACAAGGGTGGTGTGCTAGGATGGTCAAACAATTGAACTCATTACAAAATTTTCAAATATCACACGTATATTACAGAAAATCACTAATCAAATTGTGCCTCTTCTTTTTTCATAAACATCATAATCACAATTGTTATTACACTCATTGATCAATCTCATTTACAAACATTTCTAATTTAGAAAGTCATTACAAAACATAATTATTCAAATACACGTGATACACTAATTGCAGAATACAATCTTTAATACAAAAATTAATGGAAAAATCTATGTAGACGTGAACTAATCCCGACCTCTATCTTTTATCTGAATGCAGTAGTTAGACTCCAATTTTTCTAATCGGATATCTTCTCTAAGCTTGAAAAATGTTGTAAATATTGGGTTGAGTTTTGCGAACTCAGTGAGCGGACCATCCTCGATGGCTCACTCATTTCACATATCACAACAATTCATACTTCAATTTCACATACACTTCATGTCATCATATAATACACATCATTTTACCAATAATCATATAGCATCACATAAGAATTTCATCACTTATTCCGCATTTCACATTCAGAGTAGTCAAACAGTTCATTTCAATTATTTAAAACATGCATATCAATTATATATGCAATGCATGCTCAATTTGACTATTCTAGGTATGTTTCCTTAATCACGTCTCTTGATCATTCAAGCTTTATCATTTGTATGTATCTAGCTTATTCTTAGGTTTACACCTCAAGAACACTTGGTTATTCTATTATCATAATTCAATTATTTGTCAGTTCTTTTATAGCATTATATGCTCTCATAATATCCAATTCTCATTCACCTTTACTTAACATATATTACTCATCTCCTTTGAATCACAAATACAATCATATTATCATCTTCATTCCCATTATACTCATGCCTTTGGTACTTTGATATCAAAAATTCATTCACTAAGTTATAACCTCAATTATCACCTTATACATATCACACATTTAGTCACTTAATCTAAGCATCATTCTAGTTTTTCTTAAAATAGATTTTCGGGTCAATTTTTTATGGCCATTTTGACAAGGAAAATGAAGTATTTAGGTAATACATTATTCTAAACAAACGTTTCCATATGTCTTAAGTTTCTAACGACACCAAGTTCACACAATTTGGTTTACTATTCTGCAAGTTATACTCAAAATACTTCAGACTGTTCTCACATCACGACAGCATTAGGTTCACTATTCTCCAAGTTATGTGAGACCCATTAGGTTCCCAAATATGTTGGTAATTATCAAATTAAACAATTTATAATCATAGATCAAGATTGACGTCTAGCAACGCATCATGGCTACCTAAATATTTAGGAATATCAAGTGGTTTTGACTAACCTTTCCGTGCATAATTTTTATGTATAATTTAATCATTTCATCATACAATGTTCCGATTAGACATAGAGCATGGAATTAATGTATATTCTATTTTAAGTCTAATCATGTTAATTCTCTTCTATTATCTAATGATTCAATTAATGAAATTTGTAAACTATTTACAAAGCGTCATTTCACCTTAGCCAAGGATTTCCCGAATTAATACTGATCTAGAACAACGAAACATTCTCCCTAATTACTTTAGGGTGATTAATCCTATCTTGATCATTCAACTATCTCCATATAGTTCATGCTACATCCGATAACTACCAATTAAACGATCTATGATTAAATAGATCATAAGTAATATCAAAACATAGCAATTCCCATACAAGATAACTTTGATGACTTCAAGTTAAATCATCACTTATACAATCATCACAATGAAAATTCCATAGACATACAAGTAATGTTCCAAATGGATTTCTCATATCGGGTCTGTTCAGTGAACTTATCCTCTAACAAACATCTACACATTTGTTTAAGTATCTCTATACTTTAGCCAATGAGATTGACTACTTCCTTCATAAGGAAAAACAAAACGTGTGCTAATCTTTTTACATTATATTAATGTCTAATCTTAATAGAACAATGACTAGGAACATTTAGAAATAATACATAAACGCAATATAAATCTCAAAATTATAATCTCATTATAATTTCATTTGTAATGTACAATTATCCCATGGACTTTATCATATACATCTAAACATGTACAAGAATGCCTTTAAATAATTTGTCACTAAACTACAACCAAAGTGATTGGCTATAGGGCATAAATCAACAATCTCCCATTTGCACTAAGTCAATCATTTAAGTATCTCATATCATATCACCATATGACGATTATTCTACTACTAGGGTAGTGGCTTAATGAGAGAATTCTACAAGATTCTCTATAGTAACCACTTGATTAAATCTTACAACTCCCATCTTAATTATCATCATAATTAAGAAAATTTGTCTAAACACATTCTTGGATCTTTGATGAGATATTAGCTCCTTATGCATGCCCAATGGCTTTAATGTTCTACAGTACATTATTGTCTTGAACAATATAAAGAAACTATATCAAGTTCACTAAAGAACTTGTTGATCCAATTAATCATTTCTACTAAACGAAAAATGTATTATGGCTTAATTATTAACCAATTGCTACATTGGAACTTTTTCAATCCTAAATGATATTGTTCTACGTAAATAAACCTTAATTAGGATTTACTTCTAAGGTTATATCCTTATTATCTTGAACTCAAATATCAACTCACACATGGAGTAATGAATATCTTTAATACTTCACAAGTATCTGGTATCTTAAATACTAAACATCTTTAGTACATTATCTATGCACTTGGACTTAGAAAAAGTTAACAACATCCAATATATCTATATAGATCTAATTCCTAGAAACAAGAGTTGTTCTTGAAAATTATGTGCTCGATAGCTGAAAGTTAGAACTTTTGTTCTCTGTGATCAATATGTCTCCACATACTCCCACTGAAAAGGACAACTATACTCCCACTTACCTTCTTGTAGACGTGATAAATTCATAATCATCTCTAAAACAAACTCTTTGAATTCATCGTGAAAGTGAATCTTTTAATGTCTCATAGCCTTTCAGCTATACATCAAATGTATCACTAAAGGAATTAGTTCTAATTAGATGTGATGTTATGAGATTTGAACCTTTCAAATTCCTTTTTACTTCCACTACTTATCTTGAGAACCATTCTCCTATAAGTATACATTGAATCAAGCAATTTGTTCAATGAGTCTGTAAGATTATATCCAACCTTTTGGATATCTCATAACACTTTATTAATCAATTTAGTTCTAAACTAAATGGATAATATATGCTTCAGCTAAGCATCACATCCTTAAATCATTAGCTTTAACTATTTCAAAGACTTAACATTTCATATCTAATATGAAATCTTGCTAATTGATTTAATTGGAGCTATAAAAGGTAAGTCATTGCACCAAGCATTGCTATAAAAGAAATACTATTGCATTATACAATATCTCATATTGTATTTTAAAGAAATAATATTGCATCATACAATATCTCATATTGTATTTTACTCCTTACATAAATCCATACACTTATGAATTTAGTTTTGAAGGAATTCACTAAAGAATCTCATTCCCTATAGATAACAAAAAATTTGAAACTTACCACAACGATCTCATCGAAGTGCTTTAGCATTCTCAATGCTTTATCTTTACTTAAATTTAAACAACTTGAACTTTTCAAAATTTAAATCATTATTTTATTTAATACGTATAACTATATCATATAAATTCATTAGTAATCTAATAAAATATAAGTATTATCCTCTTTATGAATTATTATTTTATCCAATACATCACATGTATAAGATTTAATAATTCAATACCACCATCATTCTTTAACCAAAGGTTGATCTGGTTATTCTTCAACTTGACAAGTTTCATATGATAATAATCAAAAGGATACGCATATCCTTATATGTAACTTTATGATTCTCATTTTATTGATTTAACTAACAAGACATAAAAGGATTGTCTCGCTTATTCAACTTTTTATTCTTGCCATTTATGTTAAGCTTAAGTCTCCTTTAATTCAATAAGTATACAAACTATTTGCATAAACTTGGATCAACTACTTTGACTTAACTATTTGTTTCTAACCATGCATTGAACATTACAATAATGTTGAATCTAAATTCAGTATCAAATACTCATAAGCATGAATTAGAAATACATATGATCTCTATCATATCACATATAGGCAAGAAAAAATTATGCAATCGTTTTCTTTTAATGACAACTATTATCATATGTTGTTAAGCCTTCAATTGTAGTCCACACTTATTCTTTTAGTAGGCTAAATTAAATGGAGCAATTCCAACAAGGTACTATACCTTTCAACTTTACTTTATACAACCTCTTGCATCTTGTTATCATGGTGTTGACATACTTCTTACATGTTTTCATCAAAGTTTATCAGACATTAGTCAACTCAAAATGTCAATACATATTGTCATCCATAAGATTTTGACATATCTCAAAAACTTTAAAACCAAATCCTCAACAAAGATTATAACAAATTTGCATAATGGGCATACAATTTTCTTTTCTAACTTTTGAGAACTTTTCTCAAACATATCCTATGTCTAAGAACTTGGGTTCACTAACTTAGCATCAAATATACTAACTAAGGTAAGCTTCACTAAGAACAAAATATAAGTGTAAAAGAAACAAGTAATCAATTATATGCCATAACTAACAAATAAGATTAGAACTTTAATCATGCATTTGGTTACTCCCACTATTTTATTCGAAATAATAGCCCTCACTACTATTTGGAAAGATTACTCTAATCTCTCTAGTGGGCTAGGATCACACTCAAATATAGTTGACCTTGAGTTTATTCAACAATCCAACTAGACTTAAATTAGTAGATAATAACTTTATCATTCACATCTCATGTGACTCCTAGATCCGTTAGGTGACAACTCTTACCAAAATATATCTTATATATTATTAAATTTATGTGATTATGAGTTTGTTAATCCAAATCACACAAATTTAGTTAATTAGAACCCATTATCATAAGATTAAACATATTTGGGTTAAAATGGCCTTGATTTTGCTCAACAAGCCTACAATAAACAGAACTCCGGTTTATTCTTAGAACAATGGAAGACAACAATCACGTTCTCAACATGTACTTAATATTTTAACGAGAGATTTTAATTTTATTCGTCTTATCAAGCACAAAATTGCATATAAAATATCACATATATAAAACATACAATTTAAAATGCATTCAATCTATATATATCAACCATATAAATAAAGTATGCAACTTATGCACTCATAATCAAATTATATGTATAAAATATCAAGCTTTGTTTGATTCTAATTATTGATCTTCATAATCTAAAATAACATTTCCAATTCCATGGAAAACTTAAATTAAATTAAAACTATTGATTCCTAAATAAATTAAATTCCTATTCCAAATAAAAATTTAATTTGATTTGAAAACAATTTTCAAATCCAATTGAAAACTCTTTCCAATTATCTTGACTCCTTTGATAAAATTTAATTGAAAACACTTTTCAATAAATTGTACTTCTTACTTATTATAATTTAGAAAAACTTTTTTTTCAAAATTATATAATTAACACATTCTAATCCAATTAGAAAACTATTTCTAATCTAATTAGAAAATATTTTTCCTTAATTAGAAAACTATTTTCTAAAATTAATAGGAAACTACTTTCAAAATTAAATAAAATACTGTAAATTTAAATAAGAAAGTTATTATATATTATTAATTTAGAGATTTATTTCTTGATTAATTAGAAAACCTTTCTTTAATAAAGTAGAAAATCATTTTTAAAATATTAAAGAAAGTTCCTTTTCTTAATAAATATACGAAAACACTTTTCAAAATTAAAATAATATCCTTTCTAATAAATCAAGAAAGTTATTATTTATAAATAAAGAAACAGTTTCTAAATAAATAAAATAATAATTCTCTAAACAAATAAAATTAAAAATTTAATTTATCTCAATCAAATTGAAATAAATAAATTTAATTAAGAAATATATTTCTTGATTACTTAAGAAAACAATTTTCTTAATTTTAAGGAGTATAATTAATTAATTTCAATCTAATTGAAACTAATTAATTCTAATTTTAGAAACTACTTTTCTAATTAATTAATTTCAATTTAATTGAAACTAATTAATTCTAGTTTTAGAAACTACTTTTTCAAAATTAATTAGGAACCAATATAATTATTAATCTTAATAAAATTAAGAAAAATAATTACCTTTGAAATTGATTTGATGATTAATATAATTTAATAATTTAACACTAAAAAAATTAAACTAAATTTCATAATATTCCTAATAAAAACAGCCCTTGAAAAAAATTTACAAATAATCAAAACCACCTTTCCAAACCTATTCTTTTACTTCTTTGCGCAACTTCTTATTCTTATCTACTGTGCATGGACGTGACAATTAAAGATAGTGGCCTATCCCTACTATTAACGTCTCCCTTAATTAGCTAACCGCTTCCCACATTTCAGCTTCCCTCACACGGCCAACGACGCCCCTTTTCTCGCCGTCTTGGTGGCCAGCTGCTTCCTCTTCTCGCCTGCATGCCCCCATCGACCAGAGATGTCCCACGTCACCTACGTTTATGCTCCGGTTGCATGCTGCGTCTCCCTCTTTTAACTTCATAACGGACTCCCCTTGTACGACAACAAGATACTGTTGGAATTTTGTGAGAAAAGAAGATGAATAAGATAGGATAAGATAAAGATTAACAATACATAATACTCCCATACTTTTATTATTAAACTTGGTTGCTTTATATAGATAAAATACAAACAACTAAAATAGATTTTTCAGCCCAAATTTAGCTTATAAGATAAGATTAAAGACAATCTAAAACTTATTCTAAGATTATCTAAAACCTATTCTAAAGGAATTTTAACAACTATAAAATTTTGAATTAATTCTCAACATTCCCTCTTAATTCAAAATTTTAAGGATGGAGCATTTTTCTCTTAATCTTTAAAATATTATGTGAAACACTTCTCTTCACCAATTCCCGTTAATGCCCTTCTCATCAACCTGTAATTATTGGAGCACGTCCCTCCAAACACTTCTTGACACACTTCTCATCAACAAATCTAAAAAAAAGTTTCTTCACTGTATGATACACTTCTCATTATCTTTCTATTGTTGAGTACTTCTCTCAACTAATTCAAAAAATAGTTTCTTCTTCAACCACTTCAATTAAATTTGCATGTTCTTCTTTTTTAAATATGCAATTCTTTTGCAGATGACCTAATCTTTTGCAGTTATAGTATTGAAGCTTTCTTTTGTACCAACAATATTCCTCTTCATGACCAGGCTTCTTGCAATGGTTACATTGAGGAATTTTTTCTTTTCCCTTTGCAACTTTAGCTAAATAAGCTCCTTCAACTGTTCAATTCCCTCTTTTCTCATAACTCTTCTTTGCTCCTGAGCCTGCAAAACATTAATCAATTCTGGTAAAGTTATTATACTGATATCTCTTGAAAAATCAAGAGATGAAATTTTAGACCCAAATCTCTTTTGAGATTTAAGATTTGCATCCTTCTTGTTCTTTCATTGCCTTGATATAATTCTTTCATCATATCCCAAGCTTCCTTAGTTGTTTTACATGTCATAATTATTGTGAAAATTACTTCTGAGATGGCAGAATGAATTATAAATAAAGCTTTTGGGGCTTTTGCTTCTTCTTCTTTTTCATAGGCCCTTATCTGATTAAGTGTTAGATTATTTCCAGAGGTGGTAATTTCCTATCATTTTCTACCCATTGCCACAAGCTAAGACCTTTTAAATGTACTTTCATCTTAACAACCCATACTTGATAATTTTCACCGTTGAACTTGAGGGTGAGATAATCGTTGAATTGCTAGCAGCCATGGGAGCTCACTCAATCTTATAGTCCCTCAAGGATCTAAGGCTCTGATACCATGTTAGAATTTTGAGAAAAAAGAAGATGAATAAGATGGGATAAGATAAAGATTAAACAATACGTAACACTCCCATACTTTTATTATTAAACTTGGTTGCTTTATATAGATAAAATACAAACAACTAAAATAGATTTTTCAGCCACCAAATCTAGCTTATAAGATAAGATTAAAGATAATTTAAGACTTATTCTAAAGAAATTTTAAGAACTATAAAATTTTGAATTAATTCTCAATAGATACATCTACAGATAAAGAGAAAACGATGAGACAGAGAGCAAGTAAGCACAACACCCTTTCAACGTGATCAGGGTGTTATTTGACATCTTCTCCAGCGTGTGTCGCCATCAACATCTCGCCATCTATGCAAGCCACGTTGCCCTCATAGCGTTAACAAGGAGACTTGCTGCCCCAACTTACGCGAGAAAGACGAGCCTCAACTCTAGTTCACGGTTTGCAAAGATCATGACCATAGTGTGTAGACCTTTAAGTGCCCAAGCCAAAGTGACAACACAAAGTGTCGGAGCTGTCATGTCCCAAACTCACCGCTGCTTTTGGAGCATCAGTCAGCTTTTGTGCTCAGAGCTCAGGCATGTTCTTCGCAGACATGGCTGGCGGGCACTTACTTGAGGCCGCTTGGTTTATACCAATGCAGAAGCTACTTTTTTGTTTTATGTGTTTTTAGGAAGGTTTTAATTATGGGGTTTAGTGTTTTCCAGAACATAGCACAAACACAATGACAACATATTCTGAACTTTTCAGATATTAAGCACAATCAAATTCTAAAGGTTTTGTTGTTTTCTGGGTTTCCATTTTTAATATATTGTTTAAAAATTAATCAATTTCAATTCCAAAATTTATCATCAATAACGATCCAAAAATTTAATCAACTTATACAATTGAAATTCACTTTGATACCACTGTTGGGAAACCGGATTGAGATCCGATCTCGACCGCAGCAAAATAATCACGAAATTTTTTCGTGACTTTTGATTTCTTGAAAACCAAGATTTATTTAATTATATAAAATGATTAACAAAATCGTAATAAAGTGAAATTTAATTCATACCTTATTCTGAAACTTGATCTTTGTCTTGTCGTATCTTTCAAACCATTTCTGAAACCGATTCGTCTCAACCACTATAGTCACACAAGTGTCTGACCTCTAACGGTATCCACATAACATGTTTAGAGAACCTGTAACTCTTACAGAGAGGGTCAAGCAAGAAGTGCTAGCTTTATAGAGCTTAAGCCTATTTATAATAAGCTTTAGATGTTTTAGTAATTTAATTGAAATTAAATTCTAATTTCAATTAAACTTTAATTAGAATTACAAATAATTCTAATTAAATACCAATTATACCCATATAAGATTCAATATCTCATATTAATCCTTATTTATTACATATCTAATATTTAATTATAAAGTTTCTCAAACTTTACAATCAAGTTCAACTTGATTAAATTAACTTCGCTCTCTTCAACCCATTCTATATGTGAGACCCATTAGGTTCCTCAATATGTTGGCAATGATTATAAAATCTAATTTTAATTCATAGTTAAAATTAGATAAATTAAAACTCCTTTTAATCCATCTTTAATTCTCTAATTAAACAATTTATAATCATAGATCAAGATTGGTGTCTAACAAAGCATCATGATCACCCAAATATTTAGGAATGTAAAAATGGTTTTGACTAACTTTTCCGTGCATAATTTTTTCGTATAATTCAATTATCTCATCATACAATGTTCCGATTAGGCATAGAACATGAAATTAATGTCTACTCTATTTTGAGTCTAATCATATTAGTTCTCTTCCATTATCTATTGATTCAATTAATGACATTTTTAAACTATTTACAAAGCATCATTTCACTTTGGCCAAGGATTTCTCGAATCAATACTAATTTAAAACAACGAAACATTCTCCCTAATTACTTTAAGATGATGAATCGTATCTTGATCATTCAACTATCTCCGTATAGTTTATGCTACATCTGATGACTACTGATTAAGCGACCTATGATTAAATATATCATAAGTAGTACCAAAACATAGCAATCCCCATACAAGATAACTTTGATGACCTAAATTCAAAGGATCACTTATACAATCATCAAAATAAGAATTCAATAGACATACAAGTAATGTTTCAAATAGATTTCTCATATCGGGTCTATTCAGTGAACTTGTCCTCTAGTAAGCACCCACATATTTGTTTAAATATCTCTATACTTTAGCCTATGAGATCAACTACTTCCTTCATAAGGAAAAACAATTTTTACGTTTTGTTAATGTCCAATCTTAACCAAGACAATCCTTTTATGTCATATTGGGTAAATCAACAAAACGAGAATCATAAAGTTACATATAAGGATACGTGTATCCTTTTTGAGTATGAATCATATGAAACTTGTCAAGTTAAAGATTAACCAAATCGACCTTTGGTGAAAGGAAGATGATGGTATTGAATTTTAAATCATATACTTGTGATGTATTGGATAGAATAATAATTCATAAAAAAGGTAATACTTATATTTCATTAGATTACTAATGACTTTATATCATATAGACTTACCTATTAAATGAAATAATGATTTAAAATTTTGAAAAATTCAAATTATAGAAATTAAACATTGAGAATGCTGAAGCGTTTCAATAAAATTAATTTGGTGAGTTTTAAATTTTAGATTATCTAAATGGAATGAGATTTTCTGGTAAATACCTTCACAACTAAATTCATAAGAGTATGGGTTTATGTAAGGAGTAAAATATAATATGACATATTGTATAATGTAATATTATTTCTTCTATAGATATGCCTAGTACATTAACTTACCTTCTATATATTTCCAATTGAATCAATTAACAAGATTTCATATTAGATATGAAATGTTACGTCTTTGAAAGAACAAAAGTTAATGATTCGAGGATGCGATGCTTAGTTGAAGCATATATTATCCATTAAGTTTGGATCTGAAATGGCTAATAAAAGGTTATGAGATATCCAAAAGGTTTGATATTATCTTACAGTTGTTTGATTCAATGAATACTTATATGGGAATGGTTTTCAAGATAAGTAGTAGGAGTAAGAAGGAATTTGAAAGGTTCAAATCTCATAACATTACATCTAATTGAACTAATGCCTTTAATGATACATTTGATGTATAAGTGAAAGGCTACGAGACATTGAAAGATTCACTTTCACGATGAATTCAAAAGGTTTGATTTGGAGATGATTATGAATTTATCACGTGTATAAGAAGGTAAGTGGGAGTATAATTGTCTTCTTCAATGAGAGTATGTGGAGACATATTGCTCACAGAGAACAATAACTCTAACTTTTAGTTGTTAAAACATAATTTTCCAATAACAACTCTTGTTGGATATGAAAAAGTAACTGATTAATTATGGAAATTAGTTCTATAAATATAGATTGGACATTGTTAACTTATTCTAAGTCCAAGTTCATAGATGATTTACTAAAGATGTTTAGTATTTAAGATATCAGATACTTGTGAAGTATTAAAAATATTCATTACTTTATGTGTAAGTTGATATTTGAGTTCAAGATGATAAGCATATAACTTTAGAAGTAAATCCTAATTAAGCTTTATTTACTTAGAATAATATCATTTAGGATTGGAAAAGTTCCAATGTAGCAATTGGTTGCTAATTAAGCCATAATACATTTTTCGTTTAGTGGAAATGATTAATTGGATCAACATGTTCTTTAGTGAACTTGATACAGTTTCTTTGCATTGTTTAAGACAGTAATGTACTGTAGAACATTAGAGCCATTGGGCATGCATAAGGAGCTAATGTCTCATCAAAGATCCAAGAATGCTAATGTCTCATCAAAGATCCAAGAATGTGTTTAGGCAAATTTTTTTAATTATGATGATAATTAAGATGGGAGTTGTAAGATTTAATCAAGTGCTCACAATAGATAGTCTTGTAGAATTCTCTCATTAAGCCACTGCCCCAATAGTAGAATAATCGTCATATGATGATATGGTATAAGATACTTAAATGATTAGCTTAGTGCAAGTGGGAGATTGTTGGTTTATGTCCTACAGCTAATCACTTTGGTTGTAATTTAGTGACAAATTATTTAAAGGCATTCTTTATCTTGTACATGTTTAGATGTAT
>JANZLD010000235.1:56774216-56791296 GCA_026413575.1 Erythroxylum carthagenense | reverse complement strand
CCTTTGATAAAATTTAATTGAAAACACTTTTCAATAAATTGTACTTCTTACTTATTATAATTTAGAAAAACTTTTTTCAAAATTATATAATCAACACATTCTAATCCAATTAGAAAACTATTTCTAATCTAATTAGAAAATATTTTTCCTTAATTAGAAATCTATTTTCTAAAATTAACAGGAAACTACTTTCAAAATTAAATAAAACACTGTAAATTTAATTAAGAAAGTTATTATATATTATTAATTTAGATATTTATTTCTTGATTAATTAGAAAACCTTTCTTTATTAAAGTAGAAAATCGTTTTTAAAATATTAAAGAAAGTTCCTTTTCTTGATAAATATATGAAAACACATTTCAAAATTAAAATAATATCCTTTCTAATAAATCAAGAAAGTTATTATTTATAAATAAAGAAGCAGTTTCTAAATAAATAAAATAATAATTCTCTAAAAAAATAAAATTAAGAATTTAATTTATCTCAATCAAATTAAAATAAATAAATTTAATTAAGAAACATATTTCTTGATTACTTAAGAATACTTAAGAAAACAATTTTCTTAATTTTAAGGAGTCTAATTAATTAATTTCAATCTAATTGAAACTAATTAATTCTAATTTTAGAGACAACTTTTCTAATTAATTAATTTCATTCTAATTGAAACTAATTAATTCTAGTTTTAGAAACTACTTTTCCAAAATTAATTAGGAACCAATATAATTATTAATCTTAATCAAATTAAGAAAAATAATTACCTTTGAAATTGATTTGATGATTAATATAATTTAATAATTTAATACTAGAAAAATTAAACTAAATTTCATAATATTCCTAATAAAAACAACCCTTGAAAATAATTTTCAAATAATCAAAACCATCTTTCCATTCTTTTACTTCTCTGCCCAACTTCTTATTCTTATCTACTGTGTATGGACGTGACAATTAAAGATAGTGGCCCATCCCCATTATTAACATCTCCCTTAATTTGCTAACTACTTCCCACATTTCAACTTCCCTCACATGGCCAACGACGCCCCTTTTCTCGCCGTCTTGGTGGCCAGTGCTTCCTCTTCTCGCCTGCACTCCACCATCGACTAAAGATGTCCCACGTCACCTACGTTTATGCTCCGGTGGCATGCTGCATCTCCCTCTTTTAACTTCATAATGGACTCCCCTTAGACGATAGCAAGATACTGTTGTAATTTTGAGGAAAAAAAAAGATGAATAAGATGGGATAAGATAAAGATTAAATAATACATAACACTCCTATACTTTTATTATTAAACTTGGTTACTTTATATAGATAAAATACAAGCAACTAAAATAGATTTTTCAGCAAGCAAATTTGGCTTATAAGATAAGATTAAAGATAATCTAAGACTTATTCTAAGATTATCTAAAACTTATTCTAAAGGAATTTTAACAACTATAAAATTTTGAATTAATTCTTAACATTCCCTCTTAATTCAAAATTTTAAGGATGGAGCACTTTTCTCCTAATCTTTAGAATATTATATAAAGCACTTCTCTTCACCAATTTCTGTTGATGCCCTTCTTATCATCCTGTAATTATTGGAGCACGTCTCTCCAAACACATCTTGGTACATTTCTCATCAACAAATCTAAAAAAGAGTTTCTTCACTGTATGATGCACTTCTCATCATCTTTCTATTGTTGAGCACTTCTCTCAACTAATTCAAAAAAAAGTTTCTTCTTCAACCACTTCAACTAAATTTACATGTTCTTCTTTTTTAAATCTGCAATTCTTTTGTAGATGATCAAATCTTTTGCAGTTATAGTATTGAGGCTTTCCTTTGTACCAACACTATTCCTCTTCATAACCAGGCTTCTTGCAATGGTTACATTAAAGAATTTTTTCTTTTCCCTTTGCAACTTTAGCTAAATAAGCTCCTTCAACTGTCTATTCAATTCCCTCATTTCTCATAACTCTTCTTTGCTCTTGAGCCTGCAAAACATTAATCATTTCTGGTAAAGTTATTGTAATGATATCTCTTGAATCTTCAAGAGCTGAAATTTTAGACTCAAATCTCTTTTAGGATTTATGATTTGCATCTTTCTTGTTTTTCATTACCTTGATATAATTCTATTAGCATATCCCAAGTCCTTAGCTGTTTCACACATCATAATTCGTGTGAAAATTACTTCTGAGATGGCAGAATGAATTATAGATAAAGCTCTTGGGGCTTTTGCTTCTTTTTCATGAGCCCTTATCTGACTGAGTGTTGGATTATTTCCCAAAGGTGATAATTCCCTTTCATTTTCTACCAACTGCCACAAGCTAAGATCTTTTAAATGTGTTTTCATCTTAACAGCCTATACTTGATAATTTTCACCGTTGAAACTTGGGGTTGAGATAATCGTTGAATTGCTAGCAACCACGGGAGCTCACTCATTCTCATAGTCCCTCAAGGATCTAAGGCTCTGATATCATGTTAGAATTTTGAGAAAAAAGAAGATGAATAAGATGGGATAAGATAAAGATTAAACAATACGTAACACTCTCATACTTTTATTATTAAACTTGGTTGCTTTATATAGATAAAATACAAACAACTAAAATAGATTTTTCAACCACCAGATCTAGTTTATAAGATAAGATTAAAGATAATCTAAGACTTATTCTAAGATTATCTAAAACCTATTCAAAAGGAATTTTAACAACTATAAAATTTTGAATTAATTCTCAACAGATATCTGCAAATAATGAGAAAACGATGAGATAGAGACCAAGCAAGCACAACACCCTTTCAACGTGATCAGTTGTTGTTTCATATCTTCTCCAGCGTGTGTCGACATCAACATCTCACCATCCATGTAAACCATGTTGCCCTCATGGCGTTAACAAGGAGGCTCGCTATGAAACCAGCCTGACACTGTGTCCTCCACTTTAAGAGACTTGCTGCCCCAGCTTACGCTAGAAAGTTGAGCCTCAACTCCAGTTCACGGTTTGCAAAGATCATGACCATAGTGTGTAGACCTTCAAATGCCCAAGCCAAAGTGGTTAGCACAAAGTGTCGGAGCTGCAATGTCCCGAACTCACCGCTGCTTTTGGAGCATTAGTCAGCTTTTGTGCTCAGAGCTCAGGCATGTTCTTCGCAGACATGGTTGGCGGGCATTTACTTGAGGCCACTTGGTTTATACCGATGCGGAAGCTACTTTTCTACTCTATGTTTTTTTTATGAAAAGGTTTTAACTATGGGGTTTTGTGTTTTCCAGAACATCGCACAAACACAATGACAACATATTCTGAACTTTTCAAATATTAAGCACGATCAAATTCTAAAGCTTTCGTTGTTTTCTAGGTTTCCATTTTTAATATATTATTTAACAATTATTAAATTTCAACTCCAAAATTCATCATCAATAATGATCCAAAAATTTAATCAATTTATAGAATTAAAATTCACTCTGATATCACTGTTGGGAAAATGGGTTGAGATCCGATCTCGACTGCAGCGGAATAATCACGAAATTATTTCATGACTTTTGATTTCCTGAAAACTAAGATCTATTTAATTATATAAAATGATTAACAAAATCATAATAAAGCGAAATTTAATTCATACCTTATTCTGAAACTTGATCTTTGTCTTGTCATATCCCTCGAACCATTTTTGAAACCAATCCGTCTCAACCACTATAGCCGCACAAGTGTCTAACCTCTAACTGTATCAGCAAAACATGTTGAGAGAACCTGTAACTCCTACAGAGAGGGTTAAGCAAGAAGTGCTAGCTTTATAGAGCTTAAGCCTATTTATAATAAACTTTAGATGTTTTAGTAATTTAATTGAAATTAAATTCTAATTTCAATTAAACTTTAATTAAAATTACAAATAATTCCAATTAAATACCAATTATACCCATATAAGATTCAATATCTTATATTAATCCTTATTTATTAAATGTCTCATATTTAATTATAAAGTTTTTTAAACTTTACAATCGAGTTCAACTTGATTAAATTAACTTCACTCTCTTCAATCCATTCTATATGTGAGACCCATTAGGTTTCTAAATATGTTGGCAATGATTATAAAATCTAATTTTAATTCATATTAAAACTCCTTTTAATCCATCTTTAATTCTCCAATTTAACAATTTATAATCATAGATCAAGATTGGTGTCTAACAAAGCATGATGACCACTCAAATATTTAGGAATGTAAAAGTGGTTTTGACTAACTTTTCCATGCATATTTTTTTAAGTATAATTCAATCCTTTCATCATATAATGTTCCGATTAGACATAGATCATAAAATTAATGTCAACTCTATTTTGAGTCTAATCATATTAGTTTTCTTCCATTATCTATTAATTCAATTAATGACATTTTTAAACTATTTACAAAGCGTCATTTCACCTTGGCCAAGGATTTCCCAATTCAATACTAATTTAAAACAATAAAACATTCTTCCTAATTAATTTAAGATGATGAATCATATCTTGATCATTCAACTATCTCTGTATAGTTCATGCTGCATCCGATGACTACTGATTAAGTGACCTATGATTAAATATATCATAAGTAGTATCAAAACATAGCAATCCCGATACAAGATAACTTTGATGACCTAAAGTCAAAGGATCACTTAGACAATCATCATAATGAAATTCCATCGACATACAAGTAATGTTTCAAATAGATTTCTCATATTGGGTTTGTTCAGTGAATTTGTCCTGTAGCAAGCACCCACACATTTGTTTAAGTATCTTTATACTTTAGCCTATGATATCAACTACTTCCTTCATAAGAAAAAACAATTTTTACGTTCTATTAATGTCCAATCATAGCCGAGATAATCCTTTTATGGCATATTGGGTAAATCAACAAAACGAGAATCATAAAGTTACATATAAGGATACGTGTATCCTTTTTATTATGAATCATATGAAACTTGTCAAGTTGAAGATTAACTAAATCGACCTTTAGTGAAAGGATGATGACGGTATTGAATTATTAAATCTTATACATGTGATGTATTGGATAAAATAATAATTCATAAAAAGGATAATACTTATATTTCATTAGATTACAAATGACTTTATATGATATAGTCATACCTATTAAATGAAATAATGATTTAAAATTTTGAAAAATTCAAATTATAGAAATTAAGCATTGAGAATGTTGAAGCGTTTCGATGAGATTGATTTGGTGAGTTTTAAATTTTAGATTATCAAAATGGAATGAGATTTTCTAGTAAATACCTTCACAACTAAATTCATAAGAGTATGGATTTATGTAAGGAGTAAAATACAATATGAGATATTGTATAATGTAATACTATTTCTTATATAGATATGCCTAGTACGTTAACTTACCTTTTATATATTTCCAATTGAATCAATTAGCAAGATTTCACATTAGATATGAAATGCTAAGTCTTTGAAAGAACCAAAGTTAATGATTCAAAGATGCGATGCTTAGTTGAAGCATATATTATCCATTAAGTTTGGAATTGAAATGGGTAATAAAAGGTTATGTGATATCCAAAAGGTTGGATATTATCTTACAGTTGTTTGATTCAATGAATACTTATATGGGAATAGTTTTCAAGATAAGTAGTGGGACTAAGAAAGAATTTGTAAGGTTCAAATCTCATAACATTACATCTAATTGAACTAATGCCTTTAATGATACATTTGATGTATAGTTGAAAGGCTACGCGACATTGAAAGATTCACTTTCACGATGATTTCAAAGAGTTTGATTTGGAGATGATTATGAATTTATCACGTTTATAAGAAGGTAAGTGGGAGTATAATTGTCCTCGTCAATAAGAGTATGTGGAGACATACTACTCACAGAGAACAATAACTCTAACTTTTAGTTGTTAAAACATAATTTTCCAATAACAACTCTTGTTGGATATGAAAAGGTAACTGATTAATTATGGGAATTAGATCTATAAATATAGATTGGACATTGTTAACTTATTCTAAGTCCAAGTGCATAAATAATTTACTAAAGATGTTTAGTATTTAAGATATTAGATACTTGTGAAGTATTAAAAATATTCATTACTCTATGTGTGAGTTGATATTTGAGTTCAAGATAATAAGGATATAACTTTTGCTAATTAAGGTTTATTTACTTAGAACAATATCATTTAGGATTGGAAAAATTCCAATGTAGCAATTGGTTGCCAATTAAGCCATGATATATTTTTCATTTAGTGGAAATGATTAATTGGATCAAGTCATTTAGTGAACTTGATATAGTTTTTTTGCATTGTTCAAGATAGTAATATACTGTAGAACATTAGAGCCATTGGGCATACATAAGGAGCTAATGTCTCATCAAAGATCCAAGAATGTGTTTAGGCAAATTTTCTTAATTATGATGATAATTAAGATGGAAGTTGTAAGATTTAATCAAGTGCTCACTATAGAGAATCTTGTAGAATTCTCTCATTAAGCCACTGCCCCAATAGTAGAATAATCATCATATAGTGATATGGTATAAGATACTTAAATGATTAGCTTAGTGCAAGTACCAGATTGTTGGTTTATGTCCCACAGCTAATCACTTTGGTTGTAATTTAGTGACAAATTATTTAAAGGCATTCTTTATCTTGTACATGTTTAGATGTATATGATAAAGTCCATGGGATAATTGTACATTGCAAATGAAATTACAATGAGATTCATATTGCATTTATGTATTATTCTTAAATATTCCTAGTCATTATTCTATTAAGATTGGACATTAATAGAATATAAAAAGACTAGCATAAGTTTGGTTTTTCCTTATGAAGGAAGTAGTTGATCTCATAGGCTAAAGTATAGAGATACTTAAACAAACGTATGAGTGCTTGCTAGAGAACAAGTTCACTGAACAGACCCGATATGAGAAATTCATTTGAAACATTACTTTTATGTCTATGGAATTCTCATTGTGATGATTTTATAAGTGATCCTTTGACTTTAGGTCATCAAAGTTATCTTGTATGGGAATTGCTATGTTTTGATACTACTTAAGATCTATTTAATCATAGGTTGTTTAATTGGTAGTCATTGGATGTAGCATGAACTATATGGAGGTAGTTGAGTGATCAAGATAGGATTCATCACCATAAAGTAATTAGGGAGAATGTTTCGTTGTTCTCGATTAGTATTAATTCAAGAAATCCTTGGCCAAGGTGAAATGATGTTTTGTAAATAGTTTACAAATGTTATTAATTGAATCTATATGTAACACCCCAGTCCCATCTAACACATACACGTTTGCCCTTCGAATACACCTGCATATGCCTGATAGAAATGGTGTGTTAACTATTTCACCTTCACTTTATAACATGGCATCGTAAGCTAAGTTATAAATTACACATTGTGATGTATACTTTCTATGAACAACATAAAGCTTCACCATTGTTTTCTTCTTCTTCTTTTTTCCAATAACACATGTGACTATGTTTGTCCCTTACATGTGGGTCATCTGTCTACACACAATGCTGCCACATGGCACTCTTCTATTTGTCACTTATTGTATATTTTTTCTAGTCCAAAATATACCAAAATTTTGGAAATTCTCTAAAATTCACCAAAAATTCCGAAATAATCATAATGCTCTCTAAATAAATTTTCAACACAAATAATCTACAATTCACTTTTTAATCACATTTATAAATCAATTATATCTGGAAATGTCAATGAATGCATGTACAATTATTTTAATGAGTCAAAAATAATATTCATATGTTATGCTATATGATGCATGAAATGCACTTCGAATTTCTCAATGTACACTATTTTGGGGTCCTAGCACCTAACTTAGGATATTGGGACATTACAATTCTCCCCTCCTTAAGAAATTTTGCCTTTGAAATTCTTACTTGATTGATGAAACAGGTGGGGGTATTGGTTTTTCATATGCTCCTCTATTTCCCAAGTTGCTTCCTCACTCGAGTGATTTCTCCAGAGCACTTTCACCATTGGAATTTCCCAATTCCTCAACTATTTGTCCGATATCCCACTATCTGAACTGGCTCTTCAACATAACTTAAATTACTAGTGACTTCAATTTCTTGAGTCGGTAATACATGTGTTGGATCCAATTTGTATCTTCATAGCATACTTACATGAAATACGACATATATCTGAGACATCTCGGTAGGTAAGGCTAATCGATACTGGTCCAACTCGCTCACGAATTTCATAAGGATCAATATACCTAGAACTCAACTTGCCCTTTTTGCCAAATCTCAATATACCTCGCCAAGATGATACTCTCATAAGCACTTTATCTCCTACATTGTATTCCAAATCCTGTCAATACTGATCCACATAGCTTTTCTGTCTATCTTGAGCTGCTTTTATTCGATTTCGAATTAGTTTCATTTTTTATACAGTATCTTGTATCAATTTTGGACCTTCTATTATTCTCAAACCTTCCTCATTCCAATATAGAGGTGATGGACATACTCTGTCGTGTAATGCCTCATAAAGTGCCATTTCGATACTACTGTGGTAGTGGTTGTTGTAAGTAAATTCAATCAATGCAATATACTAATCCCAAGCTCTTTGAAACTCTAATACATAAGCCCGAATCATATCCTAAACAATCTTGATTGTCCTCTTACTCTGTCCATCTGTCTGAGGATGAAATGCTTAATGAAGTTTACCTTTGTACCTATAGCTGACTGCAACCTCTTCCAGAATCTCGAAGTGAATCTAGGATCCCTGTCTGATATAATGGACATTGGAATCCTATGCAATCTAACCACTTCATTCACACATTTTCAAGCCAACAGGTGTAGTGAGTTATTCTCCCTTACTGGTAAGAAATGGGCCGACTTAGTTAATCAGTCCATTACAACCTATATAGCATCATTTTATCTTGGAGTCTTATGCAAACCCATAATAAAATTCATAGTGATTCATTCCCATTTCTACTTCGGAATAGGCAATGAATGTAGCTTCCTAACTGCAGCTTGATACTAAGCTTTAATCTGTTGGCTAGTTAAACACTTAGCTACAAAGTCAGCTACTCGCTTCTTCATCCCTGGCCACCAGAAATGTTGCTTCAGCGTATTATACATCTTGGTCGTGCCAGGATGTATAGTATAAGCGGTCATATGAGCTTCCTCTAAAATTTCCTTTCTCAATCCATTAACATTAGGCACAAATAATCTCTATTTGAACCATAATGTCCCATCCCTCAATTTAAATTTAGAATCAGGATTCATCTTAACTTTCTCAATCAGTTTCACCATTTCAAGATCTTTACTCTGAACTCTTCGAATTCGATCATGTAATATCGGTCTCAACTTTAGTATGGCTATCAATGCTTCATTATGCTCTAGATTCAACTCCATATTCAAAACTCTCAATTGAATCAAGCTTGGTAACCTCAATAATTGAATTTGAGCTACACTACTCTGTGACTTCCTACTCAAAGCATCTACCACTGTATTCGCTTTTCTCAGATGATACTCAATCGTGCAATCATAATCTTTTAACAACTTTCTCCACCCTCCTCTGTCTCATGTTCAGTTCTTTTTAACTTAGCAAATATCTAAAACTCTTATGATCAGTGTATATATGAAATGTTTCTCCATATAAATAATGTCTCTATATCTTTAAAGCAAATACAACTGTAGCAAGCTCTAGATCATGTACTGGATAGTTCATCTCGTGAGACCTTAGTTTTCTCGATGCATAGGCTATCACCTTGTCATTCTGCATTAATACACATCCCAATCCTTGATGCGAAGCGTCACTGCATACTATATATCCTCCAATTCTCGATGGAATAGTCAACACCGGTGCTGTAGTCAACTAATGTTTCAACTCCTCAAAGCTCTGCTGATAATCATCATCCCACTTGATTGCTACATTCTTCTTCAGAAGTTTAGTCAGAGGGACTGAGATCAAAGAAAACCCCTCGACAAACCTACATAATATCCAGCCAATCTGTGGAAACTCTAAATTTCAAACACATTCTTCAGAGCCTCCCATTTCATTACTGCCTATATCTTCATTGGATCCACTTAAATACTATGCCCATTTACTATGTGACCCAAAAACACCACTTGACTCAACCAAAATTTACATTTTTTGAATTTGGTATGTAACCATTTTTCTCTTATATTTTGTAAAATCATTCTCAGATGCTCAGCATGCTCTTCTCTGCTTTTTTAATACACTAAGATGTAATCAATAAAAACTATCATAAAGTGATCCAAGTAGGGTTGAAAGACCTTATTCATCAATTCCATAAATGCAGCTAGGGCATTAGTTAACCCAAACGATATTACTAAGAACTCATAATGTCCATACCTGCTCCTGAAAGCACTCTTTGGTACATTAGCTTCTGCTATCTTTAGTTGATAATACCCAGACCTCAAATCCAATTTAGTGAACACCTGAGTTCCCTGTAGCTAATCAAATAAGTCATCAATTCTAGGCAACGGGTTCTTTTTCTTCACTGTAACCTGATTCAGTTGCCTATAATCAATATATAGTCTCAAAGTGCCATCTTTCATCTTCACACATACGACTGGAACTCTCCAAGGTGAAACATTGGGTCTAATGAATCTTTAAGCAACTCCTACAACTGAGCCTTCAACTCCTTTAGTTCCATATGTGTCATCCTATACGGAGGAATAGATATAAGTGCAACACCTGGAAGTAAGTCAATTGTGAACTCTGTTTCCCGATCTGGAGATAAGCCAGGTAACTCAGCAGGAAACACATCCAGGAATTCCTTAACCACGGAAATGTCCTGTATATTCTGCTCAACTCTAGTATTAATAACATGGGTCAGATAAGCCTCACATCCCCCTTACATCAACCTCAAGGTACTCATAAATGGGATCAGTATGGCTGGCGCTGCTTGGCTAATACCTCTGAACACTACTCTCGGTTGATTAGGAGATTCTAAAATTACCTCCTTAGTATAGCAATTCATGATGGCACTATGAGCAGTGAGCCAATCCATGTCTTGAATAACAACTATCTCCTTTATTTGTAAAACAATTAAGTTTGCTTCCAACTCTACCTGATCAATTCAAATTAAACACCTCTTGCAAATTTCTTCTATCACAGTGGTACTACCTATTACTGTACTCACCTTTAATCCACATCTCAATAACTCTCTATCACAATACTACCTAGATGCCATATGCGGTGTGATAAAAGAATACGTAGATGTAGGATCTAACAATGTAAAAGCCTCAAATGTAAATAGTAATAACACACCTGTAATGATATCTGCAGAATCCTGTGCCTCTTGTCTCGTTATAACATAAACTCTAGCCTGAGATTGCTGTTGGTTGCTTCATACCTCAGTCTTGACATAAGGACTCCTAGAGCTCACTGTGCCTTTATCACAGCCTCTCTGTCCAGACCTACCAGCTTGGCTATACTGAATAGTAGTTTCTGTCGCCATACTTCCTCTCCTACCAAACTGAGCCCTAGTTGTCCCAGAATAATCCCTGATATGATGATCAAGTGAGCCGCATCGAAAGCAAGTTCTTGTCAACCTCCAGCATTCACCACTATGCTTCTTCCCATAATACTCAAAGGTTGGCAACTGACTTGATGCTTCACCTATGTTATTGACAGACTGAACAAAATTACCTCTCTTTCTGAACCTAAACTATCTTGATCCAGTCGGTGGTCTAAAAGCTTGAGTTCGATGATTACTGAACCTTCTGCTAAAACTGCCTTGAGATTCACTGGGCCTCTTCTGTCTAGACTCTGATCTCTTCTCAGACTGACCGTCCCTCAACAATTGCTCTATTCGAATCGAGGCTACTCTGAGCTCAGTGAAAATGCTCAAGTTAGTAATAGTTAGCCTTGTCCAAATCTCCATTTTCAACCTATCTTCAAATCTCCTGCACTTGTCTTCCTCAGTCAAGGCAGTAGCATATACCAACAGCTTATTGAATTTAATCTCATATTCTGCTACAGACATCTTACCCTGCTTCAGGTCTAGAAATTCCTTCATCTTTCTATCCAGGTAGATCTTGGGCATATAATTCTCTTTGAAGCTTCTCAGAAAATCTGTTCATCTCAGACTACAAGGCCTGGTGGTACTGCCTGGAATAGTTTTGCACCACTGGTAGACTGGGCATTGTAATAGAGAAACAACATAGTCTAACCTCTAGTCCGACTCACAATCCATCTAGTTAAAGTCTCTCTCTATTCTCTCTAGCCACCCCTCGGCTACTGCAGGGTCTGTACTTCCATAAAAGTCCACTGCCCCCTACTTCCACAGTTTATTGTACATCCTCTCCCTTCTCTTAGAGATTCTTAGAGGCATTCCCTCAAGTCAAGACACAGACGACTCTCTATTGGCTCTTTCTGATCCTAGGTCAGTTGAGTATTCCACTTGATCGCTTACGTCGGATAACCTATAATGCACAATAACTTCAATTACTAACCAAAATTTTCACAACATTTCATACCTAACAGTCCTACATATCCCTATGGATGTCAATCATGCTCTAATACCACCAACTATAGCATTAACCATCATCCATATTTTACAATGTCAACCTAGAGTGTTTATAACTCAATCTGCATAATATGGTACATAAATGAGGAATCACAAAAGATAACAAAAACTATTCCTTCAGTCCTAGCTGACCGACCTTTAAGCCATATCTGATCTCCACAAGTTATGCAAAATTGCTTCTATGCAGTCTTATAAGTTAGGTCGTCGCTCTCTCGAACCTAAAATTGGCAACGTTGCAATTTTAGTGAGTTTTGCAAACTCAGCAGAGTAACCATCCTTAATGGTTCACTCTTGTCATACAACTCAAAACAAATCATGTTATCATGTAATTCTCATCAACTTGATTTTTGTAAAGTAACATCACATAACACATGATCACATTTGTCATATTTCAAAATCAAAATTTAAATATTTCATCATTTCAATACAATTTTACAGAACATACGCATTGATAATTATCATATATTTCATACACAAAGTTCTCTAAACATTGCAATCATTCAATTTATTTAGATCATATGTGTATGCAATGTTATGAGACTCGATTTCATTTATTTCATTGTTGTGACTGTGTACCTTTTTCATTGTCCCATATCCAATATGGATATCGAGCTCTTTCATACTACCCCTTATCCATTGGGGATACACGACTTTTTATACACATTAAACCGTAAGCTCTAATCATACATGTCTAAACTTTAAGCTCTTTTTTTACTGGCGACATCAGTCACAACTGCCTTTATATTTCATGCATTGGAATGAAATGCATTCCTCAATTTTAGTCATCAATTTGCATTCATGTTCTTATCCACAATAATCATCGAAATAGGTCCGACATGAACGTTCAAGTTAAGAACCATGTAGTCAATCTCATTTGCATTCAAGTAGTACTTCCAATGTTTTAATCATGCATTGAAACTCCTCGGACACTTCATGTCCGAAATTCAGTACACATTCCTCAATATCAAATTTAATTCAGTAATAAACAAGACAAGTTAAGGTGAGACCATCTTAGGTTACTCACAATTGAGTCTCGGCAATATCTGGAAGCGGTCGTTCTACTTGCTCTTTTATATGCAAACAAATACATCTTCATATTATTATATGGCTAATTTAACTGAATAATCATATTTATAAATGTATCATATGGCGGCCCAATACCCCCTGGGACGATACGAGAGTGCCATGTCGAACTCACAAACAAAAACAAATAATAGACCGATGTGGAAGCATTTCAAAACATACTAAACATTCATTACATATATTTTCAGAAACTAAAGCAAACATACATTACAAATCATTCTAAACTTGTTCAAAACATAAATACATTATATCGCATGAACTTAATGCAAATTTGTTCCAAAAACCAAAACTAGCTTGAAACATAGTTATTACAAAAACTTACAACAATTCAAAATCATACATTTTATATACAAGCCAAAATATACTCAAAATATATTTTTATCAAAACAAGACTCAGACTCTATTGGCCATTTCGGTTGACTTGTCCCAATCTTTATAATCCTCATTCTGAACCTACGCAGGGTAAATCCATCATGCTAAGCATATAACTTAGTGAATAATAACTAATCTATATATAAAGTGATAACTCATCATACTTAATCATTTAATAGCATAAGCGTGCATTAACATTTTGCTTAAACAATAAGTCTGACATAATGCATTTCAGAACATATTTTATAGTTAACAAAGCTGAATATCCAAAGAAGGTATAAACCCTTTAGAATCAGAACACAATTTTGTTTATATCAGAATCAAACATATATCAGAACACAAAATTAGATGACTACTAAGTCATTTACAGAAGCAGGTAATGGGACTTATACAGGAGAGACCTAAGTCTCGACATATAAGTGTCACGGGAAGATCAAAGTCTCGACACCGAAGTGTCACAGGAACAGCTGCATACCCTTCTAGGCATGCCTATTTACCCATAACTAGGACTCAATAATTTTAAAACAAAACAAAGTCATTTCAGACATTTCATGTGCAAAGTAAGTAGTCAATCATATTCACATGCAAATAACACTTCCAATGATATAAACATGCATCAAACACCTCGAAAAATCATTGTCCGGAATTCAAAACACAATCAACATAAATCAAATTCAACAAACAAAACAAAGTAAGGTATGACCATCTAAGATTACTCACAAAAGCTCCCTTATTTCTTATTGCTTCGAAGTCCCGGCAATATCTGGAAGTGGTCACTCTATGCATGCCTCTATAACATTTAACACATATACAAATCATTATTGTAAATGATTAAGAATTTATTTATGTATGCTGAATATGTATGATGCATGTTTCTTGGGTATATTTCCTTACTAAACTGATGTAAACATCAATTGTACTTCAAATGTTCCAAAATTCATACATTCAATTACTATTCTAGCTTTTGCTGGAAGCACCTCATTCGGGTCAACTTTGCATAATCAATAAGATTAAGAAAATGATGTATTTCTATAACACTTTCTTCTAGATTTCTCTATATTTTAAGTCTCTATTAATACCAAGATCATTCAATTTGGTTCATTATTCTATGAGTTATGCTCAAAAAACCACAGACTATGTACATTTGAAACTTTAGCTAATGTGTGATCATGTATTCAAGTTGTACAACCCATATCTCTCAATTACAATATCCAAAAATTACAAAATTTACACCAATTTAAATCTAAGAGAATAAGCTACAATTTTGGTGTAGACATCTTAACCTAATTCGGTCTACATCAATACATTTTATTCAATAACAAAAGGACATGATTTCTGTCCCTGGCAGTGCTACAGCCTAAGCCAAGACTAAGTTCCATGCCAATTTTGAAAGTCTTAGAGATAGAATTGAAATTTTACTTCTTCAGGAAAGTTGTAAAAATATGTCTCTAGTTTAATCTGAATTAATAATCAAATCATTTAGAAATCTACAGATCAATTTATAATCAGAACACCGAAACATGTTCATCAAAATTCTCCAGTTCATAATGTTCCAGCAGACTTCCATACTTTCATCCTATCAATCATTTTCGAATCAATTCAGAAAGCTACCAATTTTTATGAAGAGATAGAAAAGTATGTTATAAATCTATTGGTTCAAGTCTCATGTCATTTGGTGGTCGGATGACAAAGCTATGGTTAAAAGAAGCAAAGTTATTTAGGGTGAGTCAACCCTTCGGGTGCAACAATCATGAACTCCCATCTTCCTCAACAACCATTTTTCCAAATATTGTAAATCTTCTTCTCTTCTCCTTAACTCATCCCTAATTCATATTCTCTTCATTTTTACACCCATGCAACTTATCTTATGCTAAAACAGCTCACAATGCAAGATTAGTTACAAATACCAAAACCAGAAAATTTTCACAACTATTCATCATCTTCAACATTTGTTTACAACATTTTGTACACTTTCTCTCTTTCCTTATTTCACGGTTCCTACACCATTTATAACTTATATTCTTTGCATATCTACTCCCATACAATCTCAAAACCAATCAACTACAAGCTCATAACGTATTGATCATCAAAACCAAAACTTACACAAGCTTTCTCTCACTACTGGGTTTCTAAACTTTCGGCACAATTTCAACTTCAAACCACAATTCCAAACTCTTAAGGACATATTTGGAATTTGATTCTTTAATGAAAAATGTAGTTCTATGTCTATAGTTTACTTTAAATCAAACTCCATCCAATTTGGATATTCACAGATCAAGTTATGCCCTAAATATAGATATATGTTCAGTAAAATACTGCATATATCATTTTCTAATGATTATAATCCTTCACCTTGTTAATTATATCACTGAATTTGCTTCTTCTTTCACCACCCACACAAGCATCAACACCATTTACGTATGCAGCAATCCACAAGCATGAAAATGTACACCTTTTATGCATGCATCTAGTTACAAACATTAAAACCTCAACAGAAATCATTTACATAATCATAAAACTTAAAGCATTACTTACTCGATTCACACTTCAATTCCTTCAGCAGAAATTCCAGAAATGGGGAGAGCAAATAATGGATTTCGTTGATGGCAAAGCAAGAAGGTAAGTGTAGATGGTTTCTGTGAAACTAAAGAAAAGAGCTACATAAACCTTTTTCCTAATGCCAAGGTGTCCCTTTTAAGGCTTGACACATGTCTCCATTGCATGTGTTACATGTGTCTTCCAAGTAAGGCAATCAATTGTCACTTAAACTATTTGTCCACATGTCACACATTAATAGATCCATTTGTCACTACATAATTTGTCTCTTATTTCAATATTTTTTCTATTTTTAAATACCTCAAATTTTCAATAACTTTCCTAAAATTCACCAAAATTTCGAAATAATACCTATTATCACCAAATAAATTTTGTAACACAATTAATCCAAAATTCACACTTTAATCACATTAAAAATTATTTATACCCGAAAAATGTCAATGAATGCATGAACAATTGTTTTAATGTATCAAAAAATAAATATTTACATGTATGTGAATATACTGTTGGACCCCGAACCTTGAAGCGAAAATTAGAAATATGACAATGAAATCAAATGAGTGTTTTGTATATGATTTGTG
>JANZLD010000235.1:56685260-56695531 GCA_026413575.1 Erythroxylum carthagenense | reverse complement strand
GTGGTTGGTCAATCCACCCAACTATATTAGGGATGTTCTGTTAACAGATATAACTTAATAAAACACCCTCTTTTTTTCAAAAAAAAAAACAAAAAGAGTTGAGGAATTATAGAAGACTATAAAGATAAGCATACATAGTTTTTAAAAAGTAACATGTATAAAATTTTTAAAGAATGAGAGGGGAATAAAAAAAAGAGTCAGACATGATTCTCTGTACCTTTTACTATATAAGCATATATTTAAGATGAAGTAAAGCAGTGTTGAAATAAAATAGAAGGTTCAAAGAATCCGAGGGCTCTTTAGATACAGACTTTTGCAATCTTCACTCCTATCCTATCAACTGAAGCTGAGATTTGAAGGTCACATGGTAGCAGTTTTTGCATCCGAAAAGATGAATTGGTTTCTTACGGAGTCGTTCAATAAGGAAATTTTTAAAGGGCACCGGGGTCATGTGTTGCATGCGCGAGAAGGCGCAAGCTGCTACTTTCAGCCTTTTGAAGGAAATTGTTGAAGGGAACCGGGGTCATGTGTTGCATGTGCGAGAAAGCGCAAGCTGCTACTTTCAGCCTTTGGCCTTGGGGTCATTGCCATTTATTTATTCAGCTGGCCTACCGGTCCCTGTCATGCGGTTACTAATTATTAGCCACATTTCAACATTCTATGTCCATAATATTTGTATTTTTTCTATTTTTATTATGGTTTTTTCTTCCTTCGAGTGTAAAACCTTTACGTATCATTTGACAACCAATAATGAAAGAATAAGAATAAAAAAAAGACAATAAAAATGAAAAGTGAAAATAAAAATATGAATAAAATTACTTATTATACATGTTTGTTATATTATTAAACAAAGTTAATATTTAAGGTAATATTTGGTATTAAATGTTAAAAATGATAATGAAAATTTTTACTCATATTTAGTTATTATATTATATTATTTTGTAAATAATGAATTAAAATACTGTATATTTTATAGATAATTAATACAATTTTTAATTATTTATAAAATTATTAAATTATAAATAATTATAAATAATTTTTACGATAAGAATAAAAGTATCAATAAAAGAAATTAAAAATTATTGTTAAAAAATTATTATGAAAATAATGATAAGAATTAATATATTGATACTATTTTCATAATAACTTGATAATGTTTTAATAATATCTCTTATTTTGTTATTTTTAATATTTAATTTCAGCTTATACTCACATCTCTTTTAGAAATAAAAGTCTAAGGAACTGCTTGATTAGTTCATATGAGAAGAAATGAATATGTAAGAATTTAAAAAGATAATTGGTAACATATTATGATTAAATGAACAGTGTTTTTATATTCTTTTTTAGGGCAATACTCAATACCTATAATATAATGATGAATAAAAGTCACACCCATTTCTATTCATCACCATATTCATTATAATTTATATTATCATTATTTCAAGTGAGCCAAATACACCCTAAAATTGTTTAAATTTCATTTCAAATTTGTCCTTTTTTTTGTTTTAGCTATTATTAATAACAAAACAATTAAAAGATTGCATTCTCATTCTCACCTCTTTATTACTCTTACCAAACAAGACATTAGATGTACAAGAATAGGATGTTTCAATCGCCACTCTTATATGTCGTCATACTGAACATTTTCCAGCACTAAGACTAAGGTTGGAGCACCCTTTGCTCGTTAGGGTGTTCTAACCCTATGTCACTTAATCTAATCCACATATTTGTGTGGACTCTACATAGATGTGTGAATGAGATTTAACAGAACATGGTAAGAATTAGTTAACCGAAACAGATGATCTGATCTACTCAACACTATATGATGAATAGTAGTTGTCTTATTGGCATTCTTCTTGGTAGTAGGGACAACCATAACATTGAATTCATTTACCTTCCATCAAATCACTAGAAAAGTTTCAAATGAAGTTATTTTTAAAATAAAAAGTCTAATTTCTAAATTTTTAAAATAAAACATTTGATTTATTTTTTAGGTTTAGTGCAAACCAAACTAATGTTATCATATTAACTTTATTTTTTTACTTTCAATATTACAAAGTAATTATTATCTTTATTAATTCTCTCTAAGCAATTATTCTTTTGCCAAGAAAAATACTCCAATTATATGGTGTTTTGTTATATAAAGAGGATACGACCTTCAAATAATTAATGAATTTTTATTCACTAATTTCAATATTTTTTATCTTTAATAAAGTGAGAGAAATTCACTAAACAATAAAATGCTTAATCTCAACCTTTTTTTAATCCTGTGATTACTTTTCTTATCAATATTGTTTAAAATGTTACGTTAGAAAAATATATTACTTTTTTTAATATTCCCTTAAGAATATTATATAATTAGAAATTTAGATAATCTATGATATGCATTTCTCTATTTATTAAAGTTGAAAAAAACTAATTTAAACAATCAAAACTAAACTGAATGCATTTATTAATTTAGGTTTTATTTGAGTTTTATAGGATCTACCTTATTATAAAAACAAATGAATTGTTATGCGTATGGCATATAAATAAGTATAAACAATAAATTTCTCATGCCAACGTCATAATCGGAGTACTGATATAAATAAGTGATAAATTCATTGTAACACATAACGGGACCTTAGCTACGTATCTCAAATCGAACGTGAAAGGAAAATAAATGAAAAAATGTAGAAAATACCTTATTTCGGTTCCATAACTTCCAACTAGCTTTTTGAGGCCGAAACGAGCACGAATCCACCGCTATCTTCACAGTAACTACTCTCCGAGATGCAGTAAAGCCCTTCTACAAATTTCTCAAAACGTAAACTCTCTTAACGGATCAGAGAATCCTTATATTTACGAATGACATGAGCAATTGCAGGAGACCTCAACCTTTATATGTGGCTTCCATATCAGACTTCCCTATAGCCTGATATTGGTTCGGTCCATACTGATCGGGATTTATTTTCCTCCCAAACTTTGACCTGTTAATTTAGATCATTTATTGGGCCACTTTATTATCTTTATTTGGATCAAATTACATAACTTAATCGATAAGTTATTAACAAACTGAAAAATGCAATTAAATGTTGTCCAACTTTATGGGAAATGTAAAAAATATCCAACATTCTCCCCTTTAGACATACTTAATTGCGGTATTGACTCAAGTTTAAAATAATTTAAAAAATCAATTATGTCATGCTACTGTATTAGTCAACTAGGTTTAAAAACAAAACATTTCATCTAAAGACAATGAAAGTCCATCATTTCATCAAGCAAGGCTTTAGATACCGAAAAGTATTAAATACATATGTCATGTGTGACACAATTCTAATATAATCACGTATATCTAATATCTCACTAACATGAATGCGAAAATGGAGTGTGGCAAACTAAGATGATACATATATGATCTAAACTATATCATCTTCGTTTGTTGATCTCGATTTCTCCAACTTTATGCTAAACCACATATGTTAAACTACATTAAAGAAATCTTGTTTTCTCTCACCGAATGCTAAACAGCATTAAAGAACCTTTATGGGATTAAAAACTTGTATTCCCCTATGTCATGTTTAAAAATTTATAGATATCTGTATAAAAATGTATCTATCTAAACGACATAGGCTTAAGGTCAATCTGTATATATGCCCAATGACCTTTAAAATGCTTAAGATTAACATAGATCTTAAAACTTTCACATGTATGATGACTATGTATGATAACAGTTATTATTGAGGATAAATAATGATCATCTTTATTGATCATCCACCATATTGTCATAATACAGCAAAATGTATAAATGTACAAATATACAAGGAACAATCATAATGATCCCCTAACTAACATGTCTAAGGACTTCAAAACACCATACTGTATACTTGCCTCTCAGCCATAAGTAGCTGAAGTCCTTTAGTTAAAGGATCGGCTAAAAGTTTCTCAGTCTTTAAATGTTTCAAACCTTAATGTCACCTTTTTGTAACAAATCCTTTATGGTCAAATATTTGACCTCCAAATGCTAAAACCCTGAGATATTCTTTGTTGTTATTAAACAACATAGCAACCACATTATCATAGTACAACCGAATGAGTCTAGCCATTTAATCAAGGACAGACAACTCAGAAATCAACACCTGCTGAACTGCGATCGAACCATCAATCCAACAGTAAATGCAATGCTTAGCCTAGTGCACACTTGGGCATATGTCAGATTACCAACCGCACTAGAATATGAAACATTCCTCATAAGCTCTCTCTTTACTTTATTATTTGGACACTATGCCAAAGATAATCTCTCACTATAAGAGATTGGTATTACAACATGTTTACAATCAACCTATTAAACCTTTATAATATATACTCAATGTATGCATTCTGAAAGCCTAAAGAGTGATGAGATTAGTTCCGATAAGTCTACATACTTAGGATAAAAGAGGCTTTACCAACGTTCTTTATGTTAAAATGAGTGGTCAAAAGTTGCTTAACCTCATACAACAAGAGACGCGAGCAATATTTACTGCATGTACAATTATAGGAACATAACTTTGCCTCCTTAACCTCATAATATAAGCATCTTTTAACTTAATTTTCCACGAAGCTTAGAGGTCACAACCTCATCAAATGTAAGGTATCGCTTTCGGGAGGTTTGATATAAACCATACAATGATTTGCTTAATGTGCAAACCATGTCAGTTCCATCTGGATCCTGAAATCCTTCAGGTTGTTCCATATAGACCTCTTCATAAAGGTTCTTTATTCAAGAAAGTAGTTTTGATAGCTATATGATGTAACTCTATATCATCATGAGCTACAATTGTCATAATCACTTAAAATGTATCCTACGAGGATACAGGAGAAAAGATAACATTAAAGTCAACCTTTCTCCATGATTGAGCAACAAGCAATTGAGCAAGCCCATAAACTTTTGAATTTTATCCTAAAATCCTTTAGGTCTTGAAACTCATTTACAACTGACGAGTTTGCAATTTCATTACAAATCAGCTAGCTCCTAAACCTCATAATGCTTCATGATTTACATCTCATCAGTCATTGCATCCCACCTTAAATCTACATTGGGTTCATAAACAACTTTTGTAAAAGTAACTGGATCCATAATATGTCTAACATCATAGTCCTATTCACCAAATAGACTATGTATCCAGATGGGATAGCAAGTCATCTCACTCTAGTAGATCTACGTAACTAGATTAAATCTTATATCCCTAGGAGCTTTTGTGTGCACATGTATGGGTTCTTGTTCCTATACAGGCATAGTCTAAGACCTAGATCCATCGGATCTAACTGTATGAGAAGCAGGTACATAATAACTCTAGTATCCTTCTTACTATTATCTGAAGGGTTAAAGGGTCCACCATCGTCATAGTTGTCGTACTCCTGAAACTTAGTTGTTTATGATTATACTATTCCGGTCTCTCCTTCTATATAGTAAAATCTGTAGCTTTTTTAATGGTCGAGATATTTTACTAAATAGTAATGAACGGAATGAGAATGCAGTTTGTCTTTATAAGGATTATACTAACTCAGTAGGATAGCCCCATATATGAATTTGTGCAAGGTTAAGTTTCCACACTTCTAGATAATTAGTTAGATTAGTCATGTTTTGCATTGACTTCTTCATGTCCTATAGGGTGCCATTACGCCCTTCAATAACTCACAATTTTGCTCAGGACTACCCGACATAGTGAACTAAGTCACTATTCTAACTGATTCTATAAATCTAGCAAACTGACCTTTTCATGTCTTGAAACACTATGTTTGCCATGATACTCTCCTCTATGGTCAAATTTGACTCTCTAAATGGATTTTCCCAATTGGTTCTCAACCTTTAGTCTTTAAACAAGAACACATAAATTGTAATGGGAATAATCATCAACAAATGTCATAATACATTCAAAATTGCACAATGAAATAGTATAAGGTCCGTATTGCGATGCCCTAATACCCCATGGGAGGATATGGGATGCCACGCAGACAACATAACATCTATGCATACAAAATCGAGACAAAACCAAAACATACGAAACATTCATCATGCATTTTCAATAGCTTAAAGTAGAAGCAATTTAGAGCAAACATACATCATAATACAGTGACCTTAATACAACTTATTCCAAACTGGAACCAACTTGAATTAAGGTTATTGCAACCCTTCAAACAAAAATTCAGGAGTCATATACATCAAATACAAGTCCAAAAACAAACTGGAAATACATTTTTGACAAAAGAAAATTTAGACTCCTTTGGACATTGCATTTAACTTGTCTCAGTCCCTACGTCCTTCTCTATGAACCTACACGGGGTAAATCCACCGTACTAAGCATATAGCTTAGTGAGTAATAACTAAACTACGTTTAACTACAACAGATACTGAATCATGTTACATAAAAGCATCTCAACATGCTGAAATTCAAAACAGAGTAAGATTTATTAAGGAAAACACTTCGCAAGCTAAAGTCAGCCATTTTAATAGCAAAACAGAACATTCAAAATACAGAACTGATTTTCAGAATAGAGTGTTAACCCATCATTTCAAAATTTTAGGTTTACTTCATATAAAAATCTTATCTTATCATAGATCAAAATACAAAACGAATCAGACTGTAAATCCATAAATAGAAGTGGGTAATAGGACTTATACAAAAGAGACTGAAGTCTCGACACCGAAGTATCCAGAAGAGACCGAAGTCCTGACACCAAAGTGCCATTAATAGAAGACATTGGAGTGCCATTAATAAAAGACACCAGAGTGTCATTAACAAAAGAGACTGAGGTGTCATTAATAGAAGACACCGAAGTGTTATAGAAGCAGCTGCAGATCTTTCCAAGCATGCCTATTTACCCACGATTAGGACTTGACAGTTTTAAAACCAAACAAATTCATTTTATGTTCAGCATAATTAGCCAATCATTGCTTTCATGCTAAAATTCAAACATATCAATATGATAGCTTTGCAAATCATTCAATGGATTAGAGTCAAACAACACATAAACAGTCAAAGAAGAACTATCCAAAATTTCTCACTAGATTTCTTACTGAATTACCCATAATTATTCAGTAAAACTTACTTATAGATAAGACCATCTAAATTACTTACAAAAATTACCGTCTAAAATTACCTACTAGATTACTTACTAAAGCTTTTGTCTCAAAGTCCCAGCAATATCTGGAATCGATCGCTCTAAGGGTTCCTCTAAAATGTTCAATACAAACATATATTACTATTGTGCACAATTATGAATTCAATTATGCACACTCATGTATACTGAATATGTATGATGCATGTTCATGACAAACTATGGGTTTCTTATCCTTAATCTTGTTACATCGTCAACCATGTGAAACCGTACACAATTTTCTCAATCCATATTTATCTCACAACCAACTTTTCGGTCCACTTTGCTAAATTATTCTCATCAAGAAGGTGAGGTAATTAGATACAACTTCCTTATAGAAAATTTTTCCTCTTTGTCTTAGGTTTCCACTGATACCAAGTTCATTCATTTTGGTTTAGTATACTAAAAGTTATATCAAAAGATTTAAGACTGTTCTTAAGCTTCAGCAGAATTCTTATCACAACTTCTAAGCAGATTTTGAAGGTCTTAGAGGCAGAACTAGAATTTAATCTCTTCAGACAATTTGTATCCTTATGTCTCTAATTTACTCAAAATCAAAAATCACTCCATTCAGATAACTACAAAGAAATTTATGCCTAAAAATAGAGTTAGCTGCGGCGAACTTTACTCGAAAGAAATTCTAACCAAATCCTTCAAGTTCAACATCTTCAAACTTCCCAGATCTTACACTTCAATCTTATTCAATGAACACATATAACACTTAACCCAACTCTTTTACTTCCATTTCAGCTCATCACTACTCAAACAAATCAAAAATCAAGATGAAACACAAACATCAAAACAGAAATCATTTACGTATTTCATCATGTTCTTCTTTCTCACTACTACATTTTTTTTCTGTTTTCTCTCTCTACTATATTTTCTTTCTATCTTTCATCTAATGCTTTTCTTTTTACTATTCTCCATGCTTTCACTTCATTTAACTCCTTTCTATACTAAGATCTCACCAAATCCTATAAACAATTTCTACACAAACTCTATGCAATCGGTAATATACTTCCACTAATCAATAATATCAACTCATCTCTCTCATCACTGTCACTAAATTTGCTTTATACACAACTCATGCATGTATTTAATCTCAACACTATCACAACATCAGAATCATTCACAGAGCTTCGAAACTTATCATTTCACTTACCTTGCTTTCCAAAAGTCACCAGCAGTGAGGTTTCAATGATGAAGGTTTAGAAACTTTTGGTGAGGACCAAACAAATCTGAAATGAAAACAACAAGGAGCTTTAGTAACTTTGCCTTACACAACTTGTGATATGTGTGTTACTTACATCTTTCCATGTATCACCATGCATGTAAGCCATTTGTCAATCTTTAATCAATCCACATGTCACCATGCATGTAAGCCATTTTGTCAATCTTTAATCAGTCCACATGTAACACTAGGATTGGTCCAAATTTCAAGATTTTTCTAAAAATTCACCAAAAATTCTAAAATAATACTAATAGTCTCTGAATAAATTTTTCACAATTTATTTGTATTTTATAAATCCATTTTACCCGGAATATGCAAATGAAAATGTGTACATGTGTCAAAAATATATATGCACTTATCAGCGAAAACTCAATTATGCAAAGCATAAAGTGCACCGAAATTTCTAAATTTTTCTAACTCCTAACTTGGGGTGTTACACTTATGCACCATACCTAACAAGCCAGAAACACGAGCTAACCTCTTTATCCTTATTTTAGTCAACTTACCGCTATAACAGTTAACACATGTTTCCAGATCATCATAATCTAAAATTGAGGAATGCTTCCTTAATCAATCTCTCAACCCTAACTCTAGAAATGTGACTTCAAGTTTTATGCCACACTATGTATGACTTATCATTCATTAGGGTTCTTATTTTCATGACTTGGTCGGCAAGATACGAAGAAGCATATATCTAATTCAGGGTAAGACACATTCTATACAAATCATATGACAAGAAAGTTACACCATTATGTTTTGCATTAAACAACAACTGTATAGTAGAAGCATTAATTACAAAATGTTAACTTTCTTTCTTCGAAATTGATAAAAAGATCACATATAAAATTTATCATGTAAACAAAAATAAACCTTACAGTAAGGTTCAATACATACATCCTCTATAGATATTACATCAGCTTCTTCATTGCTGTCAATTATCTGCTCCTCCTTCTCTTTATTTGGCTCTATCCTGGATATAAACCCTTACATTGTGGAAGCACCAAGATCAGATGTTCTACTTTAAAGCCACCAAGTACTTAATGCAACTATCAAAAATTAGATTCATAAATTGATAAGCTAAGGAGTTACCTAATGGTCTCAGTTTTTCCTTCTAGGCCTTATACTGTTGGCTTCTTTATGTCTATAGGACCTTTAGCAGCACTGAAGTGACCAACATCAGCATATGGAGAAGATGTAGTATTTCTGTCTTTGATCTTAGTGGGCTTCACCTTTGCCTTCCCTTTAGTTACTTCGAGGGTTGTAGGAGTTGCAAGCTTAAGTTTCTCCTCCTCAACAAAGTAATAGGTAATAAGCATTAAAGTCCCATTTCTCATCCAGGGAATAATATGTCATCACTAAATTAATAAAATCTGGAGGGAATGTGTTCAGAGTCAGGTGAACTATGGAGACATTAGGAAGAAGGATATTTAGCATTGTCAATCTACTGTGAAGATGGATCATTCTTGATATGTACTTCATCACTCCCTCTTCCCCCGTATACCTCATAGAGAATAATTTTTTCATCAAGGTACTTATCTTAACATAAGGTGAGACCGTGTACTTCTGGGAAACATTACCAATCACTATGTCTGTGTCCAGAAGTCCCCTACGCATGGTCAGGTATGGATCTCTTAATGGTCATCAAATATAATATGTTTGTAACATCCCGTTATCGGTGTGAGGACATATCGGTAATTTGAATGAGTGAACAGTGAGTGCATTCATAATTAATTGCACGTTTAGTGATTTTGCATCAGTGACATGAGTTAATTGCACATGCATATATAGTGACATGTATTCATGATTGTTCCAGCATTTAATTGTGAAATTGTGTGAGATATAAATTATTGAGAATTAAGCGATAAGTGGAATTGAGTAGTCAATTTGGTTAGATTGTGAATTGATTGAGAATTTAAAGAGT
>JANZLD010000235.1:56653330-56665916 GCA_026413575.1 Erythroxylum carthagenense | reverse complement strand
ACGGATGGACCTTATAGATAAGTCCTTGTTAGCATAGTATTCTAGCATGTATATATACATATCATTGTCTTGCTCGAATTGTTATGACACTTGTGAAATCAATTACAGTCATATGTTTTTGCTCACTTACTGGTTATCCATATTATGTTGTATATAATAATAATTATTTGTGAGATAATAATTACCGAATTACCCACTTAAATTTTGTTGAGTTGAGTTAATTTTGTGATACATGGAAGGAATCAAGTTATATAACTTGTGACCGCCATGATCCCATTAGCTTAATTTAATTAAGGATGACTTGATCGATTCCATGTATTGTGTGCACTTAAAGTTTTATTAATGGATCATCAAGTCGTCACATAGGCCAAATGGGAGATGGTTAGACTATTTCATGTCCCATATGACTTATAGTTTGATTCCCATGAAAAGCACCCGAGATAATGGTTATTGGGTATTAAATAATGGATCTCAAAGGGGTCACAGATCCTTTCCCTCTCTCTTTCAACACTAAATCATCGTACTGGTTGGTTAACCATCATGATGGTTCGTGAACCAACATATGGTTCGTGAAGCAACACGATGATTGGAACAATTAGTATATAAGTTTTAGAAAAACTTATGAATAGATACTGAATTATTATCTAAACCATTGAAAACACATTAACGAAAGAAAGAAGAGAGGGAATAAAAAGTTTTCCAAAAAGAACACAAAATCATGGATACAGGTATGCACAAAATTATTCGATCCATAAATATTTTACACTAACATTGCTCCTTTTAAGAAAAGCAGCCTTGTCCTCGAGGCTGCAATGAGGAAATTGATTGTGAAGAATGAATTCATCCTCCCAATTCTCCATCAGTTTGCCTTTCCATTGAACTAACCATTGGTTAGTTGAGAGTCCTACCTTGGTAATTACTCTGTTAGCTAGAACAGTTTCAGGTTTAACAACCTCCTCTAACTCCACTTCCATTCCCTCTGACAAGGCTCTCTCAATAGTATAGTTTCCCATAACCTTCTTTAATTGAGACACATGAAACATTGGATGAACTCTATGATACTGCTCCATATTTTTCTAGAATTTAAAAGGGGCCAAAATACCTTGCCACTAGCTTTTGATTAATACATCGGGCTACCGTAAGTTGTTTATAGGGACGGAGCTTAAGAAATTCCCATTCTCCCACCTAGAAAGATAGCAAATTTCTTTTCTTATCTGCATATTTCTTTATTTGATCTTGTGCTCTATGAAAATTGTATTTGAGTTGATGCAGTGCCTCATCTCTGTCCACTAACTCCCTAACCACTGCCTCTACCTTGGTTTCACCTTGCAAATACCAAACCAAGGTTGCGAGTTTCCTCCCATAAACCATTTCAAAAGTAGTTGAACTCGTGGTCACATGGAAAGTGGTATTGTACCATAGTTCTGCCCATGAAATCCAATCAGACCAATGTTTAGGTTGTTCAGAAACAAAAAAATCTCAAGTAGGTTTCCAAATATCTGTTGAGAACTTCGGTTTGTCCATCTGTTTCTGGATGATAAGAGGAGCTCATTTTAAGCACAGTACCTTATAGTCGAAACAATTCCCTCCAAAAGTAAGTCACAAACAAAGGATCATAATCACTTATGATTGATAATAGAACTCCATTTAGATGTACTACTTCTTTGACAAACGCTTTAGCCACACTTTTACCAGTATAAGGATGTTTTAATATAATGAAATGGCCATATTTAGATAGCCTATCCATAACAACCAGCACTGCTTTATATCCTTTAGACCTAGGAAGTCTAGTGATGAAGTCCATTAAGATGTCTTCCTAAATCTAGTTAGGAATGGGTAAAGATTGCAGCAAACCCCCAAGCGATGTGACAACATATTTCTACCTTTGGCACGTGTCACAAGACTTGACAAAGTCTTGAATGGACTTCTTCATTCCAATCTAATAAAGATTGCTTGCAATTCTCCTACAGGTGAGTAGAAAACCTGAATGGCCTTCGATAGGAGAAGCATAAAACTCTTTTAAGAGTAAAGGAATGAAACTAGATTGAGTTGAAACCACTAACCTTCCCTTATACAAGAGAACTTATTGGTGCCATAGAAACCCTATTCTCGAAGTTGGATTTCGCTGTAAATCTTTTATAATACCACTTAAAATAGGATCTTAGTCCACCTCCTACTGAAGGATTCGACTATCAGCCCACAATGGATAAGAAACAATGCTGTTCAATTCACTTTCTTCATGAACCCATGTCAAAGCATCAACAGCTTTTTTTTCTAGACCCGATTTGTAAATGACCTCAAAATGGTAACCCAAGAGCTTGGCCATCCAGCATTGTTAGTCAATAATGGACACACTTTGTTGCAGTAAATGACGAAGGCTTTTTTTGTCTAAATAAACTACAAATGGTCTGCCTAATAAATAATGGTGCCAATGATGTACTGCTAACACTAATTTCACTAGTTCCTTCTCATAAATCGATTTAGAGAGATTTCCTTCAAATAAAGTTATGCTGAAGTATGCAATCGGTCTCCTATTTTGCATTAAAACCAAACCTACCTCCTTGTCTGAAGCATCATATTCCACCTTAAAAGATTGGGAAAATTTTGGTAGAGCTAATACTAGAGATATAGTGAAAGCCTTTTTTAAGGTTTCAAAGGACTCCAAAGCTACCGAGTTCTAATGAAACCCGTCTTTCTTTCTTAGTTTTGTGAGAGGTTTTGCTATTTTACCATAATTCATAATGATTTTTGGTAGTATCCTGTCAACCCTAGGAATCCCCTCACCCCCTTCACATTTAGAGGAATAGGTCAATTCACAACACTTGAAACCTTGGTTGGATCAATCGCTACCCCTTATTCTGAAATAACAGTACCCAAATATTCCACTGTTCTCTTTCCAAAACTACATTTATGATTGTTAACCACAAGCTGATTTTTTAAAGACCTCCAAGACATTCGTTAAGTGCAGAAGATGTGTATTCCAATCAGAAACTAGTACATCACCCACCAACAAAATACATCCAAACTTACATGCAAAAAAGCAAAAGAAAACAAATCAAAATTACCCAAAGATTTCAACTGAAGACCAATCCTTATTGGTGTGGGTTGTTAGAGAGATAAATGGGTCTAAGAGAACGAAGAAATTTGAGTGAATCAAGCCTCGCAAGTGCTTCCTCTACCCTTTAGTCCCAAGAGTTCTTCTCCATCTGTTAACACAATGGAGACAGGCAAAGAGAGAGTCAGAGACATGACTATAATAGAAGTAGGTTGGTGAGTGGTGACTGTTCTACAACAGTAAAAATGTGGTTGTTTTTTAATTGCTAAAATCTTGACAAGATGAAGAAAAAAAGGTAGGAATAAGAGATGTGAGAGGAGAAAGTAAAGCAACATCTAGAGAAACCAAGACTCTTCTTTTTGAAAGTTCTAGAGAAATAAAGATGTAGACATTTGAGTACATATTGAGATATTAAATATTTTTGGGTTATGGCCTTGTGGAGGGATGTATGACTTGTTTTTTTTAAACATGTACAAAATTTTAATTTCATTAATATAATTTAATTTTTTAAAAAACTAAAAATTATGGTAATTAAGAAAAACAATGTGTTTATAATGTATATGAATTTAAGTTAACTTTTTATTTACATTATACATATAATTTTACAAATTTGTGAAAATAATATTAATAAAAATAAATAAATTATTTTTATTTTAAATTTCAATTATTATGATTTTTAGAATCTGTTTGATGTAAAATTATTGTGGTTATTATTTATATGTGAAATATTTTAAAATTATTGTTATTTCATATTAATTGTGATTATTATTTATTATTATGATTTTTAGAGACGAGATTGATGTCAACTTATAAAGTATACAGTACAAATGTACAATATAACAATGGGCTATTTTTCAATATAAAAAATTAGGGATTATTTCATAAATTAAAAAATTACCCAAAACGGTACCCGATATTAACAAATATCAATACAGTACCATACCAGAACTCAATCCAGTACCAAGGTTAGTACGATAATCTGAACTTGGTGGAACCTGGTAAGTTGCATCCTGTAATTTGCTACAACTTTTTAAAACTCTGCTAGACCTTGCATGACCAAAAAATCAATCTTAAATCAATCAAGGTTTCAAATTGAAATTTGTGAAATAATTATGGATGATGAATTATATATTGATAACTCACTATCTCCATCTAGTTTATATTGTATTCAATGACAACATTAGAACAAATCATAAATAGTATCAAAATATAACAATATTTATACAAAACAATTTTGGAGATTTAAAGTCAAAAAATCACCTGTACAATTATCATAATTTTCAGGTCAGTTTATCGAATAAGATGAACTTACAACATAAATCAACATAATATAGATTGGGCGAACAATAGACCTGAATAAATGCAGAATTGCAAAGAGTCCAGATAAGGTGGGAATCAATGCTTTTCAAGAGAATCTCATCAAAGTTTGAAAAGCAAGGCCAAAGCCTTAATTCTCATATGAGACTTCCTTGGAACTAGTTGGCATATATAGGTCAATTCTTTTTCTTGGCTTTGAGACAGAATAAGTATTTAAATAAGTTGTGGTCAGCTTGTATGAATTTTCTTTTCTTTATGTTTTTTTGGTTTATATATAATAAGATTGCTAAGAAGTTAGGTTCGTAACTAGGTTGTTGGCCAGTAATCAGTGGGAAAAGTTAGATGGACCACATAGAAATAACACTTTATAAATTCTCAATCTCCACTTTTTGGATCATTTTGTGGTCCCATGACAAGAATTTACTTTGAACTCTAAATGGTCTCTTGTGCAGAGTTCTAGCTAACAGTCTAACATAAGAAAGGGGGTGGAAACAGTTGGAAAATGCAAGACATCAAAACCCCATATCAACTGATGCTAAACAATTTAATGCCATATCACCACTCTATTTTTAATCTTAGCTGAAATACTACAAGTACATTGGGGACTGAAATTTCTAACATCTTGTCTACTAAAATTCAAGAATACAATGAAAATAGGTTCTAGGAAGGAGCTAGGATGTGACTACATAGTTCTTATAACAGGTACTTTGGCTACCTGTGCGACTTGTCTTAAAAGGCTTACTTGTTGTTTTCATTTGACTTGCAATTAGGAAATGGGACTCGACTGTAAGACTATTATTGGATCGATTGTTTTTGGCGTACCTGTATCCATGATAATTTTTGTAAGGATTTAATTCCCTCTCTTCTTCTTCCTTTGATTTGTATCTTCAGTGGTTCGGATAACCTTTCATAAGTTTCTAAAACTTATTTATACTTTCACCAACCATCATGTTGGTTCATTTTAAAAGAGAGAGGGAAAGGGTCTTTAACCCATTTGAGATCCCTATATTTAATACCCAAAAACTATTATCTTGAGTTCTTTTCATAGGACTCAAACTATAAGTGGTATGGGCCATTAAATATTCTAACAATCTCCTACTTAGCCCATGTTACGACTTGGTGATTCAACAATAAAACTTTAAGTGCACATAGTACATAGAATCGATCAAGTCATCCTTAATTGAATTAAGATGATGGGATCATGGCGGTCATAAGTTAAACAACATGATTCCTTCCATGTATCACATAATCAACTCAACTCATAAAACTTTAAGTGGGTAATGCTATAATTGTTATCTCACAAATAATAATTAATGTATACAACATAATATGTTTAACAAGTAAGTGAGCAAAGACATGTAACTGTAATTGAATTCATAAGTGTCATAACAATTTCAGCAAGACAATTATATGTATATGTACATGTCAGAACACTATGCTAACAAGGACTTATCTATAAGGCCCATCCATTCAACATGACTAATAAATGCTTTGGGCGGTAAGCCTTTATTTAACGGATCCGCTATCATAAGATCAGTACCAATATGCTCAATTGATACTTTATATTTTTTCACTTCTTGTTTCACAGACAAATACTTCAAATCTATGTGTTTTACACCCTTTGAATACTTGTCATTCTTAGAGAAGAAAAAGGTTTCGGAATTATCACAATAAATTCTTAACAGTCTAGTAATACTGTTGACAATACCAAGACGTAAGATAAAGTTCCGCAACCACAATCTATAAACCGTGTCCTCAAAACACGTCACAAATTCAACCTTTATAGCGAAAGTAGCAATGATAGACTGCTTTCCTCTTTTCCACAAAATTGCTCCTCTAGCTAACAGGAACATATAACCAAATGTAGATTTTTGTGAGTCTACACAACTGGCATAGTATAAATCCGAGTAACCTATCACTTCGAGATGGGTTGATTTTTTATATGTGATCATATAGTCCTTGGTGCCTTATAAGTATCTAAGGACTTTTTTTACAGCTTTCTAGTGGTTTATTTCAGGATTGTTTTGATATCGGCCTAACATTCCAACAACAAAACTAATATTTGGCGGAGTGCATATTTGAGCATACATTAAGCTCCCAAATATTGACGCATAAGAAATAGACTCTATGTCCTTACATTCCAAATCGTCTCGTGGACATTGCATTAGACTAAATTTGTCCCCTTTTTGAATTGGAACCATCCCTGTGGAGCAATTTTTCATTTGAAATCTTTTTAATACTTTCTCGATATAACCTTTCTAAGGCAATCCTAACAATCCTTGTGATCTATCACAAAATATTTATATTCCTATCACATAGGATGTCTCACTCATATCTTTCATTTCAAAATCATTAGAGAGAAAATTCTTTACATCATGTAACAAAACCATATTATTAGCAGCAAGAAGGATATCATCAACATATAAGACTAATATAATGAAATTGCTCCCACTAACCTTCATATAGATACATCGATCATTAGTGTTCTCTACAAAATTGTAAGATAAATGATATCATTAAACTTAAGATACCATTGTCGGGAAGTTTGTTTCAGTCTATATATTGACTTCTTTAATTTACACACTAACTTGTCCTTTTTTGTGGTTTTCAAACCTTCTGGTTGATTCATATAAACATTTTCTTCTAAGTCACCATTTAGAAAGGTGGCCTTTATGTCCATTTAGTGAAGCTCTAAATTATAATGAGCCACCAGGACCATAACAATTTTTAAAGAGTCCTTTTTTGAAATTGATAAGAATGTCTCTTTATAGTTGATGCCATTTTTTTAGTATAACCTTTGCCAACAAGTCTGGCTTTATACCTTTCAATGTTGCCTTGTGAGTCACGTTTGGTCTTAAAGACCTATTTAAAACCCATTTATTGTGTACCTTCCGGCAACTTAACTAATTCCCAGACTTTATTATCATCCATTGATTTCAACTCTTCTTTCATAGCGTTGAACCATTTTTTTGAACTGTTATATTCCATGGCTTGTTTGAACGAGCCTGGATTTTCATCAATACTCAAGTCACATTCATGTTCAAGTGTATAAATTTCATAGTCACTTGAAATAACTGGTATTATTTGCCTTACAGACCTTCGTAATGCTACGTCTTATGACATTACTTGATCATTTGTAACTTGATCGCCATTAGCTGGTTCGTCATTAATATGTTCAACTTGTGGAATCAGAACATTTATTTGCTATTCCAGTATGTTGCATACCCGTGATGCAACAAGAGGATCAACAACTGGTGGGATCATGTTTGATGTGGTAGTGTCTACTCAATTCTTGAGAATATCTACTCTTTGCAGTTCTCCACTCCCACTGATTTGACCATTTTCAATGAACCGAGTATTACCAGACTCAACTATTCTTATAATATAGGTAGGACAAAAAAATCTGTACCCCTTTGATTTTTTTAGGATAGCCAATGAAAAAGCCATTAATAGTTCTTGCATGAAGCTTCTTTTCATTAGATTATACAGCCTTACTTCTGCTGGACAACCCCAAATGTGAAGGTGTCATAAACTAGGTTTTCTTCCTATCCATAATTCATAGGGTGTCTCAGGAACTACTTTACTAGGAATCCTATTAAATAGACACGCAGCGGTCTTTAATGCATGCATCCACAAGGATAACGGTATAGAACTATAACTTAACATACTCCTAAACATATCTATAAGAGTACGATTTCGCCTTTCGGCTACACCATTTTATTGTGGTATACCAGGCATTATGTATTGCACATATATGCCTTGACTTGCAAGAAACTTTGCAAATGGACCTGGACATTGTCCATATTCATCAACTTTTCCATAATATTTGCCACCTCTATCAGATCTCACTATCTTTACTTTACTATCTAGATATCTTTCTACCTCATAACGAATACCTCTAGGATGTCCACAGACTGAGGTTTTTCATGCAACAAATAAATATAACCATATCGTGAGAAGTCATCAATAAAGGTAATGAAATATTTTTCCTGCCCCAAGAAGGAACGTCGAAAGGACAACAGATGTCCATGTGTATTAATTCTAGTAATACGTTACTTCTTGTGGTTAGATGCCTTGATATATGTTTAGTTTGCTTGCCTTTAATGCAGTCCACACATATATCCCAATCAATAAAATCCAATAGAGGTAAGATGTCATTTTTAACTAACCTTTATACCTTTTCCTTAGATATATAACCTAATCTTTTATGTCACAAAAAAACAGAACATTCATTTTGTGCACTGCGTTTACTTCATATAATATGGTCAACATGAAACAGATATGCAGCAAAATCAACATCAAGATTGAAATGATATAAACAATCAATTAAGGTACCAAAACCATAATATTACTTATATTTATACAATGAAAAAAACATTGTCTCCAATCTTAAATTGAAATCCTACATCATCCAATTTTGCAAAAGAAACTAAATTCCTAGCATATTCAAGAACATAAAGGCACTTTTCTAGATCTAAGTAATGCCCAATGTCCAAGATCAGTCTGTACATCCCAATGCCCTCTATCCGAGCCTTCATTCTATTCCCCATATATAATAACTTTTCAGTTCTGTTTATGGTTTGAATTAAAAGAAATCCCTGTTTAACATGTGACACATGAGTAGTTGCTCCAGAATCTAACCACTAGGTATTATTAGGCACTTCAATAAAATTTGATTCAAAACATACTGAGACATAGTATGTACCTTTCTTTTTAAACCAAGCCTTTCTTTTAGGATAATCTTTCTTGAAGTGACCAGCCTTCTTGTAGAAGTGGCACCTTTTATCTTTATTGATTCAACCCTCATTAACTTTGGTGAAAGTTTTGTCCGTATCTTTGCTTTTCTTTCCTAATTTGTGCTTACTGCTACTAGCACTTGGATGAAATGTGAGATGAATAGAGTGCCTCTTCATTTTCTTTAATCTCCCTTCCTCCTGAGCTAACATGACCTTAATTTCTTGAAGGTTCCATTTTTCGTTTATAGTGTTATAATTCACTTAGAACTGGCCAAACTTTAGAGGAAGTGAGTTGATGATAAATCGTACCAGAAAGGACTCACTCACATTCATACCCATATATTTTAACTTTGCAGCTGGTTTGACATATGAGTTATATGATCATGAATAGGCTGTGACCAGCCAAACTTCTTGGTCGTTAGCTCACTCATTAAAGTCCCTACTATGGATTTGTCAGCTATATCAGATTGAGAGTATTCCTTAAGCTTTAACACGAACTCCTTTGCATTATTCGTCTTAGGCATTGATGACTTCACATTTTCTATGATTGTCATTCGCATCAAATTCAAACTTAGCTTGTTAGACCATTCTTAAGCCTCATAATAAGACTTGTCAACTTCAGAATTAGTCTCAGTTATGGCTGTGGGCCTTGCGTCTGAAACTATGGCCAAATCCAAGTCCATTACACCAGTTGGAACTGGATTTGTTCAGACTAGTCCTTATAGTTCGGACCATTGAACTTGATCAAGCTATTGCCTAAGGTGAACAAATTAGTAGATGACATACATACAACATATAGCCCACACATTAATGCTTTGAGTAGACTTAAATAGATTCAAACTAATAATTCTTTTTGATTATGCATTTAAATTCTCCTTTGGGTGAAATTTAAATACATAGTTGTGACCTATTATGATGCATATATATAGTTTACTGTAATAGACTATCAATCATATTCTAGTCAACATGCATGTTATTTTTGGATATATAATCATATTAACCAAATATGTTGATAAAGTTCCTTTAATGTCATTAATTGTAAGCAATGGTCCACCTTTGAATGATCTCCTAGCGTTATAATTAATAACGTCAATTGTTCAGTTCAATCTTGATATCATTTTAGCATCATATCGTAATGAACAATTGAAACAGTCACAATTAAATGATTATTTTTAAAGCTAAGACACTTTGATGACTAACAAGCTTTCCACGTAATAAACATTTAATTGGACAATTATCATACATAAAAAAATTTAATTTAATTAGTTTGGTCACTTTGATGACTACCAAACTATTCTAAATTGCTATAATGTCATGTATTACACTCAACATATAATAGGAAAATTTAATTCCAAGCATTGCAAAATATATATGGTCAAAGTGTAAAGTAAAACATAATATGTTACAAAAAATTATATTATGTATAGCAAATATATACGCAACTTTTATGAGTTATGACCCAAAATTAAAATACCTTAAGTATGATCAATATTCAAGCCCATGAAGTTCTTTTAAAACATTAAGTAAAAAATAAAAAAATTTGACTAGACAGGCGCATGTTGTTCCTCAACGTTGAACACTGAGTTCGTTTCCGATTTTTTTAATCTTCTTTCTTCATACCATTGCTCTCCATACCGAAAACCTTCCCAAGCTTTACCAAAAGCATCTCTTGCCAACATTATAATCATAGAGGATGGTTTCTCTCCAAACCAAAAACTATCCCAACAATAATGGTTCAAGAAAATCACGGTAATATTCAACTTTTAGTTTTAAGAACTATACATTTTCGTTTCTACCCAACAACCATAAACACAACTTCAAAACGGTGGTTGAATCGATGACCAGTAAGGCCTCCGGTTTGACGTCCGGTCCGGGTTTCAAAACCTTGATAGCAACAGATACAACAATTTCAAATTGATTCATGAAAATTTACGGGAAGACCAAGCCCTTTTTTTTTTTGGAACCAAGCTTTTTGGTTCTTTTACAACAAGCATAAACACATCTTTATAGAAACATGAACTTTATCGCAAATAAAACACAGCAAACTCATCACGATTTCATGTTTGATTTTTGTTTTCGTAACACATTACACTCATCATTGCATTGAATTGGTTTGCATTCTTGAAACAAAAACAACAATGCAACATCGTGACTCTGATACCAATTGTAAGACTATTATTGGATCGATTGATTTTGGGGTGCCTATATTCATGATAGTTTTTGTAAGGATTTAATTCTCTCTCTTTTTCTTCTTTTGATTTGTATCTTTAATCACTACAAGAAAACTGACGTTCTCCGACGGAATATTCCGTCCGAGAAATGGTTAGTTCCGTCGAAAATTATATTTGCCGACGGAACCCGACGAATGAAGAAAGCGTTGTAAAAATGGCGGTCGTTATAACTTACCGACAGAAATATGCCGTCGGTAATTGTCAATGGGTAACCAACGGAATATTATCCGTTGTTGTTATATTGCGACGGAAATTTTTTAAATGTCGTCAGTGAAATTAACATGTCACCGACGGACTATACCCATCGGTATCATTTAGGGACGGACCCATCGTCGCAAATATTCGGAAGTAAGTTATATCTGTAACGACGGAATGTCGGACGTCGCCAAATTTATTTCAGGTTATGTGCCGACGGTTTGTCTCATTCCGTCGGAAAATATTCACCGACGGAATTGTGTATTCCGTAGGTGAAAAAAAAAGGTGTAACCCATTGGGTGCATGTATAATTGGTCATCCACACATCAACCAGTACATCAAAGATTTCAATAATGACAATTGTATTCAATTGGTTGTACATAATTTGATATCCACACATCAACCAGTACATCAAAGGTTTAAACAATGTCAATTGGAATATAATTGGATAAAAACTCATCAAAGTAAACATAAATTGTTATGATTGTACCTTAAAATCATGAGTTCGAAAATCTAAAGTTGTGGTGATCGTTGGTGGTCCTTTGGAGAACTTCCCTTCGACTGTGAGGACCGTGGTTGGAACTGAGCCATCTGCATAATCTCTTCTCTCATCTTCACTATTTGCTCTCTCATTTGTAGCTCCATCTGCTCCCTAATTCGTTGCTCCTGCTCCCTCATCCGTTGTTCCTCTCGCTCTGTCTGCTCCCTCATCCGTTGTTCCTCCCGCTCTATCTGCTCCCTCAGTCGTTGTTCCTCTCGCTCTGTCTGCCCCTCTTCCAAATGAGCAATCTTGTCCATTAATGTTGGTACTATAGCCGGGAGCTCAATGACTTCATTATTGTTCGATGGCCTAATGGACGCTGCTGTACTGGACATGGAAGATTGGGAATAACATGTGTTCCCATACGAATCTAGACCAAATATCCTGCCACGGCAATCCCTACCACCCACGACCTCAAAATACGTCTGAGACACGTCTACAGGCTGTTCCTCCTGCGACTGCCGCTCTAATGTTTGTTGTAATTGGTCCTATCAGGTATGTGAAGTTAACA
>JANZLD010000235.1:56626254-56653230 GCA_026413575.1 Erythroxylum carthagenense | reverse complement strand
GAATCACCCCAAACGGAGTTATATAACTCAAGATATGCTTAAAAAGCCTAAAAGGGCTCATACCCCAAACATGCTCTCCTAACCGACCTCTCACTTACTTTAAAGCAAACTTCCTCAATTTAACTCCAAAGGGTACAAATTTTTATGTAGAGGAAGATATATGTCTTAGGAATCTATTGGTCCAAGATTCACCTCAATTGGAGGTCGGATGAGGGAGTTATGCCCAAAAGAATAGACTATGATCACACCCTAAAACAATTTAAACCTCTCTTGGCGCGATCACCATAACTTTCGATCTAGGAATCGGATTGAGTTCGTTTTTAGACCATTAGAAAGAAGACATTTAGATCTACAACTCTTATGAAGAACAAAAAATTGAGATTCGGCCTCTAAAAACATTAAAAATCACCATCTTTCCCATGGGTGTCCGTTAAACGGACATCCATGTCCGTTTAACGGACAGTATCGGGTGGAGGAGGCCCAAATGACCCAAAAATGTCCGTTAAACGGACATGCATGTCTGTTTAACGGACATTGACTGGCCAATGGGTGTTTTGACACCTGAGAATGTCCATTAAACGGACACCCATGTCCGTTTAATGGACATTGGGACTTCCCAAAGCCCTCAATGCCTCTCCCAAGCCTCTCATCTTCAACCTAACATCATAAACACTTGCGCACTTCTCAAATTCATTTACTCTAACGCCTAAACACCTCATAACAAATCAACACCAAGTACAACTCACCAAATTCTCAATTCTCAACTTAAATGGGTTCATCAAAGCTACAAATTTATTACATTTCCCTATAGCTGTCACAAACATAAATCATAAGTAACATCCTCACTTGTAACACACATATCTTTCCATTCCGACATCCAAGAATCACAAACTTCATATCATTGGAAAGATTAAAAGACAAGCTACATCTTTTATGAAGAATTCAAAACTCAGTTCAGCCATTAAAAGAGGTAAAATTTCACTCAAAGGTACCACCTATATAAAGACCAATCAAATAGTAAAAATCACCATATAAACAGTAACTGAATGTTTTCCCAACCTCATAACTTCTTCATCCTAACTCCAAAGATGACAAATTAAATACCATTGGAAAGCTCTAAACATGTACTACAATTTTCAAAAAGACCTCCCAACCCAATTCGAACCTTAAGAGGGTAAAAAATGTTGTCAAAGTTTGTGCCCATTTTAAGAAAATTTGACAGCACTTCCCCTAAAATCTCACTAGCCAAAAACTTCAATCCTTAACCCAATCTCCAGCACCTGCATAAAACTTCAATCTCCATATTCTCCAATCTCCATATACAAACCAATCCATATAATCCCAACCATTAACTCAAAAAGGGCAGCAAACACACTCCTATACATCTAATCATTCTCAAACTATAAAACAACACATTCCTCCTAACTTTTGTCAAATCCAAACCATACAACAATACATTGCTATAAAACATATACAAATTGCACAAAAATACATTAAAACTTAAAACTCTTGTATTTACACGAACGATATAAGTTATTACAAAACTTTAGAGGGCATTTTAGCCCGATTACAATCCAAAATATCAAATGTCAAAGTACAAAGTAAGTCAATTCTCCAAAATGCAACCTAAAGCTTTGTTTCCAAAAATGACTTCTAAAGTAAAAGCATCGGAGTAATGCCTCAATCCCGATACTGTAACTTGGGTTCTTGCTCGTCACCTGTGGAGGGGAAAGGGGTGTGAGCTCGATGGCTCAGTGAGTAACAGCTTAATAATTAAGAAATAACCAAAAACATTCTTTATTCATTCATTTTCAAAGCAAATTTCATATTGTTAAAAACGTTTCAAAATTTATCAAAACTCTTCACAATTTCATTACATCAAACCAATCACACATCAAACTATCATATAAGCACAGAGGAAGTGGTTCGGGTAGATTCGAAATAGAACGTACTACACATTCCCTCGAAGCGGTCATGTGTAGCCGTGAACTTATGGGAGTCCGTGAGGAGCTCCAATGCCACTAGCGGGCAGGCAGGAGAAGCCTATAATTAGACAGGTGCACCTGACTCTTAAGGGACCACCACAAACTCAAAGAAAGCATGCATATCACATAATTCACACAATTCATAAACATTAGCCACAATTGGCCCTTACAAAATCCACTTTAACATAATTGCCCAAAATGTCATTTTTCCGAAATCACATATTCAAACCTTTTTCACTTCACAAATCATTTCACAATTATTTCCAAAATGTAAAGACATCTCATACAAGTTCAAATCATCACAAAGAGTCATTTATACAAACTTTATAAATCATTGGAAAGCATTAGATAGCATTTATTTCAAAACAATTAAGTAGCTTATTAACTCAATCATTAAAATATTACCCACCTTAGTTCCTAAGCTTTGAGCTTGGTCAATTGGCCTTTCCCTAACTCCAATTGCCTCACTTCACCTTCAAGCCACCCACGAAATTCTTCTTGCTTCTAATGGAAGCTTAAACCCTTCTTCTTCCTTTTCCTCCTTAAAGAACTCTTAGAATCTCTTCTTTTAAGCAAGAAATCACAAAGCCCTACCTCTTTTTCTTCTTCTCCTTCTTCTTCTTCTTCTTCTTCTTCTTCTTTCCTCCTATCCGAAATCTCCCTTTCTCTTTGGTAAAGTCGTGAGCTTCCTCTCCAAATGACTTAACTAAATAGCTTTTTAAACTTTAAAACCTAGGTCAAAACTACGTAGTTTCACTATCTATTCTTCATACTTGCAAAAATGTCCTCATCTCCTCACATACACGATCCCAAGCTTGTCTTCCATTCCTTTTTGATTTAATTAAGCTCAAAAGACCTAATTACCCCTCCTTGAAAGCTTTAAACCTTGACTTCTTAAGTGATCTACCCAAATTGCCCCCAATTGATGTAACCCTAAACAATGCTCAAATTTGAAAATTTCTATCTTTCATCTCCAAATTCCAAAAATATCATACTTTATATCAATGCGAAGATCAGAAAGTCACCTACAACTTTCATGAAGGACAGAAAAATTAATTTGGCCTTTAAAGAAGTCAAATTTCCAATTAAAAGTTCTATCCTCTTATAATCATGCTAAAACAGTAACATAAACTTCCAAAAATCATAACTCCAAAATCCATGGTCCATGAATTGCATACTTCACATCAATAGAAAGATCAAAACACAATTTAAAACTTTCAGGAAGAACTTAAAGACTAATTCAACCTCTAACTAAGTTAATTTTTCAGTCAAACATTCTGCCGAATAAAGTGTCATTCTATACCCCATTCAAACTTTCAAATTTTATAACTTTCAATTCTCACATCCACTAGTTGCATATTATACATCACTGTAAAGCTATAAACGTCCCTCACAACTTTCTATAAGGCTACTTGCTCCCATGTGGTTACATCAGTACAGAAAGTAGCACATCAGTATAGAAAGTAGCCTCAAAGTAGTACACACAAACTTACTCTTAATAGCATCTTTAACAAACAAAGCAAATTAATCCTTAACTTTGAAAGCTCATAACTTTCACTTCCGATATCGAGAAATATCATACTTTAAGGCGAGCGAAAGCTCTCAACAGAAGCTACAAGTTTCACGAAGATCATTTTATCAAATTTTGCCTAAATCAAAAAGTCAACTCTCGATCATTTCTTCTGAAAAAGTCAAACTTTCTTAATTCTCCCAATTCTCACACTTTTACTAATCATTTCTTTTCTCCTAAATTTTCTTGTAGCATAAAAACATCTATTACACAATACATATACAAAAACACTTATTTCATTTCATTTAATAATTTCTAATTTTCACTTAAAAATCGGGGTCCAACACAGTACCCTATTGTCGAAACAATTCCCTCCAAAAGTAACTCACAAATAAAGGATCACGATCGCTTATGATTGATAATAGAACTCCATTTAGACGTACTACTTCTTTGACAAACACTTTAAGCATACTTTTAGCAGTATAAGGATGCTTTAATAGAATGAAATGGTCATATTTAGATAGCCTATCCACAACAAATAGCATTGCTTTATATCCTTTAGACCTAGGAAGTCCCGTGATGAAGTCCATTAAGATGTCTTCCTAAATCTAGTTAGGAATGGGTAAAGATTGCAGCAAAACCCTAAGAGATGTGGCAACATATTTCTACCTTTGGCATATGTCACAAGACTTGAAAAAGTCTTGAATGGACTTCTTCATTCCAATCCAATAAAGATTGCTTGCAATTCTTCTATAGGTAAGCAAAAAACCTGAATAGCCTTTGATAAGAGAAGCATAAAACTCTTTGACGAGTAAAGGAATGATACTAGATTGAGTGGAAACCATTAACCTTCCCTTATACAAGAGAACTCATTGGTGCCATAGAAACCCAATTCTCGAAGTTGGATTTCGCTGTAAATCTTTTATAATACCACTTAAAATAGGATCTTGGTCCACGTCCTACTAAAGGGTTCGACTATCAGCCCACAATGGATAAGAAACAATGCTCTTCAATTCACCTTCTTCATGTACCCATGACAAAGCATCAGTAACTTTGTTTTCTAGACCCGATTTGTAAATGACCTCAAAATGGTAACCCAAGAGCTTAGCCATCCAGCATTGTTAGTCAATCATGGATATCCTTTGTTGCAGTAAATGATGAAGGTTTTTTTTTGTTTGAATAAACCACAAATGGTCTGCCTAATAAATAATGGCACCAATGATGTATTGCTAACACTAATTCCGCTAGTTCCTTCTCATAAGCCGATTTAGAGAGATTTCCTTCAGATAAAGTTTTGCTGAAGTATGCAATCGGTCTCCTATTTTGCATTAAAACCACACCTACCCTCTTGCCCGAAGCATCATATTCCACCTCAAAAGATTGGGAAATTTCTGGTAGAGCTAATACTGGAGATATAGTCAAAGCCTTTTTTAAGGTTTCAAAGGACTCCAAAGCTACTGAGTTCTAATGAAACCCTTCTTTCTTTCTTAGTTCTGTGAGAGGTTTTGCTAGTTTACCATAATTCATAATGATTTCTGATAGTATCCTATCAACCCTAGGAATCCCCTCACCCCCTTCACATTTAGAGGAATAGGTCAATTCACAACACTTGAAACCTTGGCTGGATCAATTGCTACCCTTTATTCTGAAATAACATGACCCAAATATTCCACTGTTCTCTTTCCAAAACTGCATTTATGTTTGTTAACCACAAATTGATTTTTTAAAGACCTCCAAGATATTTGTTAAGTGCAGAAGATGTGTATTCCAATCAGAAACTAGTACATCACCCACCAACAAAATACATCCAAACTTACATGCAAAAAAGTAAAAGAAAACAAATCAAAATTACCCAAAGATTTCAACCAAGGACCGATCCTTATTGGTGTGGGTTGTTAGAGAGATAAATGGGTCGAAGAGAATGAAGAACTTTGAGTGAATCAAGCCTCGCAAGTGCTTACTCTACCCATCAACCCCATGAGTTATTCTCCATTTGTTAACACAATGGAGACAGGCAAAGAGAGAGTTAGAGACATGACTATAATAGAAGTAGGTTGGTGAGTGGTGATTTTTCTACAACAGTCAAAATGTGGTTGTTTTTTAATTGCTAAATTCTTGACAAGATGAAGAAAAAAAGATAGGAATAAGAGATATGAAAGGAGAAAGTAAAGCAACATCTGGAGAAACCAAGACTCTTCTTTTTGAAAGTTCTAAAGAAATCAAGATGTAGACATCTGAGTACATATTGAGATATTAAATGTTTTTAGGTTGTAGTCTTGTGGAGGGATGTATGACTTGCTTGTTTTTTTAAAACATGTACAAATTTTTAATTTCATTAATATAATTTAATTTTTAAAAAAACCTAAAATTATGGTAATTAAGAAAAACATTATGTTTATAATGTATATGAATTTAAGTTAATTTTTTAATTACATTATACATATAATTTTACAAATTTGCGAAAATAATATTAATAAAAATAAATAAATTATTTTTATTTTAAATTTCAATTATTATGATTTTTAGAAACAGTTTGATGTAAAATTATTGTGGTTATTATTTATATGAGAAATATCTTAAAATTATTGTTATTTCATATTAATTGTGATTATTATTTATTATTATGATTTTTAGAGATGAGATTGAAGTAAACTTATAAAGTATACAGTACAAATGTACAATATAGCAATAGGCTATTTTTCAATTTAAAAAATTAGAGAATATTTCATAAATTAAAAAATGACTCAAAACGGTACCCGATATTGATAAATATCAGTACAATATAGTATCAAGGTCAGTACGGTAATCGCAACTTGGTGAAACCTGGTAAGTTGCATCTTGTAATTTCCTACGACTTTTTAAAACTCTGCTAGATCTTGCACGACCAAAAAATCAATCTTAAATCAATCAAGGTTTCAAATTGAAATTTGTGAAATAATTATGGATGATGAAGAGTTAATTAAAGAAAATAAACGCACAATTACTATAGATTACAATAATAACATGACCTTAGTTCAATTTTAAAACTTTGACTCTAATCAAAAATCATATTTGGAAGAAGATGTACATGTTAAAGAAATTGGAAATTCCATACGTTGGGAAATTAAGGCGGGATTCGATCTCGCATATAACGGAATGGTTAAAAAAATTCATTTTGATTTCATGAGGATTAAAATCACTTAAAATCTATAAAATGATTAACACATGAATCTTAATTTATACCTTATTCTAAACTTTGATCATTTTTCTTGTTGTTTCTCTAGAACCTTTTCTAAATCGACTCATCTCAACCACAGTAACTGTACAAGTGTCCGACTTCTAATATTATCCATATAATGTATTAAGAGAACTCTGCAATTATTACAAAGAAGGGTAGGTAAGGAGTGTTTGCTCTCTTAGAGTTTAATCCTATTTATAACAGGCTTTGAATATTTAGTAATTTGATTAGAATCATAAATAACTCTAATTAAATATCAATTCTACCCAAATAAGATCCAATATATCATATTGATCCTTATTTATTAAATATCTCATATTTAATCTTAAAGTTTCTCAAACTTTACAATTACGTCCAATTTGATTAAAATACTTTTCTTTCTTCAACTTGTTCTTTATGTGTGACTCATTAGGTTCCTAAATATATTGACAACATATATAAATTATAATCCTAAATCATACTCAGGACTAGATAAATTAAAATTCTTTAATTTATCTTTAATTCTCTAATTAAACAATTTATATCTATAGATTATCATTGACTTTTAACAATGCATCATGACCACCTAGATATTTAGAAATGTCAAAATAGTTTAAACTAACCTTTTTGTGCATGATTTTTTTCATATAAGTTAAATATTTCATCATACAATGTTTCGATTAGATATAGAGCATAAAGTTAATATGTACTCTATTTGAGTCCAATAATGTTAGCTCTTTACTATTAGCAATTGATTCAATTAATAACATTTGTAAACTATGTACAAAGTGTCATTTCACCTTAACTAAGGATTTTCTGAATTAATACTAATCGAGAATAACAAAATATTCTCCCTAATCACTTTAAGGTGATGAATTATATATTGATAACTCACTATCTCCATCTAGTTTATATTGTATTCAATGACAACATTAGAACAAGTCATAAATAGTATCAAAATATAACAATCTTTATACAAAACAATTTTGGAGATTTAAAGTCAAAAAATCACCCATACAATTATCACAATTTTTAGGTTAGTTTATCGAATAAGATGAACTTACAACATTAATCAACATAATACAGATTGGACAAACGATAGACCTGAATAAATGCAGAACTGCAAAGAGTCCAGATAAGGTGGGAATCAATGCTTTTCAAGAGAATCTGATCAAAGTCTGAAAAGCAAGGCCAAAGCTTTAATTCTCATATGAGGCATCCTTGGAACTAGTTGGCATATATAGGAAAATTCTTTTTCTTGGCTTTGAGACAGGATAAGTATTTAAATAGGTTGTGGTCAACTTGTATGACCTTTTCTTTTCTTTCTTTTTTTTTATTTTGGTTTATATATAATAAGATTGCTAAAAAGTTAGGTTCGTAACTAGGTTGTTGGCCAGTAATCAGTGGGAAAAGTTGGATGGACCACATAGAAATAACACTTTATAGATTCTCAATCTCCACCTTTTTGGATTATTTTGTGGTCCCATGACAAGAATTTACTTTGAACTCTAAATGGTCTCTTGTGCAAAGTTCTAATTAGCGGTCTAACAGAAGAAAGGGGGTGAAAATAATTGAAAAATGCAAGACATCAATATCCCATATTAGCTGATGCTAAACAATGTAAAGCTATATCACCACTCTGTCTTTAATCTTGGCTGAAGTATTACAAGCACATAGGGAACTGGAATTTCTAACATCTTGTCTACTAAAATTCAAGAATACAACGAAAGCAGGTTCTAGGAAGGAGCTAGGATGTGACTACATAGTTCTTATAACAGACAGTTTGGCTACCTGTGCGACTTGTCTTAAAAGGCTTACTTGTTGTTTTCACTTGACTTGTAATTAGGAAATGGGACTCGACTGTAAGACTATTATTGGATCGATTGTTTTTGGCGTACATTTATCCATGATAATTTTTGTAAGGATTTAATTCCCTCTCTTCTTCTTCCTTTGATTTGTATCTTCAATGGTTCGGATAACCTTTCATAAGTTTCTAAAACTTATTTATACTTTCACCAACCATCATGTTGGTTCATTTTAAAAGAGAGAGGGAAAGGGTCTTTAACCCATTTGAGATTCTTTTATTTAATACCCAAAAACTATTATCTTGGGTTCTTTTCATGGGACTCAAACTATAAGTCATATGGGCCATTAAATATTCTAGCAATCTCCCACTTGGACCATGTTACAACTTGGTGATTCAACAATAAAACTTTAAGTGCACATAGTACATGGTATCGATCAAGTCATCCTTAATTGAATTAAGATGATGAGATCATGACGGTCACAAGTTAAACAACATGATTCCTTCCATGTATCACATAATCAACTCAACTCATAAAACTTTAAGTGGGTAATTCTATAAGTGTTATCTCACAAATAATAATTAATGTATACAACATAATATATTTAACAAGTAAGTGAGCAAAAACATATGACTATAATTGAATTCATAAGTGTCATAACAATATCAGCAAGACAATTATATGTATATATACATGTCAGAACACTATGCTAACAAGGACTTATCTATAAGGCCTATCCATTCAACATGACTAACAAATGCTTTGGATGGTAAGCCTTTAATTAATAGATCTGTTATCATAAGATCAGTACCAATATGCTTAATTAATACTTTATATTTTTGCACTTCTTGTTTCACAGACAAATACTTCAAATCTATGTGTTTTGCACCCTTTGAATACTTGTCATTCTTAGAGAAGAAAACGGTTCTGAAATTATCACAATAAATTCTTAACGGTCTAATAATACTGTTGACAATACCAATACCTAAGATAAAGTTCCGTAACCATAATTTATAAATCGTGGCCTCAAAGCATGTCACAAATTCAGCCTCTATAGTGAAAGTAGCGATGACATACTGCTTTCTGCTTTGCCACAAAATTGCTCCTCTAGCTAACAGGAACATATAACTAAATGTAGATTTTTGTGAGCCTACACAACTGGCATAGTATAAATCCAAGTAACCTATCACATCGAGATGGGTTGATTTTCTATATGTGATCATATAGTCCTTGGTGCCTTGTAAGTATCTAAGGACTTTCTTTGCAGCTTTCTATTGGTCTATTCCAGGATTGTTTTGATATCGGCCTAGCATTCCAACAACAAAACTAATATCTGGCGGAGTGCATGTTTGAGCATACATTAAGCTCCTAACTATTGACACATAAGAAATAGACTCTATGTCTTTATGTTTCAAATCATTTCATGGACATTGCACTAGACTAAATTTGTCCCCTTTCTGAATTGGAACCATCCCCGTGGAGCATTTTTTCATTTGAAATCTTTCTAATACTTTCTCGATATAACCTTTCTGAGGCAATCTTAACAATCCTTGTGATCTATCACAAAATATTTCTATTCTTATCATATAGGATGCCTCACTCATATCTTTCATTTCAAAATTATTTGAGAGAAAATTATTTACATCATGTAACAAAACCATATTATTAGCAGAAAGAAGGATATCATCAACATATAAGACTAATATAATGAATTTGCTCCCACTGACCTTCATATAGATACATCGATCAACAATGTTCTCTACAAAATCGTAAGACGAATGATATCATTAAACTTAAGATACCATTGTAGGGAAGTCTTTTTCAGTCCATATATTGACTTCTTTAATTTACACACTAACTTGTCCTTTTTGTGGTTTTCAAACCTTCTGGTTGATTCATATACACATTTTCTTCTAAGTCATCATTTAGAAAGGCAATCTTTATGTCCATTTAGTGAAGCTCTAAATTATAATGAGCCACCAGGACCATAACAATTTTTAAAGAGTCCTTCTTTGAAACTGATGAGAATGTCTCTTTATAGTTAATGTCATTTTTTTAGTATAACCTTTGGCAACAAGTCTGGCTTTATACCTTTCAATGTTGCCTTGTGAGTCACATTTGGTCTTAAAGACCTATTTAAAACTCACTTATTTGCACCTTCTGGAAACTTAACTAATTCCCATACTTTGTTGCCATCCATTGATTTCAACTCTTCGTTCGTAGCATTGAACCATTTTTTTGAATTGTTACATTCCATGGTTTGTTTGAACCAGCCTTGATTTTCATCAATACTCAAGTCACATTCATGTTCAAGTGAATAAATTTCATAGTCACTTGAAATAACATATATTCTTTGCCTTACAAACCTTCGTAATGCTACGTTTTGTGACATTACTTGATCATTTGTAACTTGATCACCATTAGGTGGTTCGTCATTAACATGTTCAACTTGTGGAATCAAAACATTAATTTTCTATTCCAGTATGTTACATACCATTGACGCAATAAGAGGATCAACAATTGGTGGGATCATGTCTGATATGGTAGTGTCTACTCGATTCTCGTGAATATCCAATTTTTGCGGTTCTCCACTCCCACTGATTTGACCACTTTCAATGAACCGAGCATTACCAGACTCAACTATTCTTATACTATAGGTAGGACAATAAAATCTGTACCCTTTTGATTTTTTAGGATAGCCAATGAAAAAGCCATTAATAGTTCTTGCATCATGCTTCTTTTCATTGGATTATATAGCCTTACTTCTGCTGGACAACCCTAAATATGAAGGTGTCATAAACTGGGTTTCCTTCCTATCCATAATTCATAGGGTGTCTCAAGAACTGCTTTACTAGGAATCCTATTAAATAGATGCGCAACGGTCTTTAATGCATGCATCCACAATGATAGCAGTATAGAACTATAACTTAACATACTCCTAAACATATCTATAAGAGTACAATTTCACCTTTCGACTACACCATTTTGTTGTGGCGTACCAGGCATTATGTATTGCGCATATATGCCTCGACTTGCAAAAAACTTTACAAATGGACCTGCACATTGTCCATTCATCGACTTTTCCATAATATTTGCCACCTCTATCAGATCTCACTATCTTTACTTTACTATCTAGCTATCTTTCTACCTCATAACGAATACCTCTAGGATGTCCACAGACTGAGATTTTTCATGCAACAAATAAATATAACCATATTGTGAGAAGTCATCAATAAGATAATGAAGTATTTTTCCCTGCCCTAAGAAGGAACATCGAAAGGACAACAGATGTCCGCGTGTATTAATTCCAGTAATATGTTACTTCTTGTGGTTGGATGCCTTGATATATGTTTGGTTTGCTTACCTTTAATGCAATCTACATATATATCCCAATTAACAAAATCCAATGGAGGTAAGATGTCATTTTAACTAACCTTTATACCTTTTCCTTAGATATATAACCTAATCTTTTATGTCACAAAAAAGTAGAACATTCATTTTATGCACTATGTTTACTTCATATAAGATGGTCAACATGAAACAGATATGCAGCAAAATCAACATCAAAATTGAAATGAGATAAACAATCAATTAAAGTACCAAAACCATAATATTACTTATATTTATACAATGAAAAAACATTGTTTTCAATCTTAAATTGAAATCCTACATCATCCAATTTTGCAAAAGAAGCTAAATTCCTAGCATATTCAAGAACATAAAGGCACTTTTCTAGATCTAGGTAATGCCTAGTGTCCAAGATCAGTCTGTACATCCCAATGCCCTCTATCCGTGCCTTCATTCTATTCCCCATATATAATAACTTTTCAGTTCCATTTATGGTTCGAATTAAAAGGAATCCCTATTTAACATGTGACATATGAGTAATTGCTCCAGAATCTAACCACCAGGTATTATTAGGCATTTCGATAAGATTTGATTCAAAACATACTGAGACATAGTATGTACCTTTCTTTTCGAACCAAACCTTTTTTTTAGAATAATCTTTCTTGAAGTGACCAGCCTTTTTGTAGAAGTGACACCTTTTATCTTTATTGATTCAACCCTCATTAACTTTGCTGAAAGTTTTGTCCTTATCTTTACTTTTCTTTCCTAGTTTATGCTTGCTATTACTAGCACTTGGATGAAATATGAGAAGAATAGAGTGCCTCTTCATTTTCTTTAATCTCCCTTCCTCCTGAGCTAACTTGACCTTAATTTCTTGAAGGTTCCATTTTTCTTTAATAGTGTTATAATTCACTTGGAACTGGCCAATCTTTAGAGGAAGTGAGTTGATGATAAATCATAGCAGAAAGGACTCACTCACATTCATACCCATATATTTCAACTTTGCAGCTGGTTTGGCATACGAGTTATATGATCATGAATAGGCTGTGACTAGTCAAACTTTTTGGTCGTTAGCTCACTCATTAAAGTCTCTACTATGGATTTGTCAGCTATATCAGATTGGGAGTATTTCTTAAGCTTTAACATGAACTCCTTTGCATTATTCATCTTAGGCATTGACAGCTTCACATTTTCTGCGATTGTCATTCGCATCAAATTCAAGCTTAGCTTGTTAGATTGTTCCCAAGCCTTATAATAAGACTTGTCAACTTCAGAATTAGTCTTAGTTATGGCTGTGGGCCTTGCGTCTGAAACTATAGCCAAATCCAAGTCCATTACACCCAGTTGGAACTGGATTTTTTCAGACTAGTCCTTATAGTTCGGACCATTGAAGTTGATCAAGTCATTGTCTAAGGCGAACAAATTAGTAGATGTTGCACATACAATATATAGCCCATGCATTAATGCTTTGAGTAGACTTAAATAGATTCAAATTAATAATTCATTTTGATTATGCATTTAAATTCTCCTTTGGGTGAAATTTAAATACATAGTTGTAACCTATTACGATGCATATATATAGTTCACTATAATAGACTATCAATCATATTCTAGTCAATATGCATGTTATCTTTGGATATACAATCATATTAACCAAATATGTTGATAAAGTCCTTTTAATGTCATTAATTATAAGCAATGGTCCACCTTTGAATGATCTCCTAGTGTTATAATTAATAACATCAATTGTTTAGTTCAACCTTAATGTCATTTTAGCATCATATCATAATGAACAATTGAAACAATCACAATTAAATGATTATTTTTCAAGCTAGGCCACTTTGGTGACTAATAAGCTTTCCATGCAATAAACATTTAATTGGACAATTATCATACATGACAAAATTTAATTTAATTAGTTTGGTCACTTTGGTGACTACCAAACTATTCTAAATTGCCATAATGTCATGTATTACACTCAACATATAATAGGAAATTTTAATTCCAAGCATTGCATAATATAAATGATCAAAGTGTCAAGTAAAACATAATATGTTACAAAAAATTATATTATGTATAGCAAATATATGCGTAACTTTTATGAGTTATGACCCAAAATTAAAATACCTTAAGTATGATCAATATTCAAGCCCATGAAATTATTTTAAAAAAATAAGTAAAAAAATAAAAAAATCTGACTGGACAGGCGTGTATTGCTCCTCAGCGCTAAACACTGAGTTCGTTTCCGATTTTTTTTAATCTTCTTTCTTCATACCGTTGCTCTCCATACCGAAAACCTTCCCAAGCTTTACCAAAAGCATCTCTTGCCAACATTATAATCATAGAGAATAGTTTCTCTCAAAACCGAAAACTATCCCAACAATAATGGTTCAAGAAAATCACAGTAATATTCAACTTTTAGTTTCAAGAACTATACATTTTCGTTTTTGCCTAACAACTATAAACACATATCTTTGAAGAAATAGAACATAGCAAACAACCATAGCAACAGATACTGCAACTTCGAATTGATTCATGAAAATTTATGGGAAGACCAAGCCCTTTTTTTGGAACCAAGCTTTTTGGTTCTTTTACAACAAGCATAAACACATCTTTATAGAAACATGAACTTTATCGCAAATAAAGCACAGCAAACTCATCATGATTTCATGTTTGATTTTTGTTTTCGTAACACATTACACTCATCAATGCATTGAATTGGTTTTCATTCTTGAAATGTAAACAACAATGCAACACCGTGACTCTGATACCAATTGTAAGACTATTATTGGATCGATTGATTTTAGGGTACCTATATTCATGATAGTTTTTGTAAGGATTTAATTCCCTCTCTTCTTCTTCTTTTGATTTGTATCTTAAATGGTTCAGATAAACTTTTATAAGTTTCTAAAACTTATTTATACATTCACCAATCATCATATTGATTCATTTTAAAAGAGAGAGAGAAAAGGTATTTGAACTATTTGAGATCCCTTTATTTAATACCCAATAAACATCATCTTAGGTTCTTTTTGTAGGACTCAAACTATAAGTCCCATGGATCATTAAATATTATAACATCGACTTGACTCGATTTTCTTGAAGTCCATGATGCGAATCTCACAGTGCCTCTTCACTTCATCTGCAGATTTTCCATCCACAGTTTTGGCAATATTGTGCCAGCGGTCAGGTTTGTCCTTGTCATATAAAGCGAGGGCCTTTTCGAATTGTTTGTTTTGTTTAGACGTCCAAGAAGAGCCGCAGCAACGTGAAGAGGTGAGCGAATTTGATGCCATACCATACCAGAGAGTTTGTCTAGTCAAGGAGATGACGAGTCAAGGGTTGTAGTCTAACATTGAGATGGCCAAGCCAAGAGAGCTCCTTATATGCGGGAGGAAAAGGCTTGTGGGGCTGTGCCAGTTGGCGAATATATCCTCCAAAAGTCTGATACGGCGTGACTCGTCTGCCTAAGAACCACAAGATCTAAGGACAAGGACGTGCAACTGAAGGAGAAGAATCAGTATCAAAGGACGGGCCCTTTTTTATTTTCTTAGCCAAACTATATTCTCTAATTTAATCAGTTGCAAGTGGGTTTCTTTTTGTTAGCTACTGCATGCTCTGTCGATAACAAGATTACAGGTACCACGGTATTCGCCATAGAAAAGCCGACCCTTCGTTTTTAAGTTCCAACCCTGTTACCATTCTGTTCAAGCACTAGCTTATCACACATTGCGGCAATCCAGGATCTTTTGCAACTAAGAAAGACGCTCAAGCTGACATTCTCGCAATCCCCAGTAAAGTTATAGAAAAACAAAAATAAACGTAAATTATATGGAATTCTAGATTGAATCCAAATAGGCTAGATACCCTTTTTTTCTTCATCAGTTTGTAACCTCAGTTTGCAGGTTAATTTAAATATCGAGACCCATAAAGTTTTATCTTTATATCTCATTATATTCATGATAGTTTATCTAATGATAGATCCATCTAGCTTAATCAAAAGATTAGTTAAAAGTTGCTTGTTTCATCGAAGAGCAAGGGGTACTACTGTTGGCTTCCTAGAATCAGCATTCAGAAGCTATGGTAGCTACAATGTAAGGCCAACTACCGTCTTTTAGTTGGTTCCTTGTCTTCTCAACCATTATCATGTGTTGTGAATATTGTCCATACGTTGATAGCTCATCATTACACGAAGTAAAAGGATATTGAAGAAGAAACACTTTTTGTGTAATGATAACATACAAACATCTATTGCCGCTTTATTAATGATTTCTCTCTCATTTTGTTTGAGCTGGGAAAAGGGGAAGGTAGGAGAAGAGTGTGGTAGCTAGTTTCAGCACTGAAATGCTGTTTGCTTTTAAAGAATGAAAAGAACCGCCACCTTACCTCTCTCCTTATTCAATGTTAACTCACACACATCTGGTCCTCATAGCTAAGCATGATCAACCACTATATGTTAAGGGTTTTGGCCCGATTGCGCTATGTAATATACTTTACAAAATAGTGGCCAAAGTCTTGGCTAATAGGCTAAAAATCATTCTACCTCATATTGTGTCTGATGCTCAATCTACTTTCATACCTAGGCGCACTATTCATGATAATGTCATTGTGACTTTTAATCTGATACATAGCATGAAAAGGAAGTTGCGAGGGAAATTGGAGGCAATGGCTTTAAAATTGGACATTAGCAAAGCTTATGATAGGATCGGATGGCAATATCTGGAATTTATTATGGGCAAGATGGGTTTTCACCGCAGATGGATAGAGACCATTATGTTGTTTGTCAAAACAGTGCATTATAGTGTTTTACTGAATGAAGCTGAAGTGGGTCCAATTGTACCCCTCGTTCGAGGGCTTCGTTAAGGTGATCCCCTATCCCCCTGAAGGCTTAACTTTCTTACTAAGAAGGGCAGAAATTAAAGGTCGGCTGCATGGAATTCAAGTGGCAAGAAGTGCCCTGCCCATATCGCATTTACTATTTGTCGATGATAGTTTCTTTTTCTTTCAAGCATCTACATCTGATTGTGACTCCATTAAACAAATCCTAGTTGATTATGAAGAAGCTTCAGGGCAGGCAGTAAACTTCCAAAAATCTAGTATTTTCTTCTCCACCAATGTGAGTCCACAGCTGATGCACAACATGAAGGCAACTCTTGGCGTATCACAGGCCCTAGATCAAGGGAAACACCTGGGATTGCCCTCACTAATAGGCAGGAAAAAAGAAACAAATCTTCATTTATCTCAAGGAAAGATTAGCAGGCAGACTTAGACAATGGGGTAACCGACTTCTCTCACAAGCAGGTAAGGAAATTCTCCTCAAAATGGTCTGCCAAGCTATGCTCACATACAACATGAATGTCTTTTTGCTTCCTATCACCACCTGTGATGAACTCCAAAAGATGATGAACTCCTTGTGGTGGGGAAGCAAGACCAATGGTGGAGCTCGAATGCACTAGTTAATCTAGGATAGAATGTGTGGATCTAAAACTACCGGAGGAAGGGGTTTTCGACACTTACACTGGTGTAACCTAGCAATGCTAGCCAAGCAGGGATGGAACCTAATACACAAACCTACTTCTCTTCCAGCAACAATACTCAAAGCTAAATATTTCCCTATGACCTCTTTCCTAGAAGCACCAAACGGATCCAATCCTAGTTTTCTTTAGAGGAGTATATTACATGCTAGAGAATTGCACAAGTTAGGCACTAGGTGGAGAGTCGACAATGGTGAGACCATTTCTGTTTGGACTGATCCGTGGATACCGCATAAACCGAATTTTCGGGTACAATCACCAACGGTGGAGGGCCTTGAACATTTAAATGAGAAAGACCTTATCCTCACCGAAGAGAACGAATGGGATTTCCAGTTCTTACAAGGTATATTTTGCAGCATAGATGTGGAATCATTAAAGACCATCCCTTTGACCAAAGTCAACCACATGGATACCATGATATGGCATTTCACCACAGATGGCTTCTATTCCGTTAAGTCAGGATATAGAGCAGCCCTCCAATGGTTAAGCACCATCTAGCACGAGCATTAAGGGGGCCCGTGGAAGAAAATGTGGAAGCTTCCCCTTCCTCCCAAAATAAAATAATTCCTATGGAGAGCTTGTCGAGGGTTACTCCCGGTGCGAGAGGCTTTACAACAGCGAGGAGTGGACATAGCTGAACAATGCCTATATTGTGTTGAAACCAAAACCATTTCTCATGCATTGTTAACATGTGTACATGTGAGAGCATGTTGGGTGTTACTTGATGTGTATCCAGATGCCCCATGTTTTGTTACTTTTTTGCAGGATATTTTGAATGGCCAGATAGAGGAAGTGGGGCGGGCGTGCATACTACTTTGGTATTTGTGGAAAGCCAAAAACTCCTTCATCTAGCAGCAAAGGCTCAAACCCCGGGTCCTAGTGTCAAATTCAAACTGCTACTACGATGAGTGGAAGCAAGCCCAAGATTCGACAACCACTTCTAGAATTCCACGAGCAAGGCACAATGTTGTCAGATGGTCTAGCCCTACCGCCGGATCAGTGAAATGCAACTTTGATGTAGCCATTCAATTAGGCCAAGGAACTACGTGATATGGTATAGTAATTAGAGGCGCAAATGATCTTTTTCTCAACTGTTTTTCTGGATTTGCTATCTCAAACTACACACCACTTATAGCCGAAGCTATGGCATTCAAGGAAGCTCTAACATGGCTAATGCATTTGAGTTTTACCTTTGTGGAGGTGGAAACAGACTGCCTCCAGCTAGTGCAACATTTCCACAGTGCACATTCGGGCATCAATGAGGTGGGAGCAATATTGGACGACTATAAATTACTTATTGATAGATTTCAATCTTGCTTGTTTACATGGGTTCCTAGGAATGTAAATAGAACAGCTCACTTATTAGCTACAGCAGCTACTGGTTATCCCAATAGATCTAGATGGGATATACCACGAGATTTTTTAATCAACACTGTCCAATGTGAAGCCGAGTTTCATCAGTAAATACATATTGTTTCAAAAAAAAAAGAACCTGTCTCCTACTCTGTTCGATAGTTCCATTCTAACCGGGGGGGTTGGACACACCTTAGTTATGATTTATTATAGTTTTTCGTATATTTGTTAGCTTTAAAATGTTGTTTCTCTGCTCTGTCTTTTGATTAAGGCCTCTGATTAGAATAAAAGAATGAGAATGAAAAGTACCCTTCAACCATTTAAATCCTTACGAATGAAAGCCAATTAGATTTAAAAAAAACAGGAAAAGAGTGCACCAAAGAATTTTATAGACCACCAGAACATGGTGCCAGTGAGATTTACTAGGCTAGTATTCCATTACAAGACAGGTAGTCAGGATTCAAATCCTCTTTAAACTCTGTTTTTGGACTAGTATTCACTAGTTTTTTACCATAAAGTTTAGACTCCATTTTTTGTGGTTAGTGGAGTTATCAACGAGCTTGGAACATCTAATATTCAGGTCCTGCCTTTTTGCTAATCTTCAGCTGGACCACTTGAATATCTTTTTGTAGATCTTCTGACTGATGATTCTTATGATGCTTGGCTCGTGTTTTTCTCTTTCTGTACACACGTTGTGACTCTTGATGGCCAATGATTCCACATGCTATTATTCCAACCTGGTTTTGGACTCCATTTCTAGCTGAGATAATATCTTGGCGTATACTGGGTTATTGGACCAATCCTGCATGTGGTGCCCTGGACTGTCCTGAACTTTCACAAGTGGAACTATCATGTCTTGTTTCACTGCTAGAATCCAGAAGCTACATTTATAGACAAAAGTAACAAGCATGGAAATTAATTTCTAACACTTCTTTTTAATTAGTTTAACATGAGTTCGGATTCAATAACATAATTAGTTATCTCTATTTTATTTGAAAACAATCTATCTATTAATTAAAAGTAAGACTGCATATTATTAAGTTTTTATAAATTCCGTATTTTAGTAAGATTCATACTAAGCGGTGTTGTTGTTGATGGAGCAAAATTAATCATTCCTATTTCATAATTCAAGAAACTTTGTTCCTCCCCTCGTTAGGCTTAACTTGACTGAGCCAAAATTATATTCTTAATATTGTTTTTATATTTAGTGTGTCAAATTTCTCACGTGCATCAGAATCAGAGTCTAATAAGCCATATAAGATTAGCAAAAACCTATTGGAAGAGAAACCAAATCAGAGCCAAATTGATATCCGTACAAGAAAATGAAGGCTTTGCTGCCGTCGCTTAGAGGCAAGCAAGGTTGGTATGACTTAATTATCATATTTATTATTGCGTAGGTGCGTGAGATGACTTTCAGCTTATTAGCTTAAGCTTAACTATCTTGTAACTTTGAAGAGGACGTACGTGTTGTCTAATCCATAAGCTCATTGACAAGTTTTATATGCACAAAGCAGCTTATTTCAAACCCAAAAAATGAGTTTATTAGTGGACAATTTTGTCATTTTTTATAAAATTGGACAATTATTAATTACATTTTTTAATTTTTTAATAACTTATCGGTTAAGTTACGTAATTTGATCTAGATAAAGATAATAAAATGACTAAATAAATGATCTAAATCAATGGATCAAAGTTCGTGAGAAAAATGAATCTCAATCAGTATGGACCGGACCCATATCGATCTTACGATGAAAAAATCTGATATGGATGCTATATATAAAGATTAAAGTCTTTTGCAGTTACTCATATATTAATCGTAAGCATAAGGATTCTCTGACAAGTTAAGAGAGTTTACGCTTTGATAAAACTATATTATACGTGGTATCAGAGCGGTGACGTGATCAGGTGGTTAAAAACGAAGATTTTTCGATTTTCTCTCCATAAGATTTTCAGATATTTAACTTATGTTTCTCAATATTTTTGCTTTTTATTCCATGAAAATAATATACATGTGTTTAGCCTTGAGAAATAGGTTGAAAACGAGCCCGGAAGCACGAAAAATCGATCCAAAACTCACCAAAAATTGTCTTTTTTCAACGAGAGTGCGCCTCATTATCGAGCGCTTGTATCACACGTACTCAACAATGAATAGTGCGCATTGGCCCATGACGCATCGAGCGTGTGTGTTGCACAGGTCAAACACGTTGCACAATACTGATCGGACCCGTGTCTGGCGCGTGTGACGCACGCGCCAAGGTCAGTGGGCACATCTGTGCATCGCCGCATGTGCGCGATACGCGCCAAATGCATCCTTTGCGTCTGACGCAGCACACGCCCTCGTGCGCAACATACGCGGCTAACTGATGTCATGCTAACATCAATCGTATGGAATTGCTACAATGTTTTTAAAAAACACAAATTTTAGATTTCCCATAAGGGTGTCCAGGGTGTTTTGGGTTAGTTTTCGGGTCCAAGAAATTCATAAAATAAGTTTTTCCACTTTCTAGATTTATTACATAAGTAATAAATTAAAGTTTAACTAAAAAAAAGAATTAAGGTATTCTGAATCCGATTTCGAGTGAATTTTCATGCTTTGGACATCATATGAGGGAGATACTCAACTTTTCGTGTCTCGAGTCTCATGTTCAGTGTTTGGGATAGCATGATAGTTACTCGAAAAAGGAATTTAAACATTATGAAGCCATTTTTGAGTGAATTTTCATGCAACAAACTTGCCATAAAGGAGACACATGAAATTCTTGTAACTCGGGTGATCGGTTCAGTATCCAGTGATGCACGATAATCACTCTACTGATATTTTTCTTTTACGCATGTCTCAAATAAAGTTTTCAGAGAATGTCTTCGGCACAAGTGTGTGACAATGAGACTATGCATTCAGATTTGTGCATTTATTGATTTTACATTGTCACATACTATATGCCCATAAAGAATGTAAGGACAACATTAAGATGTATCCTTTATGTTTGTGGACTTTTTGAGTGCTGATGAGGATATAGTCACAATAGTAACCTTTCGAGTCAGTATTTTGAATTGTTTTGCTTACACATTAGGGGATGTCTCTAGTATCATATTTGGTTATCTTGTCTGCAGTTATTGGCCTTACATGAGATTTTGAGATGTACATAAAGACATTGGATAGAGAAAAGTTGTTGCTTGTATGATCTATTCGCCTACAGGCGGTAGTGTCATGAAAGTTGATGATTTGTACTCTAATCGCTTTTATATGGAGGTCTAGTAGTATATATTATGTATTCAATCTACAGGTGTTTTATAATATGTGTAACCGGATTTTCAATAAAGATACTATTTAATGGCTTTGAGTATCACTTTTTTCCTAAATTTGTGTTGATTTAAACATTATCATTTTACAATCACTTTTTGGTTAAGAAAATCAGTGTCACCATTAAAACCTTGACCGAGTTCAATACGAAGAAGTGGATAGAGGATGTATTGAATGCTATGGATATAGTTGAGGTTGATATGGCCATACGAACGGATAGGTCATCTCTACTTACATTTATGAGCTTGAAAGCTCATAAAATAGCCTATGAAGCCTGGGATCGGTCTAACATATTATGTATTATAAATATTAAAAGATTCATTCCTGACCATCGACTTAGTGGACTTCCGGACACAGACATAACGAAGGAGTTTCTTGGGAATGTCTCCCAAAGATACACAGTCTCACCTAATGTTGAGATAAGTGCCTTGATGAAAGAATTATTCTTCATAAGGTATACAGAAGAATGGGGAGTGATGAAGTATTAAGAATGATCCATCTTTACAGTGGACTGAAGATGCTAAATATTTCTCTTCCTGACGTCTTCCTTGCTCACCAGACTTTCAATACACTCCTTTTAGAGTTTAATAATCGGGTGATGACATATTATTCGTAGGATTAGGATTGAGACTTCAATGTTTTGATTGCCCATTGCGTTGCTAAGGAGGAGAAACTCAAGTTTGCTATTCCTATAAACCTCGAAACAACTAAAGGGAAGGCAAAGATGAAGCCTGCTAAGATCAAAGGTAGAAAATCAAAATCTTCTCCACATACTGATGCTGGTTAAATCAGTGTTGGTAAAGGTCCGCATAACATAAAGAAACCAATAGTAAAAGGCCTAGAAGGAAAGATTGTGACCATCAGGTAACTCATTCGCTTATTAATTTATGAATCTAATTTGCAATAGTCACATTAAGTATTTGGTAGCTATATAGTGAAGCATCTAATCAAGATGCTTCCACGATGCAGGGGTTCATATCCATGATAGAGCCAAATAAAGGGAAGGAGAAATTGATGGTTCATAGCAATAAAGAAGTAGAAGTAATATCTAGGGGGAATGTATGTACTGAACCTTGTAGTAAGGTTCATTTGGGTTTTACATGACACAATTTATATGTGATCTTTTGATTAATTTTGGACAAAGAGGGTTAATGTTTTGTAGTTAATGCTTTTGTTGTACAGTTGTTTAATGCAAAACATAATGGTACAACTTTCTTGTAATATGGTTTGTATAGAATATATCTTACCCTAAATTAAATATATGCTTCTTTATATCTTGTCAAACAAGTTATGAAATGAAGAACCCTGATGAATAAGAAGTCATACATTGTTTGACATAAAAGTTTAAGCCATATTTCCAGAACTGGGGTTGAGAGATTGATTAAGTAAAGCATTTCTTAATTCTAGATTATGATGATTTGGGAATATGTGATGACTGTTACAGGAGTAAGTTAACTAATAAGGATATTGAGGTCAACTCATGCTTTTGACTTATTGAGTATGATACATAAAGATATAAGAAGAACTTATACAATTGCATTGTGCAATTCTAAATGTATTTTGACATTTATTGATGATTATTCCCTTTACAGTTATGTGTTCTTGCTTAAAGATTGAAAGTTGAGAACCAACTGGAAAAATTCATCAAGATAGTCAGATTTGACCATGGAAGATAATATTATAACAAACATGCTGTTTCAGGACTTTAAAAGGTCCATTTGCCAGATATTTGGAATCAGTTGAAATAGTGACTTAATTCACTATACCCAGTAGTTCTGAGCAAAATGGTGTTTTTTTTAAAGATATAATTGCACCCTAAAAGACTTGAAGTCAATGTAGAACATGACTAATCTACCTAATTATTTAAAAGTTTGGAAACTCAACCTTGCACACATTCGTGTATGGGGTTGCCCTGTTAAGATAGTGTAATCCTTATAAAGAAAGATTGCATGCTCACTTCGTTCATTGCTATTTAGTAAGATATCTCGACCATTTTAAGGCTACAACTTTTACTATATAGAAGGTGGGACCAAAATAGTGAAATCACAAACAGCTAAGTTTTTGAAATACAATGTCTATGATGATCGTAGGCCTTTGACCTTTCAGATGATAGCAGGGTGGATACTATAGTTATCATGTACTCGCTATTCATACAATTAGATTCAGTGGATCTAGGTATCTACACCGTGCTTGTATAAGAATAGGAATCCATACCTGTATACACAGTGGTTCTTGGGGGTACAAGATCTAATGCAGTTAGGTAAATCCACTAGAGTGAGACGACCTACTATCTCATATGATTACATAGTCTATCAAATGTAAAGGACTATGATATTAGACATGTTTTGAATGTAGTTAGTTTTACTGAAGCTATTTCTGGACCCAATGCAGATGAGTGGTGAGATGCAATGAATGACAAGATGCAATCTATGAAGCATAGTAAGGTCTAGGAGCTAGTTGATTTGCATCGGAACTACAAACTTGTCAGTTGTAAATGAAGTTTTAAGATCTAAAAGATATGGGCTTGCTCAATTGTCTGATGGTTCACTCAAGGAGAAAGGTTGACTTTAATATTACTTTTTCTCTCGTATCCTCATAGGATACATTTTGGTGATTAAGGCAATTGTAGCTCATAATGATATAGAGTTACATCAGATAGCTGTCAAAACTACTTTTCTAAATAAAGATCTTTATGAAGAGATATGCATGGTATAACTTGAAGGATTTCAGGATCCACATGGAACTGATATAATTTGCGCATTATGTAGATCAATATATGATTTACATCAAACCTCTTAAAAATGATACCTTACATTTTATGAGGTTGTGACCTCTTTCGTCTTCATGAAAAATAAAGTTAAAAAGATGCTTGTACTATAAGGTCAGGGAGAGCAAAGTTATCTTCCTATTACTACATATGGATAATATATTGTTCACGATATATTACTTGACCATATTGTATGAGATTAAACAACTTTTGGTCAAGAGCTTTGACATGAAAGAGCTTGGTGTAGCATCTTTTGTCCTAGGTATTCAAATTCACCGCGTCAGATCTCAGTACTCATCAGGCCTTTCTTAGAATGCATACATTGAGTATATGTTACAAAGGTTTAATACAGTTAACTATAAACCTGTTGTAGCATTTATCTCTCATAGTAAGAGATAATCCTTGGCATAATATCTAAAGAATAAAGTAAAGAGAGAAGTTATGAGGAATATTTCGTATTCTAATACGGTTGATAGCCTGATGTATGCTTGGCTATGTAATAGGCAGGACATTGCATTCACCATTTGACTATTTGGTTAATATCTGATTAACCCAGGTGTAGGTCATTGGAATGCAGTCTAGCGAGTGTTGAGATACTTAAAGGAACTAAGGATTATATGTTGACATATAACACATTCAATAGACTAAACCTTGTAAGGAATTTTAGCCATGTGTTCGGATGATCGAAAGCCCACTTAAGGTACAATGTCGCAGAAATGTGTCAAGTAGACACAGTTAACTTTCTCGATTATGCATGCAAAGTGCACGCTATGGGGTTGCTTCACAGACAGTTTTGACTCAGAAACTTGATTTCTGAGTTGTCTACGGTTGATTCAGTGGCTAGACTCATTTGGTTGTACTGTGACAATCTTGTTATTGTGTTGTTTAATGACGACTAAGAATATCACAGGATTTTAGCATTTCGAGGCAAGCAAGGCTAGTACGACTTAATTATCATATTTATTATTTCATTAAGAAGCACTCATTGTTCGACCAATTTTAAGATGTACAAATCTGAAATAGCCCTTAATTGATTCCTTAGTAATTATGGATTTATAATCAGGATAAATTAAACTTGTCATGAATTGTGGAATCCATTATCCATGGTTGGTCAGAGCAGATGCCATAATAAGCATGCGAGCCATTATTGTGGTAATTCTACGAATAAAAAGTGGATTTGGTTAGAGAGTATTATTAGCATTGAGAATACCGTATTTAAATATCTCCTATTAAAAAAAAAAGAAGGCTAACATAGTTATTGCAATTAGTTTTAGGATGAAAATTTACTTGAACTTGTGTGTGGTCTAACTTTTTTTCTTTATATGGGCTCGTAGACCTATTAAAAATTTAACATGAGAGCCAATGAAAATATTGACATATTGTTTGTCCCATAAGGGGCTCATTATTTAAGCAACTGGAGAAAGATTTGAAGTTTGGATGAAGCAAGGAATCCAGTAATATTGTTTGCCCTAAAAGGGGATCTATTTGACCTCAATCAGAAGCTCAACCCTAACGAGTATTGTTTACATACTTCTCTAAATTGCCTAAGTAATACTCACATGTAAGAGAAAGTGTTGAGAATACTCACATATGAGTGTCCCACATTGAAAAAATAAAGAAAAAAAGAAGAATACTAAAATATAAATCTAGTAGATTACTCTATTTATTATCAATTAATTTTAGAATAAAATCTAACTTGAACTTATGTATAGTTTAACTTTCCTCTTCTTGTAAGCCTATAAGTCCATTGAAACCACATGTTGATATCAGAATGATGTTTAAGTGATTATGGTTAAGAATGACAATAAGGAGGATATGGGATAAATAGATAACTTATACTTAGCTGTGAAAATTTTTTAATTACGTTAAAATAATACTACTTTAAAATTAAAAAAAAACGATGTAATTTCATCATTGTTTTTTAAGATTCTGCTTGGTTCATTTTATATTTTATATTTTATATTTTTTATTTTTATCTATTCCTTTCTTTGTGTACCATCCAACTAAGAACTCGTTAAAAGTTTCTAACTCATAGTTCTGACTTCTAATTTGATTACGTAAGAAATCGTGGTCAAAATAAGGCTTTAAAAAGTTAGTAACTTTTGCTTGGGTCTGTCTTTAACATTTAAAAATCCAAATTCCCTCCGAACAGTGACAATATCTTAAAAAAATTTTAG
>JANZLD010000235.1:56535119-56546395 GCA_026413575.1 Erythroxylum carthagenense | reverse complement strand
TCTATCAGAAAACTAACTTGAGCGTCGGAGAGGCAAATCGGGACATAACCCCTGACGCGCCTTCCCTGTTTTGCAGGTATATTCACGACATATTCACAGCAGAAGGAAGAGGACGATAGACTTCAATGGAAACGCACCGTTCAACCAAAATCCGGCTGAACCAATAAGTATAGAGAATAGTGATAATAACATTAGAAATACATGACAACGATATTTAAAGTAAATTTTACTTTATATAAATGGATATTAATTTTTTGTAATGTTTTAATTGTTATAATAAAAGCTTACAAGTTTAAATTCAAAGTCACTTTTTTACGACATTTATATGCAGAGAAAAATATAATATCCTTATTATAATTACACAAAATTTAGTAAATATGATAACTTTCTATAAATACAAACTAAAAATATTTTTATATTATATACCTGTATTGATAAATATATTGAATATTGCCTACAAATGTGTTTGCGTTTATAGTAAATATGCAATTAGTGATGGTGTTGAAAATTGTATAATTACTTTTAAATATAAATTAATATCTAAGGTATGTTTAAAAATCAATTTCACTCTTTAAAATGTAAATGAAGAAGTTATATTAAATGTGTAATAAGAATATGATATTTTACAAGTTTAAAATTTAACTCCCTATTTATAAGTGAAAATAATTATAATAACTTTCTTTTTAAGCGCGACTTCCTTTACTTAGTAAATCCTTATATATTGCACATCTAAATAGATAAAATAAATATTAATTAAAATTAAAATTTTATGAATTGTTAATTTAATGTAAATTATTTATATTAGTAAATGCAATAGCTACATAATATATTGTTAATTATAACAATTTAAATAAGGTGTTCAATATTTAAATAAAATTAACAAAACGCACACCAAACTTAACACATGTTTGGATAGGCTTATATCAGTATAACTTTTATTAGTAGAGCTTTTCTGAGAAAAGCTTTTCTGATAAGTTAATTGAATATTTGGCTATCATAAAAAAAAATTTTGAAAGAATTTCATACAATAGACTATTTAGTAACATAAAAATAAAAATATTTTTAATTTTAACTATATTTTATTTTGTAATAAAAATTATTTATACATATAAATATTATTTAAAATATATTAAACAATATGCAAAACATAATATATTAATTATTATATATTTTTAAACCATATGAAACATAAATACAAATATATCTAACCAATTCTTTTATATGGATTATAACATAAGTAAAACTAATATAAAAAATAAATATTACAATATATTAAAAAAAAGTTAAATAATATTATATAAATCTCAAAATAAATGTAAAGATATGTTTGCGAATATTGTAAAAATTATGTGTAAAATATAAAGACAAAAAGAACTAAAAAATAGACTCATTAATTGATCAGAAAAATCTATCTAAAAAGTACTTTTTTGAAAAGTTATAAATTTAAGCTTCTTAAAAAGCTATATTTTAATAACAAAAAATGTTATATGTATTAAAAAAATATTTTTTTATTTTACAGTCAAACTCTTATTTTTTTAAAAAATAACTTTCTTATTTATTTTTTTAAAAAATAACTTTTGCGATGAAAAAAAATACTTATTCATCCTCCGAAAGTTCAACCAAACAGGCACTCAACTCTGTAGCAAAGAACCAAGCCAAATCAAATTCAAGCCATCCGATATTTTTTCTTGCAGCTTAATCCCGACCCAATTAAATTCAAACCGTCCGAAGTCCAATTAGACATAAGAAACAATGACATCATTTTAACATAATTAACTAAAATTACATTGTTTTCGTCAAATTGACTTGGATTAAACCGAACTCTAAGCTCAAATCCAACTGATTCAAACTTGATTTGGCCAATTTTGTTCATCCCCAGGCTAACGATGAGAATCAGTGCACAGAATACCAAGCAGAAGCCTAAAGATAAGAAGATAGGTGGATAAAATCTTGTGACATAAACTGGATTCTGGCACAAAGGATCTCGTCTAAATGACAAGTGCAAGAAAGGAAATTAAGGAATACTTCGTCAATAAAAGCATTATTTACACTTCAAAAATTAATTACAAAAAGCAATGAAGTTAGGACGGACAAGGAACACCTTATACACCAACCATGAATGCAATGAGCATAGCTTTAAATATCAGAACATACAAGGCAATGCTTTTGAACAGCTGAACCGTTGAAAAGCGGCATCTAGCCAGTTAAGCTATCCTTCCACGGTAGAACACCATGTGTATGGATAAAACAGAATACAACTAAATCGCATTTATCTTTAAAATCTGTAACATCAAGGTGACGAAACAACATACAAGTCAAATTTCATGACGGGAGAAAGTACATGCTGCGTAGCTAGGATCAGCTGTCAATGGCCATGCAGGATCAGCCTTGAATGGAGTGCATGCGGCCTGCAAAATTGGGAGAAGCATTACCGTGAACTGCAATTTTCTTATCCAGGTACCGCAGCCTTCATTCACAGGCTGGCTTTGTATCAAAGCTGCTCAAGCAGATTGCGAAGGCTTGAAAGGCAGAAAGTGGGTAGCGATAATCCATGGTGAAGATGTCTTTTCCAATTTTACCAAACTGCAAAATTACCTGCTCTTGATCTGCAGTTGATACAATCTCTGAAGACTTGACAGCAGCGACAAGTTGGAAATTTTTTACAGAAGCAACAGTAACCCGTCCCCTGAAATTCAAGCACCAGCATTGTAGCTGCTCATGCCAGCTAGGAGCCTTATTGCTAAGAATTAGAGGCTCTCTCACAGACTGGATTAGTAGTGATGACTCAGAGGGGCTTGGGAAACTGATATCTGAGACTGACGGTTTTGCTTTAGAACCAGATAAAGAAGTAAATTGGCCGTCAAAAATACCTGATGGTGTAGAGACAGTCCCCCATTCCTCAATGCAAGAGACAGGAATATAGTGCATGACACACTGCATTCTTCTTGGACCTCTGGTGCGGAGAACATTGAGCTCATAGTTAACAGTGCCCACATTGTAGTAACATGCAGGTAATCTTGGAGATACCCGGCTAGGATGGAATCTGCGACTTGTTCGACTACTTGGTTGCATTGGCACTTCAGATGTAGGTTGACTATCAAATATAGTGAACTTGGTTCCAAGAAAGTTGGACCTGACATGAGTTTGGCAATGAATTTTGGGTAATATAAAAAATCTCTTTAACCTATTATAAACTCTAATGTCCAAGACATACCTCAATTTACCAACATAGGTATTGCTGGCCCGAGAAAAATCATCTGCAACTAAAGATATTATGAATTCTGTACAAGTTGCTCTTCTAAACTTTCTAGCCGCTAAAAGCAATTTATCATTCTCACCTTCAGCTGTCAATCCATAATGACGTTACAAAGATATTTGAAGTGACCAAAGATATTTCGTCCCAAAAGGTAATCAAATGGCCCTCCAATCAGCCATAATTCAATAGAAGAGAAAAGTCCCTAATCAAACACAGTTCAATATTGACATTCCTTCTTAAGAAAAAAGTACTTATGCCTTGGAAGGAAAGGAGAAAGGAAGGATAAAGTTTAAAAGCATTCACAAGCAAGACAATTCCTCCACTCCAATAAGTGGAAACTCTGAACTGGTGAAAGAATTATAAAGAATGGATTTTATGTCTATAGACAAAGTGATAAAAAGTCCACAAAGCAAATGTACTGCAGAAACACAAAACAAGTAGGAGAAAGAGAGCAACACAACTTACATGGCACCAAACCATAGTATAACAGGTATGTAGAAGTTGAAGAATCCCTTTTTATAAAACACTGTATAGGAAGTTCCCGGGAACCCGGCTGCATTCGAGTACAGAACACAAGTTAAAGAAGCATTAATCAAAATGATAAGAAAATAGTTAGAGAATAAAAAAGTACAAAAATGTAACGAAAACAGAAAGTAATGGAAGCACCTGCTTCAATGAGGTTGGAAAAGTTAGACGGCCACATTGCTCAGGAGTTTTGACAATCTCTTTTGTGATTTCCCTCCACGACCTACAAACTGAAGCACAATAAACAACAGCAGAACGAGCAGGCCACGAAGTCTCACTCTCTTCTACTCTCCTTATGATGTCCAAAAGCAATTCTGGAGGAAGATTTGCCCACCGACCCTGTGGAATCGATTCTGATTCAGCAAGCGTTTCATCAGGGGCAATATGTGACCTTGTCCTGCTACTCCACTGCTTCGCTTCAAACCTTCTCCTGGATATGCTTCCAATTCCACCTTTCATCTCCTTCAACTCTCGCACAATACTTTTGAAAGACATCTTAATAAGAGCACATCAACCCTTCCGTTCAATGTCAAGCACTGGCAACGGAAACCAACAAAACTCTATGAAAATGAAAGCGGATATAGGTAGGACCAAACTTTGGTTCAGCTATTGTCCTATCCTATTGAATTTAACCGGTATGTAAATCTTAGATAACAGCTCAATTATGTATTTTACAAATTGAAACCATCATTTGTTAACATTAAAGAACATTTTATCAACGTAAAGAACACACAAAATAATCCAAGGTATGTTTTGATTCCTCATATTGTCCGGACAAAACATCAATATAGCAAACGGCCAATCATCAAATCACAACTTGCTAAACACCCAACAAGCTGATAGCCAGTAGATCCACAGGAAAGAGCGTAATTTCCTCGAAATCTTATTCATTTTATTCCCCAGAAAACACAACAAACCTGACAGTGAACCAAGAAACCAACCTTAACTGGGTGGACCAGACACAAATCCAAGCCGAACTAGGTCAAATGCAGAACCTCAGCCGTCAAGAAATCAAATGGGACGAAACCCACAAAACCAAAAGTCAAGAATGCGAGGGGGAAGGTAGGAAGAGCAGAGAGAGGTAGAGGTGTACAAAAAAATACTGGATCTTCACCGCCGTTGAGGCTCGGCCAACAACAACGCTAAACGACCCCTCCTCCACCTCCTCTTCTCCGACCACCGTCAGAAACAGCAGGGGCTCCGACCTACTGTCTCTTTCAGCGAACCACCAGTTGAATTTCCGCTACCTTAAACCAATCCAACCCAGCCTTACCTTAGCCTTCATTATTTTAACCTTTTATCTATTAATAAGGATCAGGTTTATTTTTGTTATTTAAATTTTAAATTCAAATGCTGGATTGTGCACGTGGCAAATCCTCCCTTTTCTTTAATCTTTAGGGTTCCATGTAACCAATATTTAGAGTTAATCTATTTTTGGCACTTAATATTAATTTATTGCCATCAATATTTTGTATACAGTAAAAATAACTCCACGATAATCGATATACGTTAATTTTAGAAATATTAACAGATTATTTATTTAGATGGATGGATGTTCATAGGATAAAATAGATACAAAATAATAATAATAAATAATTTAAACCCAAGTTAGAGTGGATATCTGTTGCTCTACATTTATCGATTCTAGACCGTGAAGTGGTGGCTTTGTCACATAATTTGGATTTGTTAATTAATTTTTTCACTTATTTTATGCTATTAAAAATAAAAAAAAAAATAAATCTTTTGTTGAACTTGTGTTACACTATTAAAAATATTTTTAAACTTAAACAAAATTGTTGGATGGATAAAATAATTTAACCAACATTTAATAAAAAACTTGTAAACTTTCTAATATTGCAACAAGGAGTTTATTTTTAAATAATTTATATTTATTAAATAGAAAAGATAATAAATTTCTACGAATTGAAATTTGTAAAACTTAACTTTTAAACTTTCGCACGTCATGTCTCGTTTTGGTCCATATCAATATTAACAATATCCATTAAAATCTCACCAATATGTTAAGTCTAAGGGGACTAATGCGATATAGTATATATACTACATAAAATCTGGTACCAACAAACAATCTCATATTACATACCCTACTCCTAGGTTTAAACTCTGACTTTTAATATTGGATATGGTCCAGCAAATAGCTGCTATTTTTTTTTTAGTTATCTACGAGGTGTTTTAAGAGGGTCTCAATTATGGGAAGATACCTTTAAGTCATCCACTCTCAGACTAATCCCCGCTCGAACCGGGTAGGTCCCTTGTGAGAGGTAAAGCTCTAGCCTCAAATTTTAAACGGCTGCATACATAAAGACGATTCGAACCCGTGACCTCACTTAAGCCAGAAGAGTCCCTTACTAACTCACTTGCGCTCTGAAGTTAAACATCTGCTACTTTTATATCTATTGAATGACCATGGATACTGCTCAGGTTGGATCAATCAAATCCCAAAAGAAATGGCAATCCCATCCCCATAACTAGAAAGAGAGATAGAATTCAAAGAAGAACGAGTTTTATTCCATGTTATGATTAGTTAAAAGCTACATCATTAGGTGACAAATATAATTTAGTTTGGTTGATTGTGGAGACAGACATAGCCTACAATGAGCTGGTATTAGTTGGAGAATTGGGACAAGTGAAAAGGCCTAGCCAGTCCCTCCTTCTTTGTTGTGACAACTTAGTCCTAGCATCATCCATATTTTTTTGTATGGTCATTCTTGCCAGCCAGCTGAAAATTGTCATATGCCCCTTGTTACTTTCATCTTTATATTAGCAAAATCCAATTTATAAGTCACTGTGAACACAATAAATCCATTAATCAAACTCAATCACCAAACAGTTTAATTCAGTGACAAAGAGGACGCTACATGGTGGTTTATGATGTTGAATAAAGAGACAATTATGTTTAACTTAATTTAGATGATCAAGTTGAAGCTGCAAAACATTATTTTCTGCATTTATGATACGTTATTTGTTGTCCTGTTCTTGTGGGCTGTATCTAATGGCATCACTTTCTTGTTCACTATCATAATTATCGGTTTATTGCAAACTCCAACACAAGCATTGTCTGCAAAACTGTTCTGTAGTGATAATGCCGACCCAATTATTCCTCCTAGTTCAATCTGAGCTTTGTACAAGTCAAACTGCTAAAGGTTGATTGCAACAGATTATACAATGTACTATTTGACATTTACAGATAAATGGTTTGGTTCTTTTTGTCAAGTTCCTTATACATTTTACAAAACGGACACTTTAGGTGTCGATTAAAATGACATTAAAGATAAATTATGAATTATAAAAAATTATACTTATTATTTTAAATAATTATTTAACAAATTAAAAATATAAAATTATGAGGGCTTTACCTGGAGCAAATCCATCCCCTAAATTGCAGTTTTTATTTAAAGAACGATCAGTATTATACAGACAACATATATATCAACATAATCTACAAGTAAAGGAAAGGAATAATTGTTAGTGATTAGAACGATATGGCGTACCGCATTTTAAACGCATAAATATGGAAGAGCTTGCTTGCTTACTATGAAACTGATATTTCTCCAACATTAGATTAGTCCAATTCGATTATCGACTTTCTTTTTTCTTTTTTTTTGATTAAAGGGAAAGTACAGAAGATGTACAACACTAGTCTGAGGAAGCAGAGCCTCGACAGATTCTCTAAGAGGATACAGTAGCACCCAAGAGGTGTATTATCAAAAACGGTGAGGCCGATATCCGAAAGTACAGCATAGGTGGCTAGCCAGTCCACAAAGAAAGTTTTGAAGAAGATAAGGAGCTTCTTAATGAAGAAGGTTAAAAGCTAGATCCTTGAGCAGTACCCGTATATGTGCATCAAAAGCAATAGCAAATTGAAGCATTTGGGTTGCAGAAGTGAAGCTTTCAAAGTGAATCATTCGAAGATCATTGCTTTGAAGCTGTTCCTTTTCTTTGTTAGAAAGGTGTTTTTGGATCCTGTTGACTTTGTGCACCATTTCCCCTTTCAATATTTTCTGAAAATGTAAATTTTGGGAAATAATTAGGACCTGCATCTTTTTTTTATCTATATGCCCCCACCCATTTGCTCCTAGATGACGGATTGGGTAAATTGCAATGACAATAATACGAAGTACTCCTATTTGAACATCGAATGAAGTGTTTGCATAGCTTTGGCCGATAGTTCCCTTTAATATTGCTGATTGTTGGCATTCTTAGGTCCCATTGTGTTTCCTCTTACAGCTGGTTAGATGGTGCACCATGGAAGCACCTCTGTACGTGGAAGCTTCTTACAAATATCTTGTTTGTGTTCAAAATGCTAAGGTATTTAGGTTTCCACAAACTAAATTATAACTACTATGTTAAAAGATTATAAATCATTCTAATCTTTTATTTATTTTTTATGATAATTTTTTAATATTGCCTTAATACTTTTAAGTTGCACATCAAAATGGGCAAAAAGAATTAAATTAGTATGTATGTATACATATAATTAATTTTTCAACATAGTCAAATTTTCTTAAATTTTTATCTTGATTCTCAATTAATGTACCATTTTTTTCAATCTTGTTTTAGAGTTTTATTTCAAAAATTTGTAGAAAAATAATACTAAAAATATTTAGAGTGGAGGGGCTGACTTATTGATGTCTTTATAAAACTTGTTGAATAAAGATCATGAGTGTGAATGAATGATTGTAAAGATCATATGGGTCGTGTGTTTTCTAAGATTTTCATCGGATTAAAGAGTTAAAGGATTTCACTTGGACCTTGCACATGTATATCTTTAGAATTTTTTTAAAATAAGGAGTTGAATAATAGTTTAACCAAAATTTGGCATGAGTGCCTAGAAGTTTGTATTTTAATCTAAGGAGTTGAGTAACTTCACTTAAACTTTAGATTTACAAGCCTTTAATTTTCGTGTCTTGATCCATGAAATTAAGAGGCTCGAACATAGTCTTTATGGTATTTTATCTTCAATTTATTTTCATGCAAGAGTTAAAGTACTTCAGCTGAACTTAAGGTTTATGAGCCTTTATTACTATCATTATTATTGGTTTGGAGATGTTATTATGAATATAAGGTCTTGTGACTTCATTTAAATCCAAATTTTCCCTACTATTCCGGAAGAAAGAATCTTGTAATTTTCCAGAAGTTAAACAAAATGAATAATAAATGTGATAGAAGCAGATATAATATGCATAGATGATAACGTGAAATAAATTTCCAGCATTATAGAAGTTTGGAGTAACGAATTTGTCCATTGTCCATTGTCCATTATATATTTTGATAAGCTATGGGACAAAATTTAGAAGACTTACACAAAATTTATAAGAGTGTCAAGCATCCAATTAATATTTTTGACTAATCCATCAAAATAAAACATCTTTCCATTAAAAGTGGATTGAACATGTAATGTACTTCCTTTGATAAAAGTTATGAAAGATGTATGCTATTTTTATTACTTTTGTGAAGGGCTCATAAGCCTTAATATACAAGTAAAAATACAATTAAAAGAAGATTTGCAGTGGTTATAATACAATGAATAATCTTATCTAATCTTATCAGCAAAGATTAAATTGTTGAGATACATATATGAAATGTTACCAGCCCCTTAAAGCTCATGATGGTTTCCAATCATGAGCTTGTGATGAAGACGTTGGAATAACTAATAAGATGAAGGCTTGATCATAATATTTGTAATTTGAAGAGCAGATGAAATGTGTTTGATGGAGAGTGCTTTGTTAGCCACCAAGTCACGAAGAAAATGGATATCAATTTCAATATGCTTAGTATGAGCATGAGTGATTAGATCTGAAGCAAGGAATATAACACCAAGATTATCACACTGAAAGGTGGGTGTAATATGAGATAAATCAACTTCTCCCAGAAGAGAAGTGATATATCAAAATTCTGCTGCAGCGAGAGCAATGCTCCAATATTCAACTTTAGTACTAGATCTACCAACAGTAAGTTGTTTCTTGGTACTTCAAGATATTAAATTGGACCCAAAATAGATGCAATATCCAGATGATGAACGACAATCGTCGAAGCAACTAGCCCAATCAACATTACAGTAAGCACGTAATGTAAGTGAGGATGATATGAGAAAATAAATTTCATGAGATGATGTGGAATAAAGATAATGGAGAATTCCAATGCACTTCGGTAGGGCAATGTAAAAATTGTGAGACTTTATCTACAACAAACTGAATGTCAGGACATATAAGGCAGAGATACTGAAGAGCATCAATAGTGCTTCAATACTCAAGAGGATCAAAAAGTGAAGTGCTATTATTTTTGGATAGAAGGATAGAGTAATCAAAGTGTGAATTTCGAATTGTTAAGACCTATCTGAAGAAGAAGATCTTCGGTGTATTTGGTTTGGATAAAAAGAAGACCAGTGGATGCTGATGTGGCTTTAAGACCAGGAAAATGATGTAGCAGACCTAAGTTTTTAATGAAGAAATTACAGTGAAGATTTTGAATAAGTGTGGAAATGAAAGATTAGGACAAACCTGTAGCCAAAATATCATTCACATAAACTAAGACAAAGGTTGTGTGATAAGAAATGGTATTAATAAATAGGGAATGGTCAGATTTGGAGGAAGTGAATTGGAGATGAAGAAGTTTCTAACTTAGACAATGAAACCAAGTTTTAGGAAATTGTTTGAGACCACACAGTGCATTATGAAGATGACAAACAAGATGAAGATAGTGAGGATCTTGAAAACCATGAGGTTGGGACATGAAGAATTATTCATGAACATGTTGCACTATTACCATCAAGTTGGCGAACTGATTAATTTTGGGAAAAAAGGGTAAATATGAGACAAATGGTAGTGTAACAACATTACTAAAAATGTCAATGAGCCTTTGGCAACCAGAAGAGCTTTATAGTGTTGAATAGTGCCATTAGGATTTTGTTTGGTGTGAAACACCCATTTACAGCTGACAATGTTGGCATTTGAGGGAGGAAGAACAAGAATCCAAGTGTCATTGCGATAACGAGCAATGAACTCATTAAGCATAGCCTAACGCTTGTGAGGAAATTTATTAGCTTAGGTAAAGGATGTAGGGTTAGGAGAAGATGTGGTAATTATAAAGTAGGTCATGTGACCATAGCATGGGAAGATTGTGGTAGGTGAGGAGGGGGTGGACAAGGTATAGAGGATAGTGGTAAAGGAGATTGAGGGAGAGGGTTGAAAGGTAAGGATAGTAAGCGAAGTGTGGAGGTAGAGGATTTATATGGTATTGGTGGAGAATAAGCATAAAGAAATTTATGTTCAAGTAAATGAACATGGCGGGAAATATAAAGTCTAGAGGTTTGAATATAAAAATATCAATATCCTTTATATTAAGAACATTAGCTAATGAACATATTAAGTGGATTTGTGTTACCCCCAGAATTTTTTTTTGGATAAATTAAGCATGATTAGATTAATACTAATAAAGTTAGCATGAAATTAGCATATGACACTAAATGAGTTAGGTG
>JANZLD010000235.1:56500773-56511378 GCA_026413575.1 Erythroxylum carthagenense | reverse complement strand
GTCAATTGCCAATGGCTATAAATATATTAGCCACTGAGTTGTGTAGTTCACTCCATTATTCCCTCCTCAGGTGCAGAAAGAGACTGATAGCAATCCTTGCAAGGCACTGGACTCAAAGATAGATAGAGACTTTTGTAATTAAGTTAGCAGGAACTTTTGTATTTTAGAATCATTTTAAGCATAAGCATTCAATTGTATCATGTATATTTTGTATTTTTTTGTATCTTATAATAAGTCAAAGGGTTGGTTTTTGAAATGTAAGATTTTATGAAGACAAGCATTGTGTTCTGTAATGGGCCCAAATGATTACTAAAACTCTGATGTGTTCATTTATGTTTGCATCTTTGTGGCTGAAATTGTTTTAAATAAACAAGTTCGATTTGATTATCAATTTTCTGCATATGATTGGGTTTTTATTATGATGTTTGACTATTGTGAGCATGTCACCCTTATGGGATGACCGTGTATTGGCTTTGTTTTGACTCCGGATAGTTGGGCTCTGGAAACGGGGTCCAACAATTATCACTAAATTGTTTGTACTTATTGTGTTATTAAGACAAGACATTAATAGAGTGTAAAAAGACCAACACACATTATGTTTTTTCTTTATGAAGAAAGTAGTCGATCTAATAAACTAAAGTATGGAGATATTTAAACAAATATACGGGTGCTTGTTAGAGAACAAGTTTACTGAACTGACTTTGTATGAGAATTCCATTTGGAGCATTAGTTGTATGTCTATGAAAATTTTCATTGTGATGATTATATAAGTGATCCTTTAACTTAAAATCTCCAAAGTTATCCTATATAGGGATTGCTATGTTTTGATATTATTTATGAACTATCCTAGTCAAAGATAACTCAGTCAGTAGTCATTAAATATAATACGAACTATATAGAGGTAGTCGAGTAATCAATACGTGATTTTTCACCCTAAAGTGATTAGGGAGAATATTCAATTGTTTTCAATTAGTATGGATTCAAAAATCCTTGACTAAGCTAGAATGACACTTTGAAAATAGTTTTAAAATGTCATTGATTAAATCAATCACTAATAATGGAGAACTAACATAATTGTAGTCAAATATAGTAAACATTAATTTCTTGCTTCATGTCTAATTGGAACGTTGTATAATGAAATGATTTAATTATAAAAAAATCATATACAAAAAGGTTAATCAAAACTACTTTGACATTCCTAAATATTTGGGTAGTCATAATGTGTTACTAGAAGTTAATCTTGATCTATGGACATAGATTGTTTAATTAAATAATTAAAGATAAATTAAAGGAGTTTAATTTGTCTAATCCTAAATATGATTTAGTGTTATAATTTATATTATTTGTCAACATATTTGAGAACTTAGTGACTCACACACACAGAGTGGGGTAAAGAGAGAAACTAATTTTAATCAAGTTAGACTTAATTATAAAGTTTGATAAACTTTATGATTAACTACGAGATATTTAATAACAGACCAATATGAGATGTTGAATCTTATTTAGGTCCAATTGGTATTTAATAATTAATTATAATAATAATTAAAGCTAATTGAATTTAGAATTTAATTAAATTACTAAAATGTCTAAAACATATTATAAATAGGCCTAAGCTCTATGACTATGTTTGGTTAGGGTTTATTAATGGAAAAGAATAGAATGTAATATTATTCCATCATTTGAGGGGAAAGTTTATAATGGAATGAAATGGAAGAAGAGATTTTCATATTTCATCTTATTCCATCCTAAATAGTAAAAATGAGAAACCTCTTACTTGGAAGGTTTAGGATGGAATGTAAAATGATAATCAACATGTTACTATATTATATTATAAACCAATCTCAAACAACATTTCATTATATTATATTGTGAACCCTTTCATTCATCCTAAATAACAATTTTCTAATATTACATCTATTTACATTCCATTCTATTCCATTAAAAACTTTACGTCCAACTAAACATAGCCTAAGAGAGCTAGCACTCTTGTGGGTGTCTTACAGTATCTCACCATAACAAGACCTGATATTATTTTTTGGTAAATTTTGTTTGTTAGTTGATGCATGAGTCGATCATGGGACATTATCAAGTCGTTAATCGCATTTTATGCTACCTCAATGGCACACTTGACTATGGAATGAATATCATCTCCCAAAGTACTTTGGACCTTTATGCTTTCTTTGATGTAGATTGGGCTGGATGTCCATTAACTAGATGGTCCACTACTGGGTATTGTATTTTTCTTGGGGCAAATTGCTTATCCTGGTATGCAAAGAAACAACCCACGGTGGCTTGATCAAATGCTAAAGCTGAATACAAATCTATGTGATCCACAACTGCAGAGTTAACTTGGCTCACTTATCTTCTTCGAGATATTGGTATTGTGCTCGCTAAACCACCCATTTTGCATTGTGACGATCTAAGTGCCTTGCATATGACAGTGAACCTAGTCTTCCATGGTCAAACTAAACATATTAAGCTCAACTACCACTTTGTTTGAGAAAAAGTTGTAATGGGCAATCTTGTCACTCACTTTGTTTCATCCACAGCTCAATTAGCTTATATTTTTACGAAGCCTTTATTGCACTCTATTTTTATAGAATTATAGAACAAACTAGGACTTTCTTTAATGCCTCGTCCTAGTCTGAGGGGGAGTATAGAAGATAATGGTTCTGCATATCAAAAGAATTAGCTGAACGTGGCACTTAATAAACCCTACACATGTGATTCTCAAGTTCCAAGCACTAAACATATGTCCTGCCAGTCATGCATTACTAAGGAAGCAACGGTCCTGCAATAATCAAGGAAGCAACAATATTTTTTTATAAGTTAAGAAAATCTTTTCTTAATTACATGCATAGTTGACCTATTTGTAGTTATTTGCTATATCTGTCAAATCCCATTGATATAGGAGGGATTGCCTTCATTTTTTTTTTGTATATATATACCAATAGATTATTTTGGCTGCTCTCACCTAGAGGACCTGTTATGCATAATATACTTTGTTCATTTTGTCTTTATGTTAATGTCTTACAGATGATAAAAATTATGGACATTTTGAGTTGACTAATGTCTTATAAACTTTGATGACAACATGTGAGATGTATATCAACATTATGGTAGTAATATGCAAGATGTTTCATAGAGTTAAGCTGAAAGGTACAATACCTTGATGGAAATTTTCCACTAAATTTAGCCTACTAAAAGCATAAACCTAGACATTAACTAAAGGTTTTGCTATAGTATGATAATAATTGTCTTTAGAAAAAAATAATTGCATGATTTTTCTTGCCAATACAAAATATAAAAGAGATCATATACATTTCTAGTTCATGTTTTTGAGTTTGATAATGAATTTATATTCAATATTATTAATAACATTCAAGGCATGATAAGAAATATATTTTTTTAGCAAAGTAGTAGATCTAAGTTTATATAATAATTTGGATATATTGGATCAAAAAGAGACCTATGCTTAACATAAGTAGTAAGAATAGAAAGTTGGATAACAAACACTATCTTTTTATACCATGTTGGTTAAATCAACATGATGAGAATTTTAAAGTTACTTACAAGGATATATGTATCTTTTTGATTATAAATCTTATGAAACTTACAAAACTTGTTGGGTTAAGGAAAAACCAAATCAATCTTTGGTGAAAGAATGATGGTGGTATTTAATTATTAAATCTTGTACATATGATGTGTTAGATGTGAGAACAATTCATGTATTTCATTAGATTACGGGTGACTTTGTGTGATATAGTCATATGTATCAAATAAAATAATGATTTAAAAATTTGAATAGTTTAAAGTGTTTAAATCTAAGTAGAAATTAAGCATTGAAAATGCTTAAGTATTGAGATAGGATTGTTATGATGAGTTTTAAATTTTTAGTTATCTATAGGGAATGAGATTCTTTGGTAAATACCTTCAAAATAAAATCCCATAAGAGTACGAATTTATATAAAGAGGAAAAGACAATATTTATAGATAAGCCTAGTATAACTACTTACCTTTGATAGTTTCAATTAAATTAATTAGTAAGATTTCATATCAGATATGGAACATTAAGCCTTGGAAAGAGTTAAAGTTAATGATTTTGAGATGTGATACTTAGTTAAATCATGTATAAATTTAGAACTAAATTAGATAATAAAAGTTTATAATTTATCTAAAAAGGTTGGATATAATTTTATAAACCCATTAAATAAATTGTTTGTTTCAATAAACACTTATAGGAGAATGGTTCTCATAATAAGTGGTGAGAATAAGATGAAGTTTGAAAAGTTTAAATCTCATGACAATACATCCAATTGGAACTAGTGTTTTTATTGATAAATTTGGCGTATAGTTGAAAGGCTACAAGACATTGAAAGATTCATTTTTATGATGAATTCAAAGAGTTTGTCTTAGAGATGATTGTAAATTGATCATATTTACAAGAAGGTTAGTAAGAGTATAGTTGTCCTCTTTAGTTAGAGTATGTAAAGACATATTGCTCATAAAGAGAACAATAATTCACATTTTGTAATTGTTGAAAATATAATTGTACAAGAACAATTCATACTGAAAACAAAATGGAACAACTTGATTATGAGAATTTGATCTATATAGATAGATTGGGAGTTGGTTACCTATTCTAGTCTAAGAATATAGATAATGTACTAAAAGTACTTAGTATTTGAGAAATATGATACTTATAAAGTATTAATGATATCCATAATTCTAAGTATTAATGATATCCATTATTCTATGTATGAGTTAATATTTGAGTTTAGGGTTATATAGATATTAACTTTAGAAGTAATTTTAATTAAGATATATTTTTCTTAGAATAATATTATTTTGAGATTGGAAAGGTTCTAATGTAGCAATCAATGGTTGCTAATTAAGCCATAATATATTTTTCATTTAGTTTAAATGATTAATTAGATCAATAGGTTCTTTCATGAATTTGATATAGTTCCTTGCATTGTACAGTAGTAATATACTGTAGAACATTAGAACTATTGGGCATAGGAAAGAAGTTAAGGTCTTATCAAAGATCCAAGTATATATTTAGACAATTTTTTAATATAATGATAATTAAGATGAAAATTGTAAGATTTAAGCAAGTGCTAACTATCAAGAATCTTGTAGAATTCTCTCACCAAACCACTATCCTAAAAGTAGCAAGATCATCATATAGAGATATGGCATAAAATAATTAAACGATTGGCTTAGTGTAAGTGGAAGATTGTTGATTTATACCTTACAATCAATCGATTGTTCTAATTTTGTAATATAGTTATTTAAAGATATTATTTATCTTATACATATTAAAATGCATATGATAAAGTCCATAAGGATAAATATGATTGCAAATAAATTTATGATGAGATTATAATTATGAGATTCCTATTGTATTTATGTATTATTCGTAAATTGTTCTTAATCATTATTCTATTAAGATAGGAAATTAATTGGGCTTTGAAAGACTAGCACATGTTTTATTTCTTCCTTATGAAAGAAATAGTCGATCTAATAGACTAAAGTATGGAGAAACCTAAACAAGCATGTGGGTATTTGTTAGAGAACAAATTAACTAAAATGACCACGTATGATAATTTTATTTGAAAAATTACTTATATGTTTATGAAAATGAGAGGATTGTATAAGTAATCATTTGTCTTGAAATCTCCAAATATATCTCATACAAGGATTGCTATATTTTGATACTAGTTATAATATATTCCCTAAAGTAATTAGGGAGAATATTTTATTGTTTTCAATTAGTGTTGATTCTGAAAATTCTTGGCCAAGGTAGAATGACACTTTGAAAATAGTTCTTAAATGTCAATAATTAAATCAATCACTAATGGTAAAGCACTAATGTAGTTGGGCTTAAATATAGTAGACAATAATAATATACTATATGTCTAATCAAAATATTGTATAATAAAATGATTGAATTATAAGAAAAATTATGTTAAAAATGTTAGTCATAACCATTTTAACACTCCTAAATATTTGTATGATCATAATATATTGCTAGACGTTAATCTTGAACTATGGACATAAATTGATTAATTAGAGAACTAACAATAAATTAACAGATTTTAATTTATCCAATCCTAAATATGATTTAGGGTTATAATTTATATCAATTGCTAATATATTTGAGAACTTAATAGATCACACACTTAGAACAACTTGAAGAGAGAAAATTTATTTTAATTAAGTTGAACTTAACTGTAAAGTTTTAAAAACTTTACGATATGAACCAATATGAGATACTGGATCTTAATTGATCGCAATTGTTATTAATTTATAATTAATTGTAATTCTAATTAAAATTAGAAAGCTTAAGCCTATTTATATTTTAATTAATTAATTGTAATTCTAATTAAAATTAGAAAGCTTAAGCCTATTTATATTTTAATTTTATTTAAATTGCTAAAATATTCAAAATCTATTATAAAGAGGTTTAAACTTTGAAGGAGCTTGCAATCTTTGCCTAACCTTTTTTATAATAGTTGTAGAGTTCTCTTAACTTATTCTGTATCATTAAAGGCTAAACACTTATGTCGTTATAGTGGTTAAGATAAGTCGATTTTAGAAATAGTTTGAGGGATACAATAAAAAAACGGCCGAGCTTTGGAATAAAATACAAATTAATATCATGTTTTTTTTATGATTTACGTGTTAAACATTTATAGAATTTAAGCAATCATAACTTTCAGGAAATTAAAACGAAAAGTTTTGTAATTATTCCGCTCTACGCCAAATTGGATCTTGCCCGATTTTGTAACAGGGTGGTGCTTTTAACAAATTGATGATTTCTTCTTTGAATGCCTGCATCAAATTGGAAACGTCCAGCTAGAGAATCTTTATAAGTAATTATGAAGAATTTTCCTTTTTACATATGTTATTGCTATCTACTTATGAAGAATCACTAGGTACTCGTAAATAAGATGAATTTTCAATTCACGTCAAAAATTTCTGTGCAGGATGATTAAATGACAGGAGATACGGTTCGCTCAAACAAGATAAATATTGCCCTGAAGGAAAGGAGTATTCAAGAAAAATTAGTGATTTTCTTTTTTCCTGCAGAATGGCTGAATGCTCGCTGCATTAAGTCATAGACGAAACACTGGAAAGAAATCTTATTTCAAATGAGGGCAAAAAAACAACTGTCCATACAGAAAAAAAATGAGCAAAGTCACAATCCCAAATATTACTACCTGAAAGCCGTAAAAGCAAAGAAGACTGAAATTCTGAAGTCGGAAAGGAAAAGAAAAGAAGAAAATTATCTGGACAAATTTACATTTAAAGGCCCCCTCAAAAAGCTGTTCACTTGATGAGATCATCAAGAAATGAACATTGAAATGATGCAAACCAATAGTATGATCAAAATGACAGCACAAACCGAGTAAACCCATGCCCTCCTCTTCTTCATCTGGTTGGCATAGTGAAGACTGTTAGTTCCACCAGAGGTGAAGTTGCCAGCATTGACTACATGATCTTCAATGTCATCAATCTTCTCCCCTTGTGTTTCCACAAGAGCAGCCATGTCAAGGAAAACCTGGTGCAGTTTTTGCAAGCTTCTTTGTATGTCCATCACAGCCTCATGCCTCTCTTTGCTTTCTAAATCCACCTCCACTTTTCCAGCCAAAGTCTGAATTAACCCACCTCCAGAAATCATCTTTTCGATCACTTCCTCGCTTGGTTCCTCTCCTGTCACAATATAGTACCTTCTCTTCAGATCGTTTCTAAAATCAGCCAGAATCTTTTCTCTCAAAACCTGAAATTCACTCATCAACACTCTAAGTTTAACTTTCAAGCCATTTGTCACCGATGATCTCGTTCTGTCTATATGACTCCCTTCCCTGTACAGTTCTGAGATTCTCCGATTGGAGACATTGGAACGATCAAGTGATTCGAGCCTTTTCTTGACGATCTTTGCCTTCCTGAGGACTGCAATTATATCAGATTCTATTTGGTCTCTCAACCCCCGTAGTACTTTGGCACTGTGAATTGACTTCGTCTCTTCATTTAGCGTTTGAAGATTAAACAAGAGATTGGTGATCTCTTCCATTTCAATCATGATCCCATTGACTTCTTGGAAGAACTTTGTGAGGTTTGGATCATTTTTGGGATTGAGTTGGCCCGTTTCGACGTCTAGTTCCAGTTCAATGTCCTTTGCGGCTTTCTTCTTCAGTTCCACATAACTTAAGAACGATTGTGTCATTAGATCGTTCATCTTGGAAATTATCAGTTGTTCAATACCTGTCAGAAAAGAAACAATGACGACCACCTAAAAGAAACTTGAGTTTTTTATATCAACCAAAGGCAAAGCAATAATCTTGAAAAACCATCGAAACGGTAAAAGAAAATGAACGAATACCCAGAAAACAAATTCAAGGTTTTGATCTACTACTCAAGACTCTTTAGACTGTCAAAAGTTTCCCCTTCTGGAAATCTGCATGAAATACACAGACAAAGAAAGTGTTGAAGGAATAGAAGTAACCATACAAGTCAACAACCCTACACAAAAACCATGAAAAAATATGTTCTTCTTGAAGAAAAATTGTTCCAAAAAAGACTGCAAGAAACGTTTTCTATCTGACAACCTTGGAGTACGCAAAGTGCTTTCGATTATGAAAGCGAAACTGTTAGATAGCCTTTCACTCTGTCTTCGGAATAAGTAGGAGAATTATTGTAGCAGTTGAAGTCCGTTAACGACTTCACATTATTTGAAATTCAAGAATTTTCAAAATTCAGTTACATAAATAATAGCTGTTACGTAAGAATCTCCTCGATGGCGGGGTGGTGCATATCCGGAAAATTTGATTCCGCAGATAACGTGCTCTACTTGACATGAATTCCATGTCAAGTAGGGCAATTTAGTTAAAGACGGAGAGAACTTGTAGAAATGTAAAAGCATCGTGCATTGCAATGAATGAAAGAGAAGCTATGAAAACCATAGAATGTAACAGATACAAAGGCATCATTCGTAAGCCGCTTTACAATTCCAAGTTGAGTCTCCCACTGAGAGACGTTATGGCTGATCTTCTCAGTTCCAGTATTTGTTAAAACCGGTAGTGTTTGCTTATCTTGGACAATCGAGGTTCAGGTTTCCATCTGCAGTAGTTTCTTCTCTTTTGATCTTCTCAGCTTCAAGCTTTCGTAAAGTTGTAGAACTTATTTTATCTCCACTAGATTCTTCAGAAACTAGGTCCACAACTTCAATCTACCAAACAATCATAAAATAAGAGCCTTTTAATAAACGCACAAATCGTAAATCATCATAGCCGAGATAAAAGCATACATCACATACGCACAGAAAAAAAGGGTTCAAACCTTGAGTTGTGAAAGACCCCTTTCAGCTCTCTTCTTATTTACAGACAACCCACCTGGTACCGTCTCCTTACTGCCACACAACTTATTATAAGTCAAAAGCAATCGAAAGCGTAGAGGATATTAAGAGCCTAGAAGACATGAGTTAATTAGTGATGTAGGACGAATAGGAAATATGTAAACTAAATAAAACTTGCGCAAAATGAAAATTTTGGACTGCTGAATTTTTTTAGGTTTGATGGGGTTCAAATTTTAGGACTGAAATTTCAGTATAAGTTGTTAAATGTTTAGGTTAAGATTGCTGGAAATTCATATTAGGATTGTATGGAATTTTGGTGAAGCAAACAGAACAATGGATAATTTTAAGATTACGAAACTAGTTATCAATCTTATGATTTAAGAATCACTTGTAGAAGAATGCACATACGTAATATGAAAAATAAGAATTTGTACATAGATCAGCCTTGCTTTCAACGAAAGGTTGATTACATATATACAAGATCCATGAAACACTCATGTAGGGAAGAGATTGGAGGTTCATATCTAATCAGGAAAAGTCAGCATAATATAAATTTGAGAAATATGACAAAATTGTACATGTTGACACTGTTATATAAACAGTATCACACCAACTCCCACTCTTTTATCCCACCAATTAAGCCTATAGTTGAGTGATTTGCCCTTTTTTGTTCCTTTTATAAACATGAAGATGTTTTGCATCAATTAGCCACAAATAGACAGAAATTGTCCAATTCACATAACAAACACCAAAACATAAATGGCTAGAAAAACTGCAAACCTTTAATTTGTTAAGTAACACAAAAATTTCTGTCTATTGGAAGTTTAATCACAGCACCCATGTTGTAACTATAGAAGTTACTCATTTGAATATAAAGTAAGAGATCATTACTCTTAAGATCTTATGATAGTAATGATTTGTTGTGTCCAACTTCTGTCCTATAAATAGGTTACCATGTTGATTATTACTCTATGTTAGTAAGTTTCCATTTGCAATATCCCATTGCGTCTGTCATTATAATGAAACTTAATTATAATTGTTTCACTCTTATTTGGCCGTACATGGTATTATATGTGCACTATATGATTCATAACTAATTTCTAACATTTATGTCGTCTCTCTCGCTGATCTTTTTTCTTTGTGTACAATAGAGATAGAGATAGAGATAGTGGAGAAAGTGAATTGACCCTAAGAAATGCCTAGAACGCTCAGTATCGGAGACGACTTGGAAGAGAATCTCTCGC
>JANZLD010000235.1:56489387-56500673 GCA_026413575.1 Erythroxylum carthagenense | reverse complement strand
TCAAATTGTCATGCATTTGACAGTGTGAATAAGGCCTGTTGGAATAGTACTTCTTCTGTAGTTCTTTGCTGGTGCTTTCTTTTTTCTGCACCTGAAGGGCAACCTTACCATTTGATGGTATTGCCTGTAGTTTTCCACCAGTATTATTACCTAAACATGAAAGGTTAAGGAGTTGTGTATACATAGCTGAATGTGGTAAGTTCTTAGGACTGAAATTTCAGTATAAGTTGTTAAATGTTTACGTTAAGATTGCTGGAAATTCATATTAGGATTGTATGGAATTTTGGTGAAGCAAACAGAACAATGGATAATTTTAATAATCTCTCTTAAGATTACGAAACTAGTTATCAACCTTATGATTTAAGGATCACTTGTAGAAGAATGCACATAAATAATATGAAAAATAAGAATTTGTACATAGATCAGCCTTGCTTTCAACGAAAGGATGATTACATATATACAAGATCCATGAAACTCTCATTGTAGGGAAGAGATTCGAGGTTCATATCTAATAAGGAAAAGTCGGCATAAATAAAATTTGAGAAATATGACAAAATTGTACATGTTGTCACTGTTTATATAAACAGTATCACACCAACTCCCACTCTTTATCCCACCAGTTAAGCCTTATAGTTGAGTGATTTGCCCTTTTTTGTTCCTTTTATAAACTTGAAGATGTTTTGCATCAATTAACCACAGATAGACAGAAATTGTCCAATTCACATAACAAACGCCAAAACATAAATGGCTAGAGAAAGAGCAAACGTTTATTTTGTTAAGTAACACAAAAATGTTGAGCCATAGGAAGTTTAATCACAAGATCCATGTTGTAACTACAGAAGTTACTAATCTGAATATAAAGTAAGAGATCAGAGGCTGTACCTTGGACTAAAGAAACTCTGCAAGCATACTTAAGAGTGACTTACCTAACAACTATAGCTTCCAAATTCTCATCAACAATTGAAGGTCCATAAGGGTCTGTGATAGGCTCAACTTGCACTACAATCTCTGGCTTAATAGACTGCATAAAATGTTGAAAAGATAAAAAATGATCATGCAAGGACCATTTAAAGGGGAAGAAGATTCTGTGCAAGAACAACATCAGAGGAAACAAATTTTTAAGTACAATAGTCTCCAGATGCGTGGCTGATGGTTCACATCATACATTTAGCAAACTTGTTATTCCTCATGGTGGTTCAAGTTTGGCATCAACAATAAACCAGAAAAAAGATTAAAAGAAAAGAAAAGGCAGTTTCAGTTTCATTTTTTCTCCACTAAAATTACAGGTTCTATTCAAGAATAAAGGAAGAAAGCCATGAGGCTGAAGCAGAAACCATAGAGCTCATGGCGAAGAAAAAGTCAATCACCTCAAAGCCACTGTATCAATGATAAAAGATTGAACAGTCTATGCAACCCTTACATCATTACGAAACCAAGACCAGTTTCCTGTTTATCATGATCCATTGCAACTTCAAAAACATAATATGTAAGAACACAGACCTTGATGTAATTTTCAACATTTCGCATTCTTTCATCAATGGGCTGTATCAAGTCAGCATCCTGCAAAAGCAGAAACAAAGACTCAAGAGTATACGAGCCTATACACCATAATAAAAAATGATAAAAACAAAAAATCTATGAGTTCAAAGATGTGTGAATTAATATCATAAGATCTCAGCAGAAATTTGTATTATTCTACTTTAGAAAAGAACCGTAGACATGTTCTAACGATCAAAGACACATCTCCTTGATCATCGGGTTTTTCAACATCTGCACTTAATGTGATGATGGAGAAATCTGACCAAGAAACTCAGGCTCTAGGAAGAAATATTAGAACCAACTATTCTCCCCAACCCCATTAACCTGAAATTAACTGCTGCAACCTCACAACACGCATACAATTTACAGACTTTCCAATACAGTTGAATCCCAATCCGTCAATGTTCTCGATTAATTAAGAGGCCAAAACACTAACAATAAGAAGCAAAGGGTACAATGAAGATATCATCTTTATCGTCACAAGACAACCGAAGTAGGAAATTACAAAACTTGATTACCTGCTTCTTAGTCAACATAGGGCCGTCACAGACTCCAATCACAATCCGTTCTCTCGCTAGCTCTGCTGACGCCTGCAAAACAAACTATCATAAAAGGACCTCATCTTTTTCTCTACGAACTTAAGAACAAATCGAGAAATTTAGGAGGAAGTGCCGCACCTTGAGGAAAAGACGATGACCCTCGTGTAAACGGTCAAAGGTGCCGCCGAGAACCACCGCTTTATAAGTATTCGGCGGCGATATCTTCACATTAACGGCCGATTCCTCCAATTTTGCCATCTGATAAAGTTTAATTAGGCGCTAATTACCAACTAAAACTGCAAAGTCAGTGAGAGAAGGCGAAAGAAACACAGAGAGACGGGGTGTTTGTAGTGCAATTGAGCTCGAGGCGCGTGGTGTCCGACTCAAACATCGGCAGCCGCAATTGTCTCTCACAAACTTGTATAAGAAAAGGGGAAATTTTCGGCCACGTACAACGAGCCTGTGAACATGCTCTCATGTCACTGGTTTTGGATGGTTGGGCGGATTGTTGTTGGCCTGGTCATGTTTTTGTCTTACATTACCGTTTTCCAAATTAAGTCCTTGTCTTTTCTGTTTTTAACACATTCGACATCAACTTTACGTTTTCTTATCAAATTTGGATCTTACACCGCTTATTATTGGTTCACTGGTTCTACATTGGAAAGCCAAATTGACAGTAGGTGAACAAGATCCCTTGTTTCCATTTACTATGGAAAGAGAAAGAAGATGGAATTCTGAAGGTTTAAGAAGAATCAGAAACTGAATTCCACCAATCAATCATAAGATCACGAGATACAGCCTCATTGTGGCTTCGGTTGATAAAAAGGCTTCCAGAAGCCCATCCGGCAGCTGTTGAAGATCTTAAATGGATGTCAAACGGGAGCAGAATGAGATTGCATGACTCATCTCTGCCTAACTGCTGCAAAACACTCCTTCAAGAAATTATGAAGCACTGATGAATAGGTGTCTGGAAAAGTTCGGTAATGGTCAACGTGGGGAGATGAAACGAAATTGTGAGTTAGAACCCTTTTGCCTACCCGCTTCTGATCCTCAATCAGGGATTCAATTGAATGAGATGGTACGACCTTATCATTGGAGCTATATAGGTAAAGCTGAGGAGAAGAAGGCTGGTTCTTTGACATTATGCCAACAATCTTCTTTAGCTTCCTGAAATTATTAATGAGGAAGGAATTGTTACCGATTAAACAAAAATTTCTATAAGCTGAGACATGTCAACGTCATGGTAGTTTAGCTTTAACTAGGAATTTGAAAAAGGAGGGTATGAATGAAAGAAGTAGCTAGCTTAGCAAAGTGTCAAGAACAAGGGCAGACAGTAACTACCGATCCACAGCAGGCAACTTGAGAATTACAGAGAACAGCTTCTCTAACATTGACAGCAACATGGTTTCAATTACTTGAGATTCCTTATCTTGCCCTTGGTTTTCCAATTTATTTGTTTCTTTGCCTTGAACCGCTGGGTTCAGTTCCGTGTTGCGCTTCTTAAGCAGAGCGGTAGAAAATCCTGCAGCCCAAACCTGGCAGTGGAAAAGAAAATTACTAGATTTACTTACTACCAACATGGAATTATGTGACCTCAAATATGATCTGAATGGAATCAATGTTATACATAAAAATGCACCAAACGTCAGAAGAGCTCTCACAATAAATTTAACAACATAGCATTAGAAAATCATTACGTGAAATAACAAACCATCATGCTCAAAGAGCTAGATCTCATCTTCAGTGAATCAGTTTCATATGAAATCAATTGGGGAATAAACAGTCAACATGATCTGAATGTCTGAATCCCCGTCGGCCAAGCATGCCTCTACTTTCCACATCTTGTCACAATATTCCCAGAACCAATTCAAGTCCATGTTACAGCAGGCAAAAATGTGTGTTTCATTCAAGTTAATTTACATTCCGGCTTCCACAAGATGATCAAGGTGATAAATGTGTTCACACAAGTTTTGGTAATAATATAGGCCAAAAATTGCTGACTACAACCAAATAAACAAGCCCTAAATTTCAGAACCAAGCAAAATTCTGAACCATCATCAAACCTCACATGATTATTTCGAAATCCAATAAGAAGGTGCTTTTCTGACCAGGATGATAAATTTAGACCCAAAAAAGGGAAGGCAAAGCACAAGATAGGAATCAAATTTGCAAACCAAGAAAGAGTTGAGCAGAATAATGAAGATGAGAATGGGTGATGTGCTATTCTGATGAACGTTATGCATGCATGCTACTGTAGTAAGCAAATATGTATGTTATAATATGAATAGTAACTAACTTGTCAGATTATAATATACTATAATAGGTTGTTATATATGTGTCAACAGATCCTGATTTCACTGTAACCAACTTGTCCTTATATACAGTGGTGTAATAATGAAAGGAGCAGAGCCTTCTGCATTCATTTAATATACCTTTTGCCTTTATTCTTTATCTTGGTATCAAAACCACTCCATCTCACGCCATGGCACTCCCAAGCCAGTACCACTCATTAGTGGACTCAACTAGTGCTCTATCAAGTTGGATAGAAGCAACTATCTACTATGGAAATCAATGATCTGTGGCAATAAACTAGAAGGCTACATCGATGGCACCAGAGCATGCCCAGCTCAACATCTTCCTGATGATGCGGGAAAGGTTAACCCAGAATTTGAGGAATGGATCACCACTGACCAACTTTTGCTTGGCTGGCTATATAACTCTATGACAACAAATATAGCAGCTCAGTTTCTTCACTGCCAGACATCTCTTGAGCTCTGGAGCAATACTAAGTAGGTGCTTGGTGCACATACACGCTCATGAGTCACTATGCTCAAAGACGAATCCCAACAGACTCGGAAAGGATCCATGAAAATGGATGAGTATCTAACAAAAATGAAATCCATCTTGGATAACTTGGCACTGGCTGAAAACTCTGTTTCCATATTTGATTTGTGTACTCAAGTTTTAGCAGGATGGATTCCGACTACAATGCTATTGTAGTTCAATTAACAGAAACACCAGATCTAACATGGAATGACTTGCAAGCTTCTTGGCTTACTTTTGAGAGTCATCTTGAGCAGCCTAACGCACGTAATAGCCTGCAGATTGGGTCCCCCACTGCCAATGTTGCTCAAAAATCATATTCATGACCATTTCTTACTAACCAAGGCTGCGAAGGGTGGAGAAGCTCCTCACCGACATCATCTCACGGCGGCAGAAGAGGTCGTGGCCGAGGGGATCGATTTAAGAAGCCAATTTGTCAAGTATGTGGTAAGATAGGACACATTGCAATCAATTGCTTCTATTGTTTTGATCAATCCTACATGGGAACGTCACCCTCTGAATTCAAGCAGGATTTCTCAGCGTTTGTAGCATCACCATCCACTGTTAAAGATCAAAACTGGTATGTTGATAGCGGTGCCAACCGTCATGTTACCAATGATCCAAGCCAGCTACAGAATGCAGTAGAATATGATGGTAAGGAAAGTCTGGTTGTTGAAAATGGAAGACATCTTCCAATTAAATATATTGGATCAAATGTGATACAGTCAAAACAACCCGTAAAACTCATAGAGATTTTGCATGTACCTCACATTGCTAAGAACTTGTTAAGTGTATCTAGCTTAATAGCAGCAAATGCTATTTTCATTGAATTTCGTGATTCTGTTTGCTTTGTAAAGGACAACAAGACAGGGGAAGAGCTATTGTAAGGGAAACTCCAGGATGGCCTCTACAAAATTGACTAGCTAAAATACAAAGCAAACAAGGCGCAAAAACAGGGAGACTCAAGTTCCACATTCCTAATCTCTGACAAGGAACAATGGCAGAGAAAGGTTGGGCATCCGTCCACTAGAACTTTAAATAAAATCTTGCAGTCATGCAATGTTAATGTTGAGAATGAACCAAATTTTTTATGTGAAGCCTGTTAGTAGGGAAAGTCGCATTTACTACCTTTCAAATTGGCTGAGTCCCATGCCAAGCATCCTCTTGAGGTAATTCATACAGATGTATGGTGTCCTCCTCCAATTAACTCAATAAATGGCTACAGATATTATGTTCACTTCCTAGATGATTTTAGTAGGTATACTTGAATTTTTCCCTTGAAAAGCAAAGGAGAAGTAGCTCATATATTTCTTCACTTCAAAATTTTGGTTGAGAACCAATTTGATCGAAAAATAAAAAAGGTTCAGTGCGATGGAGGGGGAGAGTTCAGAGCTCTTGTAAATTCAAATTCTATGATTGAATTTCGAATAACATGTCCGTATGCCTCGGCCCAGAATGGAAGAGCTGAGAGAAAAGATCGTCATATTGTGGAACTTGGCTTAACTTTATTGGCACAAGCTAAGATGCCTCTTGTTTATTGGTGGGAAGCATTCAATACTGTTGTCTATCTAATAAATCACTTACCCACTACTGTTTTGCAAGATCATTCACCATTCTACACTCTATTCTATAAGACACCCAACTATCAAACATTGAAGCCCTGCGGGTGTGCCTGTTATCGATGCCTAAAGCCATTCAACAAACACAAACTTAAGTTTCATACCACCAAGTGTGTTTTTCTTGGTTATGGAGGTTCTCATAAGGGATATAAATGTCTACGACCCACTGGAAAAATCTGTCTCTCGGCATGTCATATTCAATAAAAATGAGTTTCCATTTGAGCATGACTTTCTTAACACCAAACGAGAACCAGTCACACAAGTTGAGCCAACGTTTCTGTTCTCATTGCCCAATCAACAAGCATTGGCACAATCAGAAGAAAAGTCCAGCATTCTATTATTTCTCAACACTCCACTACAGACACAATGAACTCAATGACATTTAGCAATAGCCAAGCTCACTCGAATAGAGAGACGTCCGTTGAACTCAACTGCTTAAATGGTGAAATAAACGAAGATGTTGAAGGTGAACAAGAAGACAAAACTGCAAGTCATCATATGATATCCAGGAGCAAAAGTGGGATATTCAAGCCCAAGGTCCCATTTATTGGAGTTACGAGAAAGAAATAGACGAGACAAATCTAAAGTTAACCAGTCACTTTACTAGCCAAATGTAATGAACAAGAAGATCAGTAAATCATCAATCAAAAGTAACTAACAATAAACATCACCCAATACTTTCTGCGTAAAGCAAAAACAAGAATATGATAGCTGCATAAACTCTGGTGAATACTATAAATACATTATCTACATTTGACAAAAAAATAAAATGGGTTCAAAACATAGTCTGACAATCGGCAAACTTCATGAAAACAAAGATCAACAAACCTTGGGATTAAATGGCTCCCCTCCTCCTGAATCAATAACACATCCTCTAATCTTCTCTGTTAGGCCTTCTCTACCTTGCAGGATGTCGAGGATGTAACCATACCTGCAAACAACCACAAACAACCATTTTAATTATGGTTCAAATTTAAAACCAATTGGAGAATAAAACTTAATCACCTAGTAAAATTAACGGACTTACACAAACCAACCGGTGTTGCTAAATGTGTGAAAAAGCAAGGACATTTCTCTACCATCTTCTTCTCCATCTGAAACCCAGGAAATGATTTCTTCTGCCAACGAAGTGATTCGCTTCTCCACTCTCTCCCCCAAATCAAACCAAAGCAACTCTTTAACATCAACAACAAAAGTAATTGCATGAATTCCCCTAGAATTGTACCATTCCGCGTACTTCTTTAAATGTCGTTGCTTTGCTCCGAGCCAACCCAGTAAAACCACGGTCACAGCCGAGTCTTTACCAACAAAACCCGCATTACTTTTGTAGATATTTTTCGAAGCTCGGTGCCAAGTCAGAAAACTGTCACTTTGATGGGATTTGAAACTGAAACTGGACTCGTTAATTGGAAATGATGGGTTTGAGAGATGTGAAGAATAAAGTGGGAGAAAGAAACCAAAAGGGTGTGGGTTTGGAGTAATGGGCAAGCGAGAGATGGGCGAGAACAAAGAATGAACGCGAGAAAAAGCCAACGGAGCGTTGAAAACGATGTGGTCTTGGAGGTCGTGAAGAGGGATTAACGATGAATAGCTTGTGGAATTGTTTTTGAGGTAAACTTTTGGTGCCGTAGTGGATTTGCTAATAAGTTGGCGACTGAAGATCCTCGTTGGAGCTTCCATGGCAAGAAAGATGCAATCTTTGATTCTTGAGGGGTAGGAAACAAATAATTGAAGAGTGAGGACCGTCTCGTGGTTGTGATTTTTCTTAATTTTGAAAATAATTAATTACGATTTTAATGATTTTATGGTTAACAAAATTGACCAATTAAAAATAATAAAATAATCCGACAAAAGGATCTGATTTAATAGATTAAAGTCTAGTGAAAAAATGAGCCTTAATTAATATAGGTTGGGTATGTATCGGGCTTATAATACAAAAGTCCAATAAGATTACTGTATGTAATTACTAAGGTCTTATATTGTGTACTTAAATAAGTTCGTAAATATTCGAATTCTATTTTTGTAAGAAAACTTTTGACAAACTCAAGGCATTATTAATAACTATGTCTATTATTCAGCTACCAAATTGAGATTTTCTATTTGAAATTATGTGTGATTCTAGCAATTATTTAGTGAGAGCTATTTTAAGCTAAAGGATTAAGACTTTATTTCCTATTATCAATGGATCACATCTTTAATAAGTGGATCCTTTTAAGAAAAGAAACATCTTTAATTAGTGGATCCTTTTAAGAAAAGAAAGGAATTGAATGTAACCTTTTTAGTGGATGAAAACTACTCTCCACCACCTCTGGCTAACCCTAAAGCCCTTCAAGGAAGTCAAATACGGATAAGTTGAACTTGGATCAAACATACCCTAATGCCCTAATTAATAGAAGGGATCGGACTGAGTATGTTACTGGTGTTGAGATTCTGGGATGAAGTACTAAGAGGAAAAGACAGAACTATGAATCATCTAGCCAATACCACATCCTTCCAAATACAGATTCTTTGAGAAGATCCAAGAAGGGATTCGAGAAAAGACATCAAGATTGAACCAAAAATTGAATAGAATATACCTACCTGAGCTGAGATCTCCCTCATCGGTTAGTCCCAAAAAAGCTGAGCCTCAGAGAGCTTCCTCTTCCTCTGATAGCACAAGGTCTGGAAAGTTGAACACAAAAAAGTTATACCCTAATTGCAAAAGTTTTTATAGTTTAGAAAGATTCCTAAGTTGATTTACCAGTATGAAGAACCGAGCATGAGAAACTCTATGGAATTGATGTTTGCATCACCATCAGAGAGTCAATTCTCCTCTACCCTAATCGAAAAAGGGATAGAAGACTCAAGAAGCCCTAAGTCGTTATACATGAATGGTAAAACGACCTTGTAAAATGTAGTGCTTTGTGCTTTAGTGGGTTTATCTCACTTGGGAGTTAACCCTCATTTCATGTAATCTCCAATATTTATTAATGATTTTCAAATTCTAAAAAAAAGTCATGTTATCTTCAATGCGTCGAGAACGTTGGATGTTGCATAATGCAATTATTCTACAACTGAGAAAGATCTTTTAGTGATTGTTTATGCTTTAGATAAATTTAACATCAAAGATCTTTTAGTGATTGTTTATGCTTTAGATAAATTTAGATCTTATTTGCTTAACTCTAAAGTTATTATGTACTTTAACCATGTAGCATTGAAATACCTTTTGGCAAAGAAAGATTCCAAATTGAGGCTGATACGATGAGTCTGTTACTTCAAGAGTTTGATTTGGCAATAAAGGATCAAAAAGGTGTAAAAAATTTAGTAGCACACCATTTGAGTAGGTTGGTAAGAGAAGAAAATATTTTATATATTTATGAAACCTTTTCTGATAAGCAATTGTTCCAAATGAAAGATGTGGTTCCATGGTATGCAAACCTTATTAATTATTTAATTACTAGAACTTTATCTTATTACATTAGTAAGTTTAGGAAGGAAAAGATAAGAAATGAGGCAAAATATTACGTTTAAGATGAACCATATTTATAGAAGTTTGGCCCTTATCAAATTATAAAGCGTTATGTGCTAGAGAATAAACAACGTTATGTCTTAACTTTTTGTTACAATTATACATATGGTAGTCACTTTGGTTTCAAATGAACTGCTAGAAAAGTTTTGGATAGTGGATTGTATTGGAAGATTTTATTTGGAGATGATTATATGTTTTGTACAAGAATGTTAATAGCCTAGGCTGATATTGTTTTGGAAATAACGGTCAGGCCATGGGCTAGCTAGACCTTGGTCTGTAGCCCGTTTGGGCCAACTATGATCTGCTGGTGGCCCGCCCATGGTCTGATCAACCTAGGCCAAAATTGGGCCAAGCCAAGCCAAATTTGACATTCGTAGTTCTGTAAAAGTTGTGACAGATATCAAAAGACATGTACTTTATGTCTTTGAAATGAAATGTCTCAAACCCTAATTCTTATGGTTAAGATATTTGATGTATGGAGTATTAATTTTATGGGGCCTTTTCCTTCATCTTGTAGTTTTTCTTATAGACTTTTGGTTGTTGATTACATCTCTAAGTGGGTGGTAGCAAAAGCCACAAAAATTGATGATTCTGCAGCTTTTGTAGGATTTATAAAGTCTAATATTTTTAATACATTTGTAATCCCATGTGCCATTATTAGTTATCAAGCAAGTCATTTTTGCAATAAAGTTATGGTAGCGTTGCTTAAAAAGTACAAAATGCATTATCAAGTAGCCACTGGCTACCATCCAAAAATGAATAGACAATCATAATTATTGAATAGAGAGGTGAAATCTATTTTAGAAAAGACTATAAATCCTAGATAGAAGGAATGGAGTTTAAATTTAGACGATGCTCTTTAGGGGTACCATATAGTTTACAAAACACTAATAGGAATGTCTCCTTATCGATTAGCTTTTAGTAAAGCTTGTCATTTACTGATAGATATTGAACATAAAGCTTATTAAGCATTGTAACATTGCAACATGGATTTGGCAAACCTAGGGACGAAAGGAAGTTGCAATTGTAAGAGTTAGAGAAATAAGGTTGGATGCTTATGAGAATTAAAAAATCTACAAAGAAAAAACCAAAAATTTCCATAACAATATGATCTCGAGGATGTTATTTGAATTGGGACAGAAAGTGTTATTATATAATTCTCTATTAAAGCTTAGGCTAGGTGTAGCGCCCCCTCACCGTAGGGTACACATCGGGACTCCCGACACGTATCCCACGATAAAGGTGCACTACCAGAACA
>JANZLD010000235.1:56377356-56404941 GCA_026413575.1 Erythroxylum carthagenense | reverse complement strand
ATGTGATTTAATATCACCACAAATGTCTTCAACCAAGTTCACCACAAAAATCAAAAGAGAAAAGTTAACTTAACAGTGAAATGTTCAAGGATGATCATTTTTTGGTCAGCTACTTTTTGTATCTATTCACTCAGCTACACTATGTATCTATTTTGGGGCCTGCAAGTATTTTGTACTTAAATAGTAAATGATCTATCTTTTGAACTTGTCTAAATATAGCTCTCATATTTTGGGACTCATTTTGTTTATCATATTCCTATTTTATTATAATATGATTTTATGTTATGCAATATGTTAATTTTATACTTGTGTTTGCTTTTAAATTATACATTTATAAATCATAACTAATATTTTTATTAATATTGTAATAACCGTGCAAAGCACGGGGTTTATAACTAGTTACATTTAAAAAGTTGTGCTTTAAGCCTTTAACTCGCCACATAAAATATTGCTTCACCATTTTAAGAATAGTTATTCATAAAGGACGAAGATGTGAACAAATAGGTGCTAATGTGACAGTGACGAAGGGAACAGAACAAAAGATAAGGGGAAAGGACAAAGGACGATTGGATTACACGACTGGCCCGCATTTTTTATATCTACCTTCTTGTTTCATAGGATATGGCTTCTTCCAATTGATAGGTACTTAAAGCGTAATCTGAACTGACGTTATTGGTCCACAATTAATACTTCTACTTCCACTCATTTAGAATAAATAATTGGTCTATTGAGATTTTAAAACAAGTCTATCATGATATAAGACATTAAACTCCAATACGGCAATACCACATTCTCAAGATGACAAATGTTACTCCTTATCATAATTTTAGAAAAAGATTCTCGAATTTTATAGTAAAATACACTTAATCAATCTCAAATTTTAATTTTCACCAATTAAATAATTAATCTTACAAATCACGACCGTGCATTTTCCTAAATCCTAAATTTGGAGGATTAAGTATATTTTATCATAAATTACGACTTTACAAACTTATTTCTTTTAACATATTAAACTATCTATTTTACTTATAACTTAAGTTTGAGTTCATTTTCAAGTCTACCCAAATTATTTAAAATAATGTTATTTTAAATAACACAAATTGTTTAAACTTAGCTCGACCCCGATCTGATCATTTAAACTCGAGTTTGATGAAAAATTTAATCAATTTTAATTTGTTATGTCAATTTCAGATCATATTAGATAAGATCAAACCGAACTTGAACCAACTTTCATCTGTAACAGAAGTTGACAAATTTGGGGCAACATGTCAAATATTTTTCTCTTTTGTCACTTAAGTTGTTTTTTTAATTGACAGCCAAACAGTCAACTGATTTTAAAAAAAACTCTTCTAAAAAACACTCTACTGACAAAAGCTCTACTGATAAAAGCTCAACCAAACAGACCCTAAAACAGGCCGCTCTGATTTAGTCAAAGGCTTGTGGTATACCCGGTGGTCTCTTGTCATTGCATACGTAACACTTCCATACAAAAGTTACAAACACACAAGCCGCGATGAAGGTGGGGTTGGAAGTTAGCAGTTTGTCTATAGAAGGAGCCGCTAATTACTGGCCGGCTGGAGTATAACACCACACAGAAGCAAACACACCTCACCTAACTTCATGAAGATGAAGAAAGGCAAAAGGTGGAAGCTGCTGCGTGGTACAAAAAGTCGCATATGAAAGCGTCCAACTTAAACTGTTCCTCGTCTCTGAGTCCGCTAGAAAGACAAACACACATCAAAAACACCGTAAATTATTCTTCACGAAACTCAGAAGCAACAAACCAAATACGACCAACTAATCAGATCATATGCATGTTTTGATATCTACATCGTAGCCCAACCCATATATAGTATATATCTATCCATAACGACACGCTTTCATTTCCACGGATCAACTTGAAGCTACTTCTTCTACGTACGATCCTCTCATAATTTCATAAGCATGTCTAGAGTTCCAAGCACACGAAGTGGTCGATACAGGTACGAACAGTTGTACGGCGAGTCTGCCACCGCGCCCTTGGAGGCAAGGTTGAGGAGGGCAAGTAGCTTGCCGGCCAAGGTATGTTCAGCATCAAACAACTCAGCCGCAGAACTTACCTTTTCTAATAATGCGGCTCCGGTGAAACCGTCAGAAAAGCTAAGCAAATGTCACCCATTTTTCAGTCTCTTCGATGGTCGTCGTAAGAAGAAGCCTGTGGCCAGGACAGATTTTTCAAGGTACATGGAGTATGTGAAGGAAGGGGGTCTGTGGGACCGGAGATCCAACATGCCCGTGATGTACTACAAATAAAGACTACTATTTCTTTACTACAAATAAAGTCAACAACTACCGCTACTTTTTCTTCTTCTCCTTCTACACGAAATTTTAATTTCTTTTTTGGTACAGCGCTTCCCTATAAGCCCTTGAATGTATTAACAGTTAAGTTTGTTTTGAACATGTTTACGTAAATCAACTAGATTAGATGACTGGATCTAAAGATTTGCTTCATGGGAAAAGGTTGTATAAATTTGAAACTTCAATAAATTTGTAAAAGATACTTCCTCCTGTTTAAAATAAAAATCATTTTAGAGAGATTTTAATTATTCAAAATAAGTGTTGCTCTTGACTTTTCATGTATGTTTATAATTTTACTACTAAAATTACCCTTTAATTTTTCTCACAACCTGATTATACAGATTATATTTTTGAGAAATTTCAACATGCAATTTCTTTTACATACTAATTATTGCAAATTACCTTTCGATACACTTCATCATGTTTTTTTTTTATTTTGCTTCAAAACCTCTCAATTCTCAACTACATTCGTTTATTTATTTAAATATAAAAAATGTGCACATAATCTACAAGTAATTATCTACAGACAATTTATATGCAACTCTTCTTCAACACAGGAAAAAAATTAGAATTGAAAATGGGTGAGAAATAAGCTCTTCCTTTCAATATACAGAAGTTGTCACAAATTGATGATGTAAAAATAAAGGAAGTACAAAAGTTATCACATGTTGATGAAGTAGAAATAAAGGACATACATAAGCTATCACAAGTTGATAAAGTATAATAAAAGGAAGTAAATGAAGGAGACACTAGAGTTGAGAAGAAAGTTTTAGATTTCAATTTCAATAAATTTTATTATAAGGAAGGAGAACTTCCTCCGAATAAGGAGATTCAACAAACAATATTGGAGATGTTGAGAATTTATCTCCCATATTTTTTCTAAATAAATGTACGTGGTGGTTTTCATTTCAATGTTAGTATCTAGATTAATGGTTTTAGTTTTTTTTTTGCTATGTATTTTGTTTACAGTAGTCTTCTAATTTGATTATGTCATTATATTATTGGTCTTCCATCTTTATTTATTTTTATGCTTACAATAATTAAAAATCAATTGTGTAACAACGTAGATATAAGAAAGAAAAAATATCTTCCTGATGTTGTAATATGTAATTTAAGAAAATAAAAATTTGCATTATATTTTTAGAAATATGTAGTTTATTACAGTGCTCTCTTAATCTTTTAAGAACGAACCACCATCTTCAATTATTCTTTAAACACCATCTTCAATTAGATTTTAACTTAACGTAGTGATTTTAATATGAAGAAATTTATTTATGTATGTAAAATAGACTTAGCAAAATCTACTAGTTCTGAGATATTTATGAAATTTGGTGGAATCAAGTTGAGAATGTGGCTGAGATTAATCATATTAAGTCAATACTCAATAAAATCAATAAACTCAGTCATTATGTAGTTTAATTCATGTTTCTAATAAACTCAATAAAATCCATTATTTAGTTTAATTTCTAATTCTAATAAATAAAATAGAAATGATTGATATTAGGAGAACTTTAAAATACAATTGATGAATTTACATATCAAAGTTTATTTTGTAGATAACTGGAAATTATAAAGTTTATTCTATTAATTAATTTTATTTGTTTATTGTGGTGTAGTTTAATTATATTTTTATGTTTTTTATTGCTTTAATATTTTTATTTTCTTTCATGTTTCAATTTTATTTGTTTTTAATTTTTCTTTTTTAAAAATATAACATTAACAAAAATATACAAATAAAATAAAATAAAAATTAAAGCGAAATGAAATTTTTTAACATTACTCATGTTAGCAAATTCATTACATTTTTGCACTATAGCAGTATCACAACTAATTTGTCTAAGAAGACGATCCTCCAATTCCTGTGTAGCTTTATTCATCTGAGGGATTTTCTAATTGTTGAATTCTTCAACTTTCATAATTTCCTGCCTATACAATTGTAAAGTCATGAAAATACGATTTATCATTTTTTGACGGATATTCATCAAAAGACTTTTTAACTGCATGGATAAGTTCTTCCACTGTCCTTGGATACTCTTTATGTTGCAGTACTTGAATGGTGCTAAAAAATCCGAGATCTAAAATATTTAAATCCGGTGAGTTTGGAGGTTGACACACTAATCTAATATCAAAATCATATTATGAAGCAACTTTTTGAAATTCTTTGTCACTTAGATCAAAATGCATCTTTGCGTTGTCTTATTGAATAAATATGGTTTTTCTTAAATCCTCTTTCAGCCACTTAAGTTGAATTGCCGATACAACATATTCAATAAAAAACTTCTTTATTGTTTCTCTTGTAACTGAGGTCGTCGGTTTAATCTCTAATGTTTCGGCATCTCTATTTCGACTTCTTCTTTGAGCTAGTTGTAAGGTAACAAATGGAAACACTCCTATTTTTCCTAAGAACACTTCACTTCCTTCATTGTCAAATTTTGGACGAGCTATAACAACTAAAAACATTACCTTTTCAGGGTAATTCCTACTTTGACATGTGCACAAAAAGTTCCTCTTCGGTAGGAAGTAGATAATATTTTTCTAAGTTTCTAGTTATATACAACCATTTTTCGTCAATATGCACAACATTAAACATATTAACAAATTTTGGCTCATAAGGCAAGCTGTTTTGATCCAACATAGATAAGCAAAATTGCAAACACGCTTTTTTATTTTCTTCTCTTAAATGCGGCTTAATGGTGTTTAAATGACGTCAAATAAGACCTTGCTTTATATGTCTATGTAATGACGTGTGGCTAACACTTGTACCCGCTGACCTTCAAAGATTCGGTAAGTGACATTATAGTCTTTTGTCGATGTAAATAAATTTGAAGAACGTGATTTAAGTTAACTTGAACTCTCTTTCGCCCACAATTTTTTGTTTTCTCATAGGACACATCAATCGCTTCACCATTTGGAGTATCTTTTACCCGTTTCCAAATCATTTGGGCTGTTCTTATATGAATTGAAAACAACTCTGCAACTTCTTTGATTGTAGTATCTCTTTTCAGCTTTCCATTAGCACTTTTTTCTAATAAAGTGTTGATATTGCCCATCTGCTCATTTGTTAAAAATTTCTTTGTTTCTCTTACTATTCCCTCTTCCAACAATGTATATGTTTTTAAGGAAAAAATTACATTCAATTTAAAAAATAACCAATATTGAAATAAAAAGACAACTAACACAAATTGCATAAAACTGCCTAGTTAACTTCATAAACTATCCATCACCATAATGAAAAATAATGCCGCAATAAAACATAAAATCAAAATTTACATATGAAATGAAACATTAAAAACAACTATGTAAAAATAAAATGATACAAACATGAAAACAAATAAGATTGAATATTTCATACTCCTAGTGCAGTGTTGTAAATAAATATTAAAAATATTGAAAAGGATTTGTAAGAGATTAAAAAAGTTCTTATAATATAAAACTAACTACTAGTGCAATGTTGAAAATTTTAAAAGAAGCAACATGCAATACAAAAAAAATACGTTAAAAATTACAATAACTGCAGTGCAGTAAAACATAAATGAGAAGAAACATCCAAGCAAATTCATAATACTTGAGAAAACTATTTATAATAAAAAATAAAACTGAAGATTTTCTGTGTTTAAAAATAACCTGAATTGTGAGATAAGATTGATCCATCTTCCACACACACACCATTGGAATCTACATCTGTTAACGGTGACTCGAACTCTTGATTGAGTTCCAAATTTAAATCGAACATCATAATTGGTGTGGCTAACGGATTTGGTAACCTCGACATTGCGATTTCATTAGAATTTTCAGAACTTACCGTAGTAATATTTAAATCAATTAAAACTTCTCTCTCGTTGCACGTTTCTTTAACATTCAAATCAATATTTTGTTTTTCTAAATTGAAAGCCATGAATACATATGCTGTTATTTTTAAAGTTCCTTCTCTCTATATATATACAGCCACTGGAGTTTTTGGTTTTGGTTTCTTTACAAATTTTTTAAACATTTTGTAAATTTTTAGTCTTTAAAATTTTCATATGTTGCTGTGCTTGGCTCCAAATTTGAATCAATCAATTTTCAAAATTTTCAACAATGTTAAGATCAATAAAGGTTAAAACGAATAGACACGGATGAATGTCAAGAAATAATGATGGAGTTTTTGAATTAAATTTGTGTTTGGATAAAAAATTTGAATAAAATTTTTTTTCTTATCTTTAGATCAATATCCAAAGTAGAAATAAAGAGACACAAGTATGGAAAGTAATGATGATGGATTTTCTTATTTAAATTTGTGCTTGGCTCTAAATTTTGATTGAATTAATTTTGAAAATTTTTAGTAAAATATTCTGACCATAAATAGTGAAAATAAAGAGACGACGAAAATGGAGAGACAATGGAAATGAAGAGACGGTCATACACATGGTAGAAATGAAGATAATGCAAAACTAATAAAAATTCTTATTAATTAAAAGTTGAAAACATCTTATGTGATGAAATAATAATAAAAATCAGAAGCATCATTGTTGAGTAGTATCATTAATAAGAGTATATCAAACATTTTATTAAATTTTTTAATAAGTATGTATTTTTCTAAAACGACTTTCATTTAGATAAGAGAGGTAACTGAGAAATGGAAAGTCAAGAGAGGTTTACATAACTTATTTCTATTATTTTGTATTTACATTATTCTATAAATATCCATCTATCCAGCATTTTAAGAGTGTGCAACTGAAAAGTATTATTGTGTTTTTCATAATAAAATTTTTAAATTTGAATCTTAATATGTAATTTATAGATTATTATTATTGAACATTTCAAAATTTATTTAATATACTCTTAAGAATAGGGACTTAATATTTCTTGATTATAAGAAAATTTATTTTACACAGAACAAAAATTGCAAATAAGTAATGTCTTTCGATCTTTCCTCACGAGTAAATCAACAAATGGTAGTTGGAACGACCCTGATGTCTGAAAATTTAGGTACAAATCCTGCCTTGCGTTCCCGTGCTCGTGTGATTTCCGTTGGTAAGAAACAAGGATCAACACTATCTGACAAGGGCAATGCGGGCCCATTCAAGAAAACGATAGCTACAAACTATGCATGTGGTGATGTGGAGAAGCTGCACAAAATCCCAGATAAGACTCGTTATTGCTTAAATATGGAGATTAGTTAACAGTTATTAAGAGATAATTATAAATTAATCCTAGGTCACTAACTACCTCTTAGATGATTATAAATACAATAATGAGTAAATTCTCCGGGTAATGACAATTTACAATTTTTTAAGTATTTTTAGCAGATTATGTGAGTCCTTCTTAACAATGCAACCTGTAGCAAGCAAAACACTACTTTTGAGATAAATTAAAATTTTACTATTTGTTGATACTTTTTTCTCTTTTGAGCTGGTGCGATTATTCCTTTGTCAGATCCGGCCTTAGGTGACGGCCAAATAGGTACCTTCAGGCTCTATGCCAACAAAAAAGACCCTTATTTATCTTTAAGGCAATAATAAAAAGCTTTTATTTTACTATTTTGATTCTTTTTTAAGGATTAAGAGTGAGCTCTTTTATAGAAAAATAAAATAAAATAGAGATTCTCTTTTGTACTTTACTTAGGGCTTCTAAAATGTCAAGAATTAAAGTTTTTTAGACAATTAAAGTTTTACGTAATTGCAAATTAAATAGCTACCCTTAGGTTACATATGTGTAACAGTTGAGTAGCAAACAATATATATTATAAAAAATCATGTAATTTTTATAAAATAAATATTTATTTTTTACGAATAATACACGTTTATATTTGTAGATATCAATAAAATATAATTTGAAGAACATAATTTGCTTCAAGTTTCCGTAAAATTTCATGTGCATGACTAGTTAAGCAATTTAGATTACTAATGCCACGTGTAGGATTCAAACTAATCAGTGACGTCATCACTCTTTCGTTCCTTGTGCTACACGTGTATTTGGCAAAAAACATAGATAATAAATTACGTCATCACTCTTTCGTTCCTTGTGCTACACGTGTATTTGGCAAAAAACATAGATAATAAAATTAATTGATGTATACATAAAAACAGCACAAGTTACCAGCCAACACGCACGTGCGACATCTCCAAATCCCTTGGAGTTGGAGATTGCCACTTAATCGCAAAACGCAGCCGTCCTTCTGACACGTAAGCCCTAACGCATTCAAAAACGAGAGTGCTGATAGAGTCGGTGGACCACAGACGTAAGACGTGCGCTTTTGCTGTTTATTTGTGTATCAGTTTCTTTTATATTTTTGCTTGGAGGACAGGAAAGGGAAGAGTCGTGAGCTCCAATCCAAGAAAACTCCTGACTGATTGTTATTATTAATTTTTATATATGATGGCCATTTTTCGGTTGTATAACTCTCGGTGTGGTCGCCGTCGATTTTATTTCTCCTCTTCTCCGATGCTCGTCTCCGCTGTTTGCTCCGCCGTCACCCGCCCCTAATTGCTCCCCTCTCCCTCATCCTCTCTCGTTCCCCTTCAGTTACAATTTTTTTTAATCTATAGGTAATTATAACATTTCCAATGCATTTTGTTGTTCTGTTAACTGGTTGATCACTGATAAGAACGTGAAACACAGGTCCTGCTGGTTGGTTTCAGCAGCATGAACTAAGCCTTTCATTTTTAGTCGCTACGCTGTGTTTGTCCTTTGGGTATTTGGTGCTTTGTGAAGGATTTTGATATTTCTATTATGGATTGGATTTCCCGTTGGTTCGGAACTTTTTGGATTCGAGGTTCTGTACCTTTTGCCCTTGTAGTTTGAAGAAATTAGGTTGTGTAATTATGAATTAAAAAGCATGCCTGTTATTCTGTTTCGACTTGGTTGTCTTACTTTGAGATGTTTTTGCTTCTGTTAGAAACTGGGTATGCGATTTCTTTATGATCGATTTTACTGTGAAAATTTTGTTCTTAATGTGGTCTTTTGTTGGAAGCTTGGATTTATAAGGCTGGCATGTGCTTGTATTTAGCTATCTAAGTCATTATGAAGGGGGTAGTTCGATTAACCAATTTTGATAATGGTTTTTCAATTTACGAACTAGAGCTTTCTTGCATATTAGTTAACTATCTTAGGAATTGCTTTGAATATGCTGTCTGAATATATTTATTTTCATGTGACTGATTCTGATTTTTTCTTAAAATTTCAATGTAGTGGAAACTTTTTAAGCATTAAACACAAGAGGGATGATGAAATAAACACTTGTTTTTTATATGAATCGTCTTGGTTGATTTTATTTTCTATTTGACGATGCAGAGTCATGCCAACATTTACTGCTGTAGCTTTGGAAAGGTTGTTAGAACCAGCAGCTTCTAAGTCCTTTGTCAAGAACCTTCCTCCAAAAGCAAATACGCTTCCTACTACAGACCCTGTCACTAATTCAGGCCTGGAGAGACAAAACAGTATATCAAACATAGATAGGAGAGTTAACCGCCGTCAATTAACCCCAGCACTTTATGCCACTCCTGAAGCCACACCAGTTCCTTATTCACCATCTTCATTTACTCCTTCGCCGTACATTGTCAATCACAAGAGGCGTGGTCGGCATCTTTTAAAGAGCTTTTCTCAGGATGATATGACTTCACAGGGAAAACCCTTAAATAAAGATGACATCATTGTTGATTCAAAGAATGCAGGAATTTTTGCTGTGGAGTCTACTGTTGGCCCTTTTGTTGCTTTTACTACTGATAGTTATGGTGTTCCTGCGAAGGGTGTAGATGGTGATTCTGTTTTAGGGGAACCTGCTAATGTTGTCTATCTTGCTGAAGAGAATGATAAAAGTGCCAGCCATGATATTGAAACAGGAAGCAGTAATGGAAAAACCCTTACTAGTGATGTGGAGGATTGTCTGGCTTTGGAAAAGGATGTGGCAGGGCATGATGAATTTGAAAGAGATAGTGAGACTGAGGAGTTTTATGATCTCCAAGAGTCTATGAGCTACTCTGGTAACACTGATGGCGAGGAAAACAGTGGGGCTGAAAGTTCTTTGAAGCTTATTGATCTAACACCAACAGGAGAGTCCTTTGACGCTCAGGAAGGTAAACCTATATGTTTGGAAAGACTCTTAATGTAGTGTGGGCAGTGACATGGGCCACAATTGTATCATTTTTGTTGAGATCTTGTGTTAATGATATTGTTATTCGAAAATCATGACTATTAGTCTCCTTGCTTAGAAAATTCACTTGTATGTGCACGTCTTGGTGGACAGACGTTTTCAAAGTCAAGTGTAAGATCTTACTTGTTTTATGTGCTGTCTGTAGAAGTATCACCTGAAGCTGGGCTGCAGCTTTCTCTCAGTGGCATTGAAGCTGAATTGCGTGGGATCAGATTTAATCTGTTGATAGAGACGGAGAGGCGTAAGCAATCAGAAGAAGCTCTTCATAATATGCAAAACCATTGGGAGAGGGTCAGGGAACAATTGTCCCTTGTTGGGTTGACTGTCCCTGCAGTTCCTATTTCTTCAGCAGATACTGAGCGGACTTATCCCGTTGAACATCTGTGTCAACAGGTTCATCTTGCTCGCTTTATTTCAGAAACAGTGGGAAGGGGTATTGCAAGAGCTGAGATGGAGATGGAAATGGAAGCACAGATTGAGGTGAAGAATTTTGAGATTGCTCGCTTGTCAGACCGACTTCAATATTATGAGGCTGTAAATCGAGAAATGTCGCAGAGGAACCAAGAAGCCATTGGTGAGATTATTTTCTGTAACACTCTTTTTGGTTATGAAACTCGCTTCTGTCTTCCTTATTTGTTTGTCTAAGGTTTCACTATCCTATGTTTAGTACCATTTTTATTTTCACCCTCTATGGCCCTATTGGGTATTCTTCGATTGGCATCCTAATTTTCCTTTCCATTGTTTCTGCAGATATGGCAAGGCGTAGCAGACAGTTGAAAAATAGAAGGCGACGATGGGTTTGGGGCTCAATTGCTGCTGCTGTTACCCTTGGTACTGCAGCCTTGGCATGGTCTTTTCTGCCAGCAGAAGGATTATCTTCTGGCAGTGACTCTGAAGCTCCAGAGCATAAGAATGCAGCTAGTGAGCAGCTGTAAACAATTGGATTATGGTATCATAATCTCACGTCACAGGAGGAGAAAGAGAATAAAAAGTTGTATACGTCGCCGTGTGAATAGCAATATTTTGTTTTTTTGGGATGAGTTTTCCTACCTGCAAAGATTGCATGGTATCATCAAAATAATTGAGTGCCACAATCATCACTGACAATCTCATAGATGGAATATTTTGGATTATATTTTCTTTAAAATTTAAGTTGGATTCTAATATTTTAAACTATATAAAAAAGAAAATATATTTTAACTTTAAAATTTTTATCAAACTTAAATTTTAAAATAAAATATGATAGTTATAAATTATTAAAAATAAAATTTTAAAAAAGAATATAAATAGAATTTATTTTCTGTCAGTATATATAACGTTAATATTAATCAAATTTTATCTATTAACTTTTATTTAATTTTGTTTAAATAAAAGTAAAGAACTAATTGTAAATTTATAAATTTATCTGATTAAAAAAAAACTATAAGGTGGAAGGCTATGTTTAGCAATGTGTTGATCATTATAACATACTAATTGTGAAGGTATATTCTTTGTCATCATGCTTATCAATCGCCTTGTCACTAATTAATAATTCTGAACTCTTTTCTAAGCAACTTTGGGAAACATTCAAAGGCTATCTTTGTTTTGATGCTTCCTCTAATAATGCATGTACATCGGAGGATGTTACAAGGATGACCGTCTAGGATATTAATAGATCCCTGGAACAAATGGGAAAGAGCTTCAGTGATTATCATTTTATTGAATATGATTTTTGCGATTGATTATCATGAGCATCTCACTCGAGAAATACAAAGTGAGGAAAATATATACATTGATCTAAAAGCTTTGTTATTACGTTCAAGGTTGAATAGGGAACATAAATACATATTTGATTTGGTTTTAGATTCAATTTTTGGTTCAAATGTTAGCAACTTTTTTATTGATGGTCCGGGTGGAATCAGGAAGACTTTTTTGTACAGAGCGCTTCTTGTAGTTTTACGATTATAGGGTCATGTTGCAATTATTGTTCTGACATCAGGTATTGCAATATCAGTCCTTCCTGGTGGTAGGACAATACACTCAAAATTTACGATCTCACTTGATTTTTCGAAGAAGAAAGTTTGTCAATTAAGTAAGCAAAGCTGATATTTGAATCCATTCGCATCTTATGGGATGAGGCTTTAATGGTAAAACAAGAAGCCATTGAAGCACTTGATGATTTGGTCCAAGATATTATGGAGTCCAATAAGTCTTTTAGAGGAAACATTGTTGTTTTTGGCAGTGATTTTCGTCAAACTTTACCCGTTATAGACCAAGCCACCAAAGAACAGTTAATTGATCTAAATCTTATAAATTCGCATCTCTAGCCACACATGCGTAAATTATCTTTAACAATAAATATGAGAGTTATATAAAATCCAGCTTTTTGCGATTTCTTGTTAAGAGTAGGAGAAGGTATAGAACTTTTTGATGAGCAAGATCAGACTTGCTTACCTGAACAACTAGTTATTCCTTATCATAACAAGGATGAATCTCTGAATAGGTTTATTTTTAATATCTTATCATTTATTGTCCATTTTATTGTTTGTTTACAATTTTTTAAACGTCTTTCTAATGTATGGTTGACTTCACCAGGTTAGTCGAAAACGTCTTTCCTAACTTAAGCATATATTCATTTTATCTATATCAAATGATAAATAGATGTGTACTTTGTCCAACAAACAGTTGTGTTAATCAAATTAATGACATGATGATCAATAAATTGTCTAGAGATCTAGATTCATCTATAAGTTTTGACAGAATAGTTGACCAAAGACAACAAGAAGATTATGATGATTTTCTCAATTCTTTGAATCGAATATGTCTACCTCCTCACAGATTATTATTGAAAGAAGGCTATCCAATCATGCTCCTAAAAAATTTGAATTCAATAGAGGGTTTGTGCAATGGCACAAGATTGATATGTAGACAATTAAAAGAGTACACAATTTCTGCAAAAATTATTTTTGGACCTCATAAAGAAAAAATACTTTTCATACCTAAGATTCTTCCACAGTCTTCTGAGAATGAAAAGAATGGGATACCTTATTGTAAGAACACAGTTCCCTATTCATTTGTGTTTTAGTGTCATATGCTTGATTATGTAGGAATTTTTCTTCATCAGCCTATATTTTCACATGGACAATTGTATGTTGCTTTGTCAAGAGCTAGAACTCTTGAATTAGTTGAAGTTCTAATTATTCTAGACACTTTTGAGTCTTCCAAAATTTATCACAAAACAAGGAATATTGTATTCCATGAAATTTTCAGTTGGCTAAATTATAACATATAAAAAGCAAAAGGTATATTAATTGTTCTGTTTAAGCATATTTAATTTCATTCTATTTAGAAAATTATGCAAATACTTTCTTAACCAAATTTTGTTTTTTAAAAATGGAGAAGCATTTATTGATCAAGGATATTTTACATCATTCTATTTAGAAAATTATGCAAATACTTTCTTAACCAATTTTTTTTTTTTTGTAAAATGGAGAAGCATTTATTGATCAAGTATATTTTACATCGTGCTGAAGGGTGGTCATGCAAAATTGCTATCCAAGAAAAACAACAAATTGATACGCACCTAACAAGCCATCCAGGAGACAAAAGTTTATCTTATTTGATTCAATGCTATAACAATTATACTTTCTTCATTCAAAATTTTACCTTTTCCATTAACTTTATTATTAACTCCATATTTAGAAAATAATACTTGACCTGGCTATAAAATTGGAATTTCTATAAATCTTTTTACAGTAGTACTAAATTCATGAAATATTCAAGTTTTTTTCTATTGCTATACCCTTTTTCTATGAAATGTCGTTACCATTTTTAGGTAAAGATTTGAGTATTTCAATGCGTCAATATTTCAATTTGTTACTTTCCTCTATCACTAGAGTAATTTAGCCTTTTTTGTATTTTGTTTTTTTAACAAGGATCACGCGTTGAAGCTATCATGTTTAACAATGGTATCTACATAATGAGCCTCATTTTATAGCCCTATAAAAAAAATATATCACTTCTAATGCCATTGTCAAGCCAATTCCACATCAGTTCCATGTTGAAGACTTGAAAGTTCAATGGATCATTACAAGTCGAACTGTTGTCGAGCCTGTAAATGATGATGGCAACATCTTACCTAGCAAACTTAGCTATACATCCTTTGCAAATCTTACCAACTAAATTAATAACAAGGAAAAATTAGTCGGTTAGATTTTTTATCTATTTCTCTCAACAAGTTTTTTATTTTTTTTCCATTACATCTTATTGAACTTATCCTTAACATATAATAGATATTTTGGCTGTTGTTATTCAAAATTTGGATGTTTGATTGTACTTATCCTTAACATATGATAGATATTTTAGCTTTCATTATTCAAATTTTGGGTGTGAAGTAGATCAACAAAGATGGCAAAATTTCGTTCTTGCCAACAAACAGTATGTTGCATTCCCTATTATTCTTTGCAACTAATGAACTTCGATAATATTTGAATTCTTTTGACAATTTTTGTTTTTATATTAGACAACAAACTATTATACTGTCAATATGGGACACTTTGGTTGTAAATGAAGGCCAACAAATTATATAGGCCTTGCATACTAATCCAGTGGTTGTGTGTCGTAAGCTAAAAGTTCACTTTTATAATGATAATTCTGTTTTCATTTTCGTCATACTATTATATATTTTTATATTTATCCTTGTATTTTCTTTTTTAGCTTACCATTTAAGAAATTTAGGTGTTGCATTATCCACATGGGTTGATTATGCAATTCTTATTGATCTACCGATACAAAAAGCTGCAGATTTTAAAAATTGATACTTTCACATATCTCATCTTACTCTTGCAACAAATAAACTTCTGTATACATTTTTAGATGTTTTTTATGCTTACAGTTATAATTACTATTTTTTAAGGCGCAATAAAATATTAAGCAACTACGAGACCTTGTTACCTAACAGGCTTATCTCAAGTATAATCCTGATGTATCTTTTGGATCAAATCAAAAAATTTTAAATATCATTTTCTTAAGGTCCACAACAAGGTACATATATTTTATATTCTACTATGAACTTCCTTTCTCACATATTATCCATCTAATTTGAATATTCCTAACGAACATCTATTTGTATCTTTTCAGATAGCATGAATTAAAGCTCGTATTTCGTTTCAACACATTATGCAAAAATATTAGTATATGAGTTGCAAAAAATGCTTTCGCTCAACTGCAGCTATATATGGGGTTACATTTACATATAGCTGAACCTAAACATTTCTTCACTTTTGCCTTTTCAATTTTTTTTGCCTTTTTTTAAAATAAAGGATGAACAAGCCCCTCATGTCATGAACAATTAGGTTCTTTTTGTGTCCTCTTCAAATCATATCCTGATGTGATTTTAACACATACCTAGGATACTTGTATGTTAACTTAAGTTTAAGATCGTTCATATCAATTCTAACTACAAATTTATGATATTATTTATTTATTCAAATGTACATTGTCTCATTCACTTTCCTGTATGAATGTGGATGGATGCTGGTATGATGTTGATTTACCTGACAACACAGGAACTATCACAACATCCATTTTTGGTGAACTTGTTGAAAATCTCTTGAACTTCAGTGTAGTTGAAGCTATCAGTATTACAGCTAGGTTATATTTGTATACTTGTTACAAATAAAAATACATTTGATTATTTTTTATGACTTTTCTATAATATGACTAATGATTTACATTTTTCTCTTTAGTGAAAAGAGTATTGAACTTCCTCTTGATAAGGTCCATGTTGAATTGAAAGTAAAAACGTTTCTCGTTCATCTCAAACCATTGGATGGAAGACAACACTTCATTGTTATCTATTACGGCCAAACTGATGATGGTGAATTAGAGGGGGGTTCAACTTCAAGCAAAAAAAAAGAGAGGAGATAATAGTAATGCTGAAATGAAACTTATAACAATTTCAGGTACCTACTATTATTTATTTATACATTTTTTCCGTATTTATACTCATCAAACCATAAACTCTCCTTTTTTTTTCACCCCTCTCGTATCAAATGAACTGTGTACTAATAATGAATCAGAACTGCTAATAACTTTCAATTTTCTTGGTGATGGTTGCACCAAAAAGCACAATCATGAATTCTAAACACACTTCGCAATAGTTAAGTATATACCTTTCGTTAAAGATTCATTATTACTAGCATTTTACGTCTCACCCTTCAAACTACTTCACAATGTTTACATTTTAGAATTTGAGCTTTAATCCATATATGTCTATTCAACTTTTTTCCTAATACTTATATTTTAACATACAACAATTCAGCTTTTTGATCACTTTTATGTCTTATGAGTTCTTACGCACGACTTGTATTACTATCTATCACTTATTCTATTTATTATATATGTTTTTTTTTTTCCCATGAACATCCATTCTTTTTAAAGTTGTATATTACATCAGTTAGCCTGTCAAGAACTATTTACTCATTTACTGTCAATAAATTGCCACATTTATTGTTATTTAATATAAAACATTTTCAAACAATTTTAAGTCCACTAAAATCTTTGTCGTTCAGCATTCTTATAAAGAAGGTGATCTTCACTTTTATGCTCTGTCACTAATATACTTTGGTTTTTTTAACTTTCGGAAGACATTTTTGTTTCTTCTTTAAGAGTTAGACAGTGTCTTACCAAAATACTTGAAAAAACTGAACCAAAATCGACGCCAACCTCAGATTTTTCTATTGATGACCGCAACAAAAATCCCAAATTATTATGCAATATTTTCACGTCACAGATTAACGGGGCAATTGAAAGTTTTGAGTACAGAGTTTCTAACCATAAAGACAAAGGGAGATAAAGCAGCTGTAAGTTTACATCTTGAAAAATACTGTAAAAAGACAAAACTGTTAGAACTCGCTATGGGGATATTAGAAAACATCCAGGTATGAGCTGTACATGCATTTGAATGCTTGAGGAAAATAGCTTCGTTGTCCAGGCCACTTTATCAGCATTTTCAAGAACTTTTACGAAACATGATCTATTTTGTATTGTTGATCTCTTATTCTTGTTCTTGTTCTATTTACTCAGATAGTAATTTTTGTTCAAATGATAATTTCTTTTTAATTCATATATTTGTTGATTGTTTCTATACGATGGACACAATTTTTTTAAATAAAAATTTATTGATTTATTTTAATTCATATCAAATTTTCTTATTATTATATTTTTAAAAAAATATAATCTGGTTTGGGTGGGCCACGGATCTTGTCGTGCGCGCCGACCCAACTCGAATTAATTTTGTCCCCTTTGGTCTTCAGCTGCGGATCTCGTCATTCAAACCTGAGACCTCAGGGTTTTGTTACGTTTGAGACGCACGCCTCACACCAATTTGGCTTAACCATAATCCAATCAAATTCTAACTTTAACAATATTCAATTACATAACAAATCCTATCATTACATACTCTTTAATTCTGAAAATTAGCCAGGCATTATACATCGCAGCCTGACTAGTTTTGACAAATTAGCTGCAGCGAGGTTCGAATTTGCGGATAAAAAATTCCAATCAAAACGCAGCAAGACCATGTTGAATAAATAGTGAAACGACATTAATTATAAAGAGTAAGAGGATATTGTGATTATCCATCGGTCTAGTGCTAAGAACAGTAATGGAGTGACCGTAAGAGGGCACTCTGTTCGGCCAACGCTCCGTTGATGGAGTTAACTCCAAACCTCACTCTTGGGCTTCCCATAGACAGTTTGGTTAAGTTCCACTCTTTTAGAACCTCATGTCTGTTCCGATGTTGGTCGTCCTCGACACAACCTCTCGGGAAAAGTTTCGAATTTCGCAGAAATAGGAAGCACAGCGTTTCGTTGTGTAGTGAGCGAAACTTATGGATTAGTGAGCAGGAATTCGATGATGAATACTTGGAAGATGACGAAGAAGAAGAAATGGACTTAAGTGGAAATGATGAGTCTAGTTTTCTTTCACTGAGTATGAAGCCTGATAGGAACATGACAGTTCTCGATGATTATGAAATGGAGGAACTTGATTTGTCTACTGACCCGAGTCACAAAAGCGGTTGGTTACCCTTTCTACAATTTTGTTCGCTTTCTATCTGCTTTTGCATTTGTGATTGGATTTTAGGAAGAGAAATGGAAAAATATTGTTATTTTTGAGTGGTTAAAGAAGTGCAGGATATGTGGCGGTTCTTGGGAAGCCGAACGTTGGGAAGAGTACGCTTTCGAATCAAATGATTGGACAGAAGTTATCGATTGTTACGGATAAACCTCAGACTACCAGGCATCGTATACTTGGTATATGTTCTGGCTCAGATTACCAGGTTTGCAATTCCTTTCTTTTCTTGTTAGTTTCTGTTTTCCACATTAGATACCTATCGACAAAATAATTTTTTGAAACCCCGGTAGAAATGGTATTGCAAGGCATTATTATACCCTTCTGTATGAATGAGCTTGAGAGTTGATTTTTGTACTTGGGTCAATTCTGCGACAGACTGATGCTTAAGCCATCTGACTGTAACTTGCAGACAATGGTAATCACTCTGTAATTACTTTGGGAAATGGGAATTAGTGACCTTTAACTTATTATGCCTGGTTCTTTTCCATGACTGGGAATTAGAAGCTTTGAGGCGGCATTTTTATAATGCTTCTACTCTCAATATAAATGTATGTGCATGGCTTTCCCTAAGTCTCTATCTGCATCTTTATCCAAATTTATCCTTCAACTTTGAGATCCTTGATGGCATTTATTTGATATGAAGATTTGGTTTCAGATGATACTTTATGATACTCCTGGTGTCATTGAGAAGAAAATGCATAAGTTGGATTCTATGATGATGAAGAACGTTAGGAATGCTGCCATTGATGCTGATTGTGTCCTAATTATTGTTGATGCATGCAAACCCCCACAAAAGGTTTGTTTCTATGTTACTGGAGTTGTTTTGCTTCATTTCTTTTAGTTAATCGTTCTTGATTCTAGATTGATGAAGTGTTGGAGGAAGGTGGTGGAAATATCAATGGGAAGCTGCCCACCTTGCTGGTACTGAATAAGAAAGATCTGATTAAACCTGGTGAAATTGCAAAGAAACTTGAGGTCAGAACTTGTTCAGCCTATGTTTTCATTTGAGTTCTTGTCTTCTGAAGTTATGTTGTCAGTCCTCGAAGACGATAGCTTAGATCTAATACTTTCTTCATAACTTTGAAATCTTGATATATGAAACCTTCTTTTTAGTGGTATGAGAAGTTTACAGAGGTTGATGAGGTCATACCTGTGAGTGCAAAATATGGTCACGGGGTGGAAGATGTCAAGGAATGGATACTTTCAAAGCTCCCCTTCGGGCCAGCTTATTACTCAAAGGTACTTAAATAATTGATTTTCATGTTTTACTTTTGGGTCAAATATTTCATGGCTTCTCTAACAATATACACCTCTACTTTTTGGCGTCAATGGTTAATGGTTATCCTTGTTATCACATCAGTGTTCAAATATTATCATGCATTTAGAAACAGTCTATAAATGAACTGTGATGAACGTTAAGTCTGTAACCTATACATCCCTTTGAAGTATTTTAACTTCGTCAAGCTCATTCTGACAGTGTCCTGTCATTTTTCACGTACTATTTTGTGTACCATTTTTCATCATGCAAGTCAGACCAATTATCTGTTTCAATAGTTTTCAGTGGATATAGTAGCAGTTGAGTGTTTGTGCAAGTAAATGATTAGGCTGCTGTTGCTTACAAGTTGCCAGGATATTGTTAGTGAGCATCCAGAAAGGTTTTTTGTAGCTGAAATTGTAAGAGAAAAGATCTTCATGCAATTTCGCAATGAAGTCCCTTATGCTTGTCAGGTATAATTGATGTCTAAAATTGGCTTGTATTTTCAGAGAACTATTAGAACATCCAAGAAATTGCCTTGAGTTGATGTCTAGCTAGAAACATTGTTTTCCATATGAATCCTGTAGGTCAATGTTGTAAACTACAAAGCTCGGCCTACTGCAAAAGATTTCATACAAGTCGAGATTGTTGTTGAGAAAAACTCTCAGAAGATCATCCTGATTGGAAGAGTAAGTAAAAAGTCTTATGTAATGGAGTAAGTAACAATATATTATTTGTAACATACCTCAAAATGCTGATATCAAGTGAATATTTAACTACAATGTGATCTTTCGTATCTTTTTGGATTAAGTCTACTATGCTCGTGTGATAGAAGGAGAAAGATGTTCAGTATGTTGAATTTCAGTTTGACGTTGTAACAAGGTGCGCTTGATCACTGCAGGAAGGGAAGGCTTTAAAACTACTTGCTACAGCTGCTCGGCTTGATATTGAAGATTTCTTGCAGAAGAAAGTGTATCTTGAGGTAACTGAAAGCAAACCCGATTATTGAGGCGATTGCATCGTTCTTTAATATTCTTGCAATATCTGTTAAGCCACTGAAACTCATCCTTCAAGCAGATAGAAGTGAAAGTGAAAGAGAACTGGCGACAGGACGAAGGACTTCTGAAGCACTACGGCTATGGAGGACAAATTAGAGTATTGTGACAATTGGACATGTATCAAGGATGACAATGGTAACATGTCATTTTACGATACACTTTGGATGCTTCATTTCTCTTTTCCTTTTACGTAACAAGAGTTTATGTACCCACACAAGACTCCATGGAGCTGTGGCCCCGTTATACTTGCTTAGTACTTGCATTTGAGCTAGCTATTAAGTTTTATTAGAAGTTTGTCAGTTAATCCATCTTCTTGAATCAGATTAAAGCTTGAAGTTTAATGTTCTAACATTCTTTCGCACATTCCTATAACTAATCTTCCACAGAGACGAGATTGACTTGAGTGGAAAAGAATTTGATAAGATTGTCACAAATTTTGATTTAGTTGGAGCAACAGATTCATCAAATTACTCGACAAGTTAATAAAACTTCAATTTAATTGAAATTTCATTATAATTTATTTTCAGATTTTGTAACAAATAATAAATTAACCCTTAATTTTTATTTGAACTTAATTCATTTAAATCGGAGAAATTTTAATAGTTATCCAAAACAGTAGGGATAAGATTATCACTTGACGAAGACAAATTAAACATATGGTTTTGGTATGTTAAAAAATGCGTATGACCATTCCACATGGGATCAGCTCCAACCTTTCGTATTTGAGTTATGTAGTTCCAAGGATCTTGTTATCTATTTCAAATATTAGATAAGATTGTTGCAAAGTTTACTTGGAGAAGAACTTTGAACTACCATCAGTTTCATCAAATTCCTCAATTGAATTGGATTTCATTGGAATTTAATTTCAAATTACGTAACAAACAATATATGTTATCTACACGGTTAATATCAAACAACCTGGAATATAAAATAACTATACATAGGAATAAGAAAAGGTTTGTACAAAGGAAAACTATATACTTGTATAACAAACCAGTAGCAAACTAGTACTTGCTTGTCCAACCCTATGGATCAGCCAAGAGTAGAAACGAGTCCTCAAGAAGAAGCTGAGCCACGACAAGAGGATTTCCGAAATGACTTGTTTGATCTAGAGATGAATGGGAGCAGAGGTAGCTTCAAACGTCCGGTACTGCATTCATCTCTACCTGTCTATTTGTTTTTATCATATTAGCGATCTGAGGTACGTTTTGTTTGATGTTTGTTTATGTTGTTTCCTGCAGGAACCAGATTGGGGAACTATAATGAAACTTGCGTTTCAGTGCATTGGTGTGGCTTTCGGTGATCTGGGTACATCTCCTTTGTATACAATGCCAGGCGTTTTCTCTGGTGGAGTCAAACACAGGGATGATGTTCTTGGGGCTATGTCTTTGATATTTTACTGTATCGTCTTAATCAGCTTGATCAAATATGTCATCATAGTTCTGTCAGCCAATGATAACGGGGAAGGTAAAACATACAAAATCATTAGCTTTATTTTCCATGTACGTTTAAGTAGTAGTAATTCAAGTTAAATCCCGAAAAAAGGATCTTGAAGTCTATTATAGTGAGCATATCTTAGTGGTTAGAATTTAGAGGTTGAAAAAGACTTTACGTCTTTTGGAAGGACTAAGCTTATTGTAGTTAAAACTCAATTTTGGCGGAGGATCAAATGTTTGGAAATATGAAGGTAGCAATTGATAATGCATCAGGAGAAAACCTGGCATCAATAATCCTTTTTTGGTGATTATAGGTGGAACGTTTGCACTATATTCTCTCATATGTCGCTATGCTAAGGTCAACTTGATACCAAACCATCAGGCTGAAGATAGAAAACTTTCCAATTACAATCTGGAAATGCCAAGTCGTCGCAACAAGATGGCTTCAGCTGTTAGATCCAAACTTGAGAATAGCTATGTATTGAGGTACCTCTTATTAGTTATGGCCATGACTGGAGTATCCATGCTAATTGGAGATGGCATTTTCACCCCATGCATATCAGGTAAAGCAGAACTTTTATTCCTTCAGCTAATCGGGTTATATTTGTATTTCTTTCTATATGGTTAAGGCAATTAATTCCTAAGATTTCTTCGGTGGATAGTGTTGTCAGCCGTTGGGGGCATCAAGCAGGTTTCAAGTTCTCTTACCGATACTTGGGTGATGTGGATTTCTGTGGCTGTCCTGATTTTGCTGTTTCAAGTTCAGAGGTTTGGAACAGATAAGGTTGGCTACACGTTTGCTCCGATACTTCTACTGTGGTTTATCTTCATTGCAGGTGTTGGTTTCTTCAACATTTTGCACCACGATCCTGGTATAATCAAGGCTGTCAATCCATACTACATTCTGACTTACTTCCTGAGAAGTAAAAAGGATGCATGGTTATCCCTTGGAGGTGTTATTTTGTGTTTAACAGGTACATATATATATATATATGTGTGTGTGTGTGTGTTTTTCCCTTCTAAGATTGCATATGCGAAAACACACGCTGACTCGTTCAGACAATATCAGGTTCTGAAGCATTGTTTGCTGATTTGGGGCACTTTTATATTCGCTCAATTCAGATAAGCACATGCTCAGTGCTTTTACCTTCCGTCTTGCTTAACTACTTTGGCCAATGCGCTTACCTTCGGAATCACGGCGAGGATGCGCTTAATTCCTTCTACAGTTCTGTACCAAGTAAGTATCATTTTTTTTAACTGTTATCATCATGGTTATGTTCTAAATCATCATAGTTGTTGATTTCTTCTGATTCAAGTTTCTACGTTACAGAAATATTGTATTGGCCACTGTTTGTTGTGGCTGTGTTAGCTGCCATCATTGCAAGTCAGTCATTGATCTCTGCATCCTTCTCCATAGTCAAACAAGCTGTAGCACTGGGGTGCTTTCCTCGTGTTAAGGTGGTCCACACCTCCTCAAAATATGAGGGACAGGTTTACGTGCCTGAAATAAACACACTTCTCATGCTAATTTGTGTTGCAGTTACTCTAGGTTTCAAGGACACGTTGCAAATGGGCAATGCCTACGGTAATTCTCCACTTATGTGACTGTTGCTCTTTTTCATACTACAATCTTCAATTGGTCATATCATATGCTGCTGCTGATGATCCATAACTATAATCCACTTCATAATTGCTTTCCTATACTTTATCAGTAGGGTGATACTTAGCAAATATCATGCCTTGCGAATAGATAAATTTTCCTTTGTTGTGAGGCTATAAAACTGCACTTTCTTCTATTTGTGAAACTTATCTTACCCTCCTTCAGTTACGGCTCATACAATACAACCATTTTGATTCTTGCATTCTCAACAAGTTCTATGCGACAAAAAATTCGTAAAAATTTCACTGTGACTATTTGTATGTGGTTGATCCATAACTACCTTACTTTAGCTTTGATTATATTATGTAAAAAGACTAATGATCATCTGACGAATATTTTCTTTTTCAGGAATGTCAGTTGCCTGTGTGTTTTGCATCACTTCTGTATTTCTTGTACTAGTGATGGTGATGATATGGAAGACGCATCCCATTCTCATCATCCTCTATGTTCTGACAATTGGATCGATTGAGTTTGTTATATTGAGCTCAGTATTCTACAAGTTTGTCGATGGGGGATACCTTCCTTTATTGATTGCTCTTATCATGGGTGCTACTATGCTCACTTGGCATTATGGTTACAGGAAAAAATACACTTACGAGTTTAAAAATAAAGTTGCTACTGAAAAGCTTACAGATATAATCTTTGATCAGAGGATTCATCGGATCCAAGGTGTTGGTCTTTTCTATACTCATCTCGTCGACGGCATAGCACCTATATTTACTCATTATGTCTCCAATGTCCCTGCTCTACATTCTGTTCTCGTATTTCTTACAATTAAGGCAGTGCCAATTAGCAGAGTCCTCCCAGAGGAACGATTTTTATTTCAACGCGTCAGGCCAGACCAGCTCATATTCAGATGCATTGTGAGGTATGGTTACCATGATTCAAGAAAGGAGCAGAGTTCCTTTGAAGAGACATTGATGAATGAGTTGAATAAGTTCATCCTGCACGATGATGGCGAAGAAGCTGAACGAGAGGTGGAATTGATTGATAATGCATTGAGGTATGGTGGTGTTGTATACTTAATGGGTGAGGGTGAGATACTGTGTTCAAAAGGTTCCTTTTGGATGAAGAAATTAGTCGTAGATTACTTCTACAAGTGGCTAAGCAGAAATGTAAGGGAGCCGGATGAAATTTTCATGATTCCTCGCAAGCGTCTACTCAAAGTGGGGATGACTTACGAGGTTTAACAAAACCAACACTCCAAACCATTGCTAATCCCCGATGATTTTCTTGAAGTTACAGAAATGGAAATACTCCCCGTGTTTTCAGTCATTTTCTATTAGTTAACTCATTATCCGGAATATTGCCTGGGCGAAGTTTTGTACTCAGTTTTCATTTCATAGTTGCAATAACATCTGTCGGTTAAATTCATCCATGATTATGAATGGAAGTTGTAGATTTGAAGAAGGCAAGCAGATTTATTTGGAAAGTTGACACGTGAATTCATGGAAAAAAGGCTATAAGATATTAAACTAGTTTTCCTCCATTTGGCAGCGTAAGAAATGAGACACATCTGTTGATGTTTTGCAAAGAAATTTGGTTGGTTGCCGGTGATGGTTTTTGAAAAAGAAGAAAGATAACACACGAATATGGATTGAAGGGAGCAACTACACATGCATTACTTCAGACTTACATACTTTTAAACGTTTCAAAGAAACTGAAAACATATAACTAAGATCCTAGAATTACGCCATCGTAAAGAACGTGAAGAAAATGAGATAAACAACTCCTAAATCAGAATATAAAACATCTGGCAGCATTCTTAAACACGTGTTTTAACACTCCTCCTTGTCTGGACGCTGCAAACTCCAAGTTTGCTGACATTTTTACCAAACTATTGCCACTTAGCAAGTTCGAAAGTTTCAGGGTTTGGTAAAAATGTCATCAACCTTGATCTTCGCATCATCTCTTTTCTGCAGTTCTCTCACAAAAAACAACTTGATATTGAAGTGCTCGGTCTTGCTACGAAACACTGAATTGTTAGAGATTGCAATAGTTACTTGGTTATCAATAAAAGTCTCTATGCTTTGCTTCTGCTCCAGGTTTAAATCAGTCAAGATTTTCCTCAACCAAAGAGCTTGATTCATAGCTCTTGTTGTAGCAATAAACTCAGCCTCAGTAGTGGATCGAGCTATTGTTTCTTGCTTCTTTTACTACAAGAAATTAAAAAATTATCAACGGACATAACAGTCGTTAAATCCTTCCGTCGATATTAATATCTACCGATAGAATTAAACGATGGACAAAAACGTTGTTAATACGGGCATAAGTAACTATAACAATGGAATATCATATGTCTTTCCGTCTGTAAAATATACCGACAGAATTAAGGAAACCGTCGATATATCAGCGTAAATATACTGACGGATGAACATAAACGGTCGGTAAATAAAACGAACAATTTATTGACGGTATATAATGATTTGTCGGTAATATGAAAATACTTTTCCGATGGTATCATTATTCCGTCGGTAATATTTAAACATGTTTTCTGACGGTTTTCTCTAATCTGTCTGTAATTGGAAGTTAGAATTTTTTTTTAAAAAATCCCCATATTAAATTTTATTTAATGATCTTATAAAAAATGCATAATTTCAACAGTTGTGAATTATCTGTGCATATTAAATTTATTTGTTTATATATTTCATTTGTTCAAACAGAAGTTGATTGGTGATAAAAAGTTCAAAATTTGTTAATTGATAATAAAAACATTAAAGTGTTCATAACATATTTTATTTTTGAAAGCAAACGACTACAACAATCCTAATATCCTGGTGGAGGGTGCTCAGAGTTGCTACCCCTCCCCTTCAGCTGCTCTAGCTCCTATCTCAGTTAAGCCATCTGCTCTATTTGCTCTTGCATGTGAGCCATCTGGTCCATCTTCTCTTGCATGTGAGTTATCCTCTCTATCAATGTATCCACTGTGGCCCGAAGCTCGGTAACTTCCGACGATTGTACTTGTCTGATAGACGTTGCTGTACTGGACATAGAGGATTGCGAATAACAAGAATTCACAAATGAAACTAGCCCGAATATTCGTCCTTGACGGTCCCTACCACCGACAACATCAAAATATGTCTAAGTCTCATCAACAAGTTATTCCTCCTGAGACTGCCGCTGAATGGTTTGTTGTATTTGGTCCTATTAGAAACCAATGTTTACGTTAGTAAGGGATTATTCATAATCATAAAACTAAATAATTATAAAAGAAATAATAATAAGGCATTAAGTTCACATACATTCAGTTCTCTAAATCGACTATTGATAAATGTCACATCGTCATGCTTCTTGGTGTGAGTATACAAAAACAGCTGAGTAGGTATAGGAGGAAGATCCAAAGACTTTTCTTGCATATTTAACCTAAATGTTTAGATGAGAACTGTATTTAATAAAAATTTTAGCAGAGTTTCTCCTAATTTTATGATATGTCCCCTTGTTGAACAAATAAAAAAACTCAACATAGCTATAAATGACATTAGGCATTTATACCATTACCATTATCTATAATACAACTGTAAGTGTAAGTCGACTTGTGTGCTTATGCAAGGCGACTTACACATGTCCAGTACCGATAAGTCGACTTGTACATT
>JANZLD010000235.1:56228393-56241360 GCA_026413575.1 Erythroxylum carthagenense | reverse complement strand
TTCGGTCCGGGCATTTTCTCCCGAATTACCCGAAAATTTCCTATAAGCCTCTATAAATTACCAATCACTCATAAACAATTCTAAATCAGTCAATTCCACCCAATTACTCTAATTCCTTAATTTTCTCATTTAATCGCTATCCAGTCAGTTCAGTTAGTACAAGTTCACAATCGATACCGGAAATCATGAATGCATTTACCTATGGATAAATGCATATGCAATAAACCTATTCCTCTAAATTAGAGGCCAGTAACATGCTTAGTCAATGAATGCAGTGAAATCCTATAAGTCTGTCCCAATTACCATAATACCCTTGCTAACAGTAACGGGATGTTACAAATAAATTAAGATTCATCAAATGGGGCATGAAACAAGTCGACTAATATATTACAAGTTGACTACAAATCAGTCAGATAAGTGAACTAGACGACTATCATGGCATTAGTCGACTGATTGAAGAGCGAAGATGAAACCTGCAGTGAAAAATGTTAGTACTAGTCGACTATAACAGCTCGACTAGTCGACTATCAGGTAGAGCTGAACAAAATTTGTCTGGATCAATCCTAAATGGCAAGGAAATAATTTAGCAACGTCTATGAGAAATCAAGCAACGGCTAGAAGGAGATCCACAACGGCTATATCCATCTCTAGTCTGCAAATAAATAGAGGAACATCAAGGAATCAAAAGATAAGTTTAAGAGGCAAAAAGCATATCACCATTATTCCAAATTTGCTCTCAATTGCTACTAGCTTGTTCTAAATTTGTATTGACCATTTTTTTTCATCTTTATCTTTGTTATTATTGTGAGTTGAGTGATTGGTGGAAAATCACTTGTGAGGTAGGATTTGTACCAAAAAACAAATCGATTGTAAGGATAGCTTGAGCCGGAAATCAATAGGTGTTGTAAAAGTTCACACTGAACTAAAAAGTGTGCAGTTTGCTAAATCCTAAGTGAGAGCTTAGGTAGAGGACGTAGGTCTTAACACCGAACCTCCATAAAAACAATGTTTGTCTTTCTTCCCTACTCTTTTACATTTCAGTTTTAATTGTTTAAATTAGTGTGTTCTAATTCTCTGTTATTTATAGCTCTTTAAGAAAAGAAAAAAAAGGTTCAAAGATCTATTCAACCCCCCCTTCTAGATCGTTTACAATCTTTGATCTAGAAATGAGTTCCAACATCTTCTACAAAAAAGATTTCTATCTTCTTATCTTCTAAATAAATCTTAAATCTCCTTAATTGGATAATGGTAGAGAAAGTTACACTTAATTATGTGTTTTCTCCTTAAAATCACCATAAGACAATGAACTAAGAAAACATCATATACTCGACATAAAACATGTTATAGAAATGTCAAATGCCTAGTAATTTAACCTTATAACTCTTAAATTTACCTTTTAAATACTATCCCTGCATATTATTCTCTTAGTTTAAAACTCTCTTTTTCTATAGTTTCAATAATAACTTCTTTGGCGACGACCAGGAAACTCTTTCTGCATTATTTTTAAAGGGAACCAATTTTTGTTCATGAGTCTAAAAGGAAGTTCGATTACGTGAATAGATCCTTTTTGCTTTTCCAAAACTTTGGGAAGCCTCTAGGCTTTACCAAAACTTGAATCCCGATTTTAGGAAAAGAAAAAAGTCATTTGACCTTTTCTTTAGGCTAATGAATTTGGTCTTTGAGCTCATATTAACCATACGATACGAATAGTGCCTCTTATTTCATAGATCTCCAACTCACTCAAGGGAGCAGGAACTAGGCAGCCAATCTGATGATGGCCGCCGTGCTCGGCATCAATTCTTTAGTCTTGGACTGGCCTATTTGTCATAGGCTTCAGCTTTCGGGTTGGCCACCAACCTTCTTAATCTAGGGAAGGCAAAGTTTGAAAATGTAACTCCATGAGCCTGGCTCAAAGTAGGCCTGAGATTTGCTTTATTGACATGCATTACTCCTTTTCCCTAAAGTGTTAATCCGCTCATTTTCCCATTCATACACACCTGACAACGTCCAAAAATGTCAATAATGGGCTCAACAAATATAGCTCAGAACCTTAAGTACAGGAAATCCCTATATATTCCCGCGGTGTGTACGATGCTTTAACCTCATCTAAAGCGATATAATCAATAGTACAATATATGCATACAGTCAAAGAGCCTTTAGTGTTAGAAGTAAAAAAGAACAAATGCAAATAGTGACTACTGATAGAGCTAAAAGAGTAAAGAGCAATACCTCATGACGTTGATGATTCCATTCGGATTGATTCTTTGTCGCTCAAACCGCGTATGAATGAATAAGATATAACCCAAAAGAATATTTCCAATGTCGAGCGACTCCAATGGGATAAGAGGTCCAATGCCAGAGAAAAGCAATAAGAGGTCAATGTCATTAGTTTTCATGGAGCTGATTTTGGCACGAGACCACACCCAAAGTTAACAATATCTCGACCTTACTTTACACATATTCTACAAGGCCTTTACAGGCAATCAAGACCCTTTTGAGAAAATCAGGATCAAGTAGGTCAATTTCCACGCCAGAAGCAAGGAACTTTAGTCGACTGCAAATTCTTTGGAAACAAACTTCCACCACTAGACTGGCACCTTATTAACCTCTAATATGTTGTTTCTTCTTTCAGGATAATGTAAATAATGCATCAAATACATTTGATAATTGAAAAAAACGTACATGAAAAGGAGCAAAGAATAAAGCTACGAAGCAGCATATTGCAAATTACGTGTCTATCATGTTTAAATTAATTGTGATTGAGGAAAAAAAACTTTATAAGGAACATCAGTGCATAAATTAATACTAACTAGATATACATTTTACTTAAAACCATCTTTTGACCATAAATTCTACATCTATCTAGCTGTTTATCTTTTTTTAGAATACAAAAGAATTCATTTGGAGGTCAGGTAACCATTTTTTTATTTGTCAAATCTTTTAATCCTTGGTTTCCTTTAGGATTCATTTGAACCTGTCATCACTCTTGGTTTCCTTTAGGATTCATTCAAGATGTAATCCTTCGTTCTTCGAGCAAAATAACCAACTGAACACTTGAACAAATGAAATATTGCAAAGAATGAGGACAGATCGCGGAGAACATTGACAGTAGGGTGAAACAGGCCAACATGAGATTCATTGCAGGGGTAGGGGTCCAAACAGAAGAAGGGGTTGCGACACATGTAGGGAGGTGATGGGTTGGAGAGTTGGTATCTTGGAAAAAGAGACGGTAAGACACGTCCATCAAACTAAAAAATCTCCAATCTGACACTTATGTATGTGCAGTGAGGGGCCAGAGTTGCAGAAAAAGAACACGGACCATGAGGCCAATGTCGTAAGTCTTATTTTGGAAACTTCAGTCACAGAACTCACAGACAGACAGTGGGCTGAATTGCAGCAAAGTGAATCCAAGTTCTCAGATACCCCATGGACCACAATTCCTGCTCCGCAGGTCGTTGATCGATTCACTTTCAGTTTTGTTTTCCAGGAACTGGTAAAACACATTGAGAAATGTACATCTTGCAAGAAGTTTGAATAATAGTATGTAGTTAAACTTCAATTTCAGGAAACTTTTTTCTGGTGGTTCTCCTCAAAGAACTCACATTATTATCTTTTCCATACAAAGGGAAGAATCGTATTTAAAATTTTCAAATAAATTATAATATAAGGCTGAAATAAGTCCTGGCTCCCGGCCTTGGAACTCTGTAAAGATGTTGTGTAAGAAATTAAGGCAACACACAATAGCCTGTCTGACAACAGACAAGTCCCTTTGCTCTAACAGTAAAAACGTTCTGTTTCCCTAATAAGGAAATATGAAAATTGTATAATATATTTATTATACAGTGATTAATATAGAATACTACATTTTAACCCCGTCGAAATGATCTTATTGCAGTTAGGATTAGTACAGCAAGTTTTTCAGAGCCACGTGAGAACAGTAACCAATTGCTGAACTGTACGGACAGCGATCCATGTGTTTACACGACGAAGTTTGTGCACGCATGCATGCTGCACTCTCTCTCTCTCACACACACACTTCAGATGCTTCTAATTTTACTTGTTAAGCACTCTTTCACCATCTCCATGTCAAAAATCTACAGGTGAAACTGATATTTCTTATATTACATGTACCACTTGTGGATCAGTGCCTTCTTCATCTTCTTCTTTTTTTTTTTTTTTGTAAAGAAAATTCCATTCGCTTGTGCTTATAGATAGATCATACCATTAAGTTCTATTTAGAGAGATATTAATTGCGCCTGCCATCATTAAACTTTGTGTTAGTTTAAGAGATGATATAAAATATATGATATTCCTCCTTTCCTGATAATACACCTTTTGAGTTTTGAGACTGAGACAAGTGAAGAAGTCCCACTGAATCTCAACTAAAGGGTCCTGCCACTCACTTATCAGGAGCATATGATATGATGTTTGGTAAACCGATCATACTTTGGACCAAGCTTAAATTTGAAAGGGTAAAACTTTGAAATTGTTGACACAAGGGGAAAGAAGAGAGAAGAAAATCACTGAGGCCTGACTTGTACCATCTCAAAAGAAATGAATAGGTGAAGCCTTCTATCGTGGGAAGAAATAATTTCGATCAAGCAAAGCAAGTGGACGGAACAGAAAGCTGTAAGCATTAGCAGAAGTGCAGCAGGGTCTAGGGTCTAAGGAAACCACACCCCTCACGTGAAAACACCCTATTTATCCCGTCACACGCACTAATATTTACTCCTCCACCAACCTAAATTTCTCTTCCACACTCCACCACCCCAGATACCATCGACATCGTTTTTCCTTTTTCTCATCTCTAGTTGTAAAAAACAGAAAAGTAAAATTATTTTGTGTATATTTTAATTTCATTATTTCAAAAATGATTCCAAAATGCATTTTAAAAGGATTTTTTATTTTTGATAATTCACGTAGCATGTCAATTGATTAGCTTTTTTTTTATTGCCCACGAGGTATTTTAGGAGGGTCTCAATTATAAGAAGGCGCCTTTAAGATATTTATTTCTAGACTAATTCTCGCTCGAGCCGGATACGTCCTTTATAGGAGGCAAAACTCTAACCTTAAATTTTAAACGGCTGCATACATAAAGATGATTCGAATCCGTGACCTCACTTAAATTAGAAGAGCCTCCTACTAACTAATCTGGTGATTGGCTAGCTACTTTAAACAGCTATTGTCCACGGTCTGTCTGAAGAATGGTCCCCATCTTGATTTTGGGAACAAAATCAAATACGATAATTAAAATTTTCAAATTTTTATATGTTTTTTCGAGAACATAATCGGGCGAGGACAGGAGTCTATTAAAGGCAAAGATTTGCGGGCAAGCGGGGTTCAGTTCTCTCTTTCAAGTTGTTATTACACATTCAACAATTCCATTCTCTGTCTCCTCCACTTTCCTGTCCGTTTTCTCTCTATTTTCCTGGTAAACTAACGACCCTAGTCGACATTTCTCACGAGAACCTCACCCTCTCAACTCTTCCTGCTCGACCCTTTTCGTTTTCTCTCCTGTATCTCTGGAATTTGATGGACTTTTCCGATTTTGACAGCGTAAAAGCAGAGAAAGCAAGCGCCATGCGAAGTTACAATCAGCTTCCCAACTTGACGAGGTTGTTTCGACTAATTGAGTTTTGTCTTGCTCTGCTTTTTCTCTCTTGGGCCTCTACTCGTGTTCCGTTCGCCGTCAGAATCTCCCGCGAGGTTTTCAGGAGAGTGGCCGGAATTGTTTCTAATCCTCTGTTTGTTTTCATGCTCTGCAACGCCATTGTTGCCACTCTATTCGTAAAGTCCAAGAGATTTTGCGGCGAGAATCCCGCCGCGAGCAATGCTGAGACTGAACTCTACGAGGAGTTCATTAAAAACAGCGAACATCGTTGTCCCAAGTCCTTGTCAGAGAATCCTCCTTCTCATACAACTCTTTCTCTGTCTCTTGGGACGGATGATACTTTGTACCAGGATAAAGAGATCATCTCTCTAGTGAATGTAGTAAACAACACGTGTGTCGAGGAAAGTAACAATGATTTTGATGATATGGGCTTGTCCTCGGGTTCTGAGTCCGATTTGAGTTCAGATTCAGACCATCCAAAGGTTTATCGCCGATCAATGTCGGATAACGGGAAGAGGAAAAGCTCGGAGAAGGTTAAACATAAACTCCGACGATTGGAGACGGAGAAGTGCCGGAAAATGGTGACGTCAGCCGACGAGAAGCAGTGTCCAGAGGATGAGTTGAGTGAGGAGGAGTTTCAGCGTGCAGTGGATGACTTTATCGCTAGGCATCTGATGTTTCGTCGCCAGGAGTCTTTGGCAATTGTTCTTCAGAAAGAATAAGGAACAAAGAAAAGAAAAAATAAAATAAAGATCACGACTTTCCTCCCTTTTGTTAGGGAATTGCTCCATTTAATCCTTTCCATGTACAGTTAATCTCTCCAGAGAACAAAAAGACCTTGTATTGAGGGTTTAATTATCCTAGAGCGTAATAAGCATGAAAATCAAGAGGGTCCATGAGCAGGATGGTTAGTTTTGTTTGTTTCTGTAAAATCCATCTTGTGGCACCCGTTGATTGTGATTTTTAGGATGAGATACGACTGATTCTACTTTTTTATGGGAAGCTAAAGGAGATTCTGCAATTGGAAATACAACGTTCATCTTGTCTGTTTTTGCATGCTGAAATGGGTGTCGGGGGGTAAAATTTTCTTTCTTTTTGCTCTCTTTGTAATGGTGGAATGGAGTGATGGAATGTACTGTATTCCTTTCAGCATTGTGTTTTGCAGTACCTGTATATGCTTGTACTTTTTCTTGCGACTGGTCTTCTTCATTTCTATTTCTTTCGTTGGTTCAACTTTACCAGTCCTGAACTTGCCAGTTCACAGGCTTTAAATTATTCAGGTTGTAAACCCTGGCTCCAAGTTCACCAAGGTGAAATGGTAATAAGTGTTTCAAAAAGTACCAGAATTGATTGAGCTGCAACTTACCAATACTATAGATGGACTGCGGCTTTTTTTTTTTTTTTTTTTGGTGCTTCTATTCTGTCCTTGTTTGCTTTTTGGTCCTAGCACAGAGCTGACAAATTCGTATCCAGGTCATTCAAGCTTTAGATGTTCTAAATCAGAACTGTGACTATTGCCTTGAAGATTAAGTGGTTAAACCATCAATTCAGAAATGTAAGGCTCTTTTGCGGTGCTATTGGGCTTCTCTTGTATGATTATGAAATGGACAAACTTGGTTCTTCAAGGGAAGACAATTGTTGTAAAAAGTTGAAACATTTCGCTCCTCAGAAATAGTTATTGATAGAAAATTTCTGGACAGGTTTATCAAGGATCGTCCCCACAGCCTTGTAATAATTTGCCCTTTGTCAAGCGACTGACGTCTCTGGTGGATATTTGGCACCAATCATAACATAATTATATGATAATGATTCCCTTATACTATTTGTACTTTACGTTCACCGCCCTCTGCAATTACTCGTCGAAAAAGTCACTTTTATCTTGAAAGATTAATGAAAAAGTCACTTTTATCTTGAAAGATTAAATTCTGAGTGATGCGCATTTGTGCCTGCCTTTAGTTTAATCCTTTCTTTCTTCTCCTTTTCCCCTTTCAATTGGGGCAGTCATGATTATTTCCACCATAGAAGTTATATGATTAGAATTTATTACCCAACTTTTTCTTTCACTAATTGCAGCCCTTAAGAATCTGTCTAACACCTTGCGGCCTCTTTTTGTCACTTGAACTCTTTTTATACCTTTCAATTGTTCCTTTTTGGAAAAGCGTCAAGTGAAGATGTTTAGGCATCAAGGCATGTCATGGGGTGGGGAGTTTTCAGTGGTTGTTGCCAACAGGCAACACTTTTCAGGACTAAGCCAGTGGCTTATTATTAATGTTTATGTGTATCATCTTACCCTTATCCATTTGCTAGAGAAGTTTTTTCCAAAGAAAAACTTTTTTCTTTTTTTGGATCTAAGCCTTCAATTATTCTGCTAAAGTTGACCATCTTCTCCTGTTTCTTATTTTTCCAGCATGATTTTGGCTTTATTGCTGAAAGTCGGGGAAAAAAACTTGGAAAGTAGATCTGCAATGATGAGTTGCAGCACTCCAGAGTTGAATTGGACTGACCATTATCAGAACCTAACTGCAGAGGTCGCATTGCGCTGGAGAATTCCATTTCTGCTGTTTAATATATGTAATCCATACCATAACGCTTTATCCAAATGATTAAAAAAAAAAAAAACTATGTAACTTACTAAACCATGGATTTCTTCGTTTCCAGGTTGTAGTTTTCTGAAGATTTCTTGTTTGGAAAATGGTTAAGCAAACTGGTCCCCATTTTTCAATTAGGATCAGATCTCATAATCTTCCCGTGAAATAAGAACTATTTAGCATTGTTCACCAAAATGCATATAATTTTGTTTTCCTGGAAGGTAAAGGTTTAATTTAGGAGGTGATCTATTTATGGCTTTTGTTAGACCCTTAAATTTCGAAGCACTTCTCAGCAATTTTTATGGGGAGCTTTAGGAGAAAGGTTAGCTGGATTTACACATGAGGAAAACATGCGAAAACATTAAGGTAAACGTAGGTGAGTGGGATCGGACTTGATGTGAATTTTGGTAGAGTCTCGGATCTTGTAGAGATTGACTCGACCCATGCTAAAAACTTGACGGACTAAGGACTTGGCTATGCTCGAATGGATGGACTACGACTAACGGACTTGTTGTGGGAAGCATTGAATCAGACCAGTGTGTTAATAGGCTTCGGCAAAATCACATTATATTATCAGTGGATAGAGATTGTGGGGAGATTTTAGATGATATGACGATGACTGGGAGTTGGAATTGTAGTGAAACTCAACATCTGAAAATAGTAGAGATTTTTATGTTAGTGCTTTAGACAAATGTAAATTCTATGTTGTTGTTATCTTATATTATCTTATCTTATCAGTTAGAATCTTATTTAGACAGGGTATAGTCTAATTGATCCACACGATATAATGTGATAAAGATAGATATAATCTTAGCACGGTCTTAGATAGTTCAAATTTAGTGGGAATCTGAATATAATTTGAACTCCAAGTTGGGATGCTCATATATAGCTCATTCGAGTTTTGGTTTTCGCATTCAAGTTGAGAGAGTATTCCTTGTATTCTTTTGAGAGAAAGTAATATAAAGATTGATTGTTGACCTATATCTCTTGTCTTGTGATTGTTTTTGATTTCTTATTGTTTTCGTAACGTTGTTTATTCGAGTATGTGAGGCAAACATTTCGAGAATTGAAAAAAATTGAGCCTTGTTTTAATGGATCTAAGTAAGACTGCTGTGTAAAGAATGTGAGCGAAAAAATTTGAGTGAAAGTTCGAGTTCCAAAATTACCTTTGTAACAGCTTGCTTGAATCTTACTTTCTGACTTTTTTTTCTTTTTTTTTTTTGTCTTTTTATAAACTTACTTTCTGCTGCTAACCCCACTTAAAACTTTTATCAAACAATTATACAATTCTCTTTAAACAACATAGCATTGATTTGATTCCGATTATGCAGATCCATCAAATTGCTGGTTTTAATTCCAGAAACTGGGGACAAAAATGCGTTGGTCAAGTTCTTTTGATTCTCGCTTTCTTTCATGGAATTAGTCACTGGAATTGAGCATCTATTCCCTGAAGTCATCAAAAATGCCAATCCTTTGGAACTTGCAAAAAGAAAGAAGCATAAATGATCTTCATTTCCACGTCTAAACGACAAGCAGTTTACATGCATGGATTGATTGGTGGGCTAGTATCAGATTTCAGGCCATTACCATAAACTCAAAAATATAGATCCTTCATCGTTATTCTTGGACTGTGGTCGACGTCAAGTAATGCGTGCCTCGTAATTTGCCACTTAATTAAGAGCAGCAAATGCAATATATTCCACTTCCATAGCTACAGACTCTACCCAAATCTTGAACGGTGGGTAATTTGTTATAATCATTAAGTCTGCAAGTTGAAAATCCCAGCCAATTCCTTTTTCAACCCCATGCTACAATTTAATATAACTGTACTTATATCACTTACAATTGCGCTTGCACTATCCGAATGACGCCCCAATAGACCACGAGATCCTGATTTAGCAACTCCTTTATTCTAGTACGCTAGACTATGTTTACAGTTGGAACAGTTACACAAACTGCTCGGAATGTCCATCGACTCATGGCCTGTGTTGGTTGGGACCCAGGACAGTGATTCTGTCAAGAAACATATCAGATCCACATGGAAGGTCTACCGTTAGATCACAGCGAGACTGACTCAGTCCATTCTTTTCACCGAACAGGTTCTAGTTGTGGGTCTGTACCGAGGAAAGAAAAATAGGGTAAGAATTAGCTACTGTTTTGGATGTAAATGAAATCAATACCTTTTAACGAGTACTGACTTGGCGTGAAACCTACTTTTCAGTCATTCAACCATTGATAATTTTCCTGCATTGAAACCACATACTGCTCTTTGTTCAGATCTCAGTGGCACCAATTATTAAAAATAAAAATCTACAGTTTTGACTTGATCGAACGCAGAAGACAGGAATGAATCAAAGTTGATTACAGGAAAAATGACAGAACAAGTTCTTGTACATTTTAATGGACCACCACAAAAATCATTTCAGGTAGGCAAAGCTTGGAAAACCTCAAGTTCTTATCTGTCAAAGAACAGATTGTACGTTTATGACTCTTTTAAACTGTGGCCATGATGGACAAGAAAAAACAATCTAGAGTACCTAAAAGGAAAAGCTCAAAAAAGGCAACTACTATAGTCTATAAAGTACAATGCCAAATGGCTACCATAGAACTAAGAAACAGGAACTAGCTCCAAGGGCCCTCAATGAGCACACGGGTTGATAAAAGAGAAAAAGAATGATACCCATCAACCAAATTATGATTGTATAAGGACAAATTTATGTGCATAGACTGTAGCCTTCTTATCTAAATACTAGCTAGGTGTGCACGCTTTAGCTGGACTAAAACAAAGTTGGCATGCAAGTGGCTGAATCAGACAACTATTTCTTCAGTATACCCACGTCCAGTCTTATTTCCAGCAGGACAGTAAAGAAGTAGACATGGTGTCAATGTCGGACTATGTGATGAAGTTTCCGTTCCCTAACCCAGATGTGGATTGAACTGATTCCTAGTCTACGAGGATAGATTTCCGAACCTGATATAATTTATATGATGAGCAAGTTGACACGAGCGATCATTATAGTGTGGATCCTTCACATCATTTATAGAAATGACTAGTACTATAGCTATATGGACAGTTCTTGCTCTTGATTTGGTTTAATTCAGCGATTGATATGCTAAATTCCTTTATTTTGAGGCTACATCTGCTTTCAGGCAAGGCTATAGATTCACGTCTACTGAGCTTACTTGTACTAAGTCCATGGTGGAAGAACTGTTGACGTTAAACGTAATGAGATGCTCTTTCTGAGAAAAGCACGTAATCGAGACACCTCTCTCTGTTCTGTTGTTTAGTTGCAATATGGAGTGCATTGATTCTAAGAAAAGCAAGGTTTCTGAATTCTGATCAATTTGCATTATTTTTAATTTAATTCTTTTCTTTATAATTTCATTTTATATATAAGACAAGATCACATATTTTATTAAGTGACAGGAAAGTAAAGACAGGAAGCTCATGACCCCGAGAACAGACAACAGTTAACTGTTTGCTCCCATTTTCAGCTTAAAGTGCCTAATCAAATCTAAACTGTAATTAGACACAGTCACAGATGGTGTAATACTTCAATACCTTGCTCCTGGAACCACGGAGAGTGAGATGGATATCCATTAACAACTCTTTCCAGCTCCTCTATTGCTCGCATGCTTGCTTGTAGGGAGGATTAGGTGAAGTGCTTTTGTCCTTACTCATGTGCCACACATACAAATGCAACCATGAATTGACTATCTTCATACAATTTTTTTTCCCCCAACCATCCCTATGTTTAGAAGACTGGTGTCACGAAGAACACTTAAAAAAATAGTTTCTATATTAGAGAGGTAGTATCCGTCGTTTTTCAAACTTCCACTCAATCCATTATAAACTGTATCTGGCTAAATATACAATGATGCTGCCATAGTGTTTTTCTTTTTGTTCCCCGCGGAAACTGATTGTCGGTCACATTTTATCTCCACCTTCTGCACTTGGAAGCCGAGAAGGCCCAAAGTTGAGTCTTGGCCCGTTCCAAACATTTATTTCTAGCCATGCAAAGCCTACGTTTCGATTGCTACTTGAAAGAACAATGAGCCTAGACAAAGATAAATACAAGTTGCAAAATATGCAATATACCTATTATATATTAAAAAAAAAAAACTTGATTGCATTTCCATACGAAATTCACAGTTTCTAAGAACAAGTAGACTAATGGGATTAATTTTTTCCTTATCCATTCCCTCATCCTACTTCAGTATATCTCAGGAAAAAGGCTATAAAAGCATGAACTCTTGGATGACCCGAACTGATGTTTAAAACTGTTGTTCTATAGCCTTCAACATTATTCATTATGGGAACAGATCAGTTTTTATATTTAACCAGTTCTTACTTTCTACCACTTAATTTCATCCACACATTTATGTGATGTCCATACAAATATGTAGACAAAATTAAGTAATACAGAGTTGGAACACCCTAAGGGAAATAGGGTGCTTCAATTCATTCCTTACCTTCCATTCTCTCTCTACTTCATTCATATCCAACATGTATGACTGAAAAAAACTCTTCTTTCCAACCTCTACTTCTTCCCTTATGGTGCACATGAATACACTTTATATTGGATTTCAAGCCATAACACCCTAAAGATCAAATTGGTTAGAAGGTGAGTTGAACACATGACTTTTAACCAATAAGAGTGATCCACTGAATGATGCAAGCTTTTTAATGTTTTTAGTTATTGACTCTAACTCAAAAAACACTTTACAAAACAACTATTATTAATCTCTATTCTAGCTCTTTAAAAAA
>JANZLD010000235.1:55955313-55979196 GCA_026413575.1 Erythroxylum carthagenense | reverse complement strand
TAATGAAATTTGTGTGTTATGCTTTGATTATGTATTGATCTATGAGTTATGAATTGGAATGGTGAATGTTGAACTTGTGTTGCTAGATTAAGAGAAGACATGTTGCATATATGAATATTAACATATATGTTTAATTGTGTGGCTTGTTACCAATAGCTATAAATATCTTAGCCACTGAGTTGTGTAACTCAACCCAATATTTTTCCACTCCTCAGGTGCAGATCAAGAAGATCATTGATCCTTGCAAGGCAATTGGACAATTTCCAAGATAGTTAGCTTTTGTATTAAGTTAGTGGCTAGACTTTTGAATAGCTTTATAAGCATATTGAACATTGAGCATTCAATGTATTTTGTAACTTGTGTTAAGACTTTGATGTAATGTCAATATGTAATTAAAGCTATGTATGGAAGCTATGTATGGACTTCATTTTGATTTAGAAATGAATTGAGAATTAAAGAAGTTTTGTTGTGGATGCGTTCATTATCTTGTAGTGTACATTCCATATTTCCAGTTTTCTATAGGAGTAGAATTGTGTACTGACTTTAAGGGAAAAACTGGATTAATCTAGGCCAAATTAGACACAATGATCTCTCTTGGAAGTTTTAGTTTATCCTCTTAGCTTTCCAACGATATAAAGTTTGTAAGTTTTGGATATCGTAGTGGAAAGTTATGATTTTCACAAGTTGTGATGTTGCATAAGATGTGTGTATGTAACAGCTATGGTGATTGATGTTTTGCTTCATCTTAGTTTTCCTTCGTCTTAGTTTTGCTTCATCTTAGTTTTGCTTCATCTTAGTTTGCTTCGTCTTAGTCTTGCTTTGTCTTAGTTTTGCTTTGTCTTAGTTTGCTTCATTTTAGTTTTGCTTCGTCTTAGTTTTGCTTGGTCTTAGTTTGCTTCGTCTTAGTTTTGCTTCGTCTTAGTTTTGCTTCGTCTTAGTTTGCTTCATCTTAGTTTTGCTTTGTCTTAGTTTGCTTCGTCTTAGTTTTGCTTCGTCTTAGTTTGACCTTCTGCATCATCTTAGTTTGTATCATCATCTTCTGTTTCATTTTTTATCCTTTAAAAGGTAGAATTTGTCTTCAAAGTCTCATGAAAGTTGTAGATCTTAAAGTTTGCTTTCAAATGGTCTAAAAACGACATCAATCCGTCATTTGTAGCAAAAGTTATAGCAATAGCGCCAAGACAAGTATAAAATGATTTAGGACATGAACATATTGGATTCTTTAGTCCATAAATTTCACATCCGACCTCCGAATGAAGTGATTCTAGAAGCGATGGATTCATAAGACATGTATCTACCCTTCCATAAAAATTAGTAACTTTTGGTGTTCAATTGAAGAAGTTTGATAGAAATAAAATGAGGGATCAGTTGGAAGAGCATAACCAGGTTATGAACATACTTTGAATTTTTTGGCATATCTTGAGTTATAAAGCTCTGAATAAGGTGGTTCTTGTTTGAAAATAAACTAGAGACATAGAGCTACAATTATATTGAATAATGCAAATTGAGATGTTGGTGATTGGCTGGTGTGGGTGTGCCATCCCTGTGAGACGACGGCTAGTGAGGGTTCGTTGATATAACCCTTCAAGGTAACCCGCTTACGCTTTATGACTCTGGATGGATTGTTGGGCTTCGAAAATGGGGCTCAACATCTTGTGGTATCAGAGATTAGGTTTTTCTTAGGCTTAGAATACGTAGCAGGATGAATTGTGTGCTATGTGATTTATTTGTTTGTATTGTTAAATTGATTCTTTGCATTAAATGACATGCATATCATGCATACATGTGGGAAATAGGATTAAGATAAAATGTGAGCTAATTGTTAGTGTTTCTATTGAAGGAGTAAAATGCCACCTCATAAAAGGACACGAGAAATATTGCAAGGATCGATTACACCTGACTCTCTGCCAAGAGAGGAGAGTACTGATGAGTTAGTAGCCCCAGGAAATGCTGATGCTTCCGTAGGGTAGAGTAGTGGACCCATTCGATCATAGACGTAGGAGTTGCCTGTTCTACCAAAACAAGTGCCTCCTTTAGACCCAAGATTGTTTCAGGCATTCACTCAGGCCTTTGCCCAAGCTATGAGACAGATGCCGCAGACTTCTGCTCCAGCCCCAGTTAAGAAGAGGAAGCAGTTCGATAAGCTGAGAAAGTATAGAGCAGTGGACTTCTATGGAACCACTGATCCTGAAGAGGCCGAGACTTGGATGAGAAAGATCGAGAGGATACTGGATCAAATGGATTGTGAGGATGATGAGAAGGTTATGTACACTGCTAGCTTACTTCAGGGAGATGCTCTGCATTATTGGGAGAGTATGTCAGGGAGTCAGATGAGACCGCCAGTGCTTACATGGAAAGATTTCCTAGCAGTGTATAAGAAAAAGTACCTATCTGAGGTGTACATTCAACAGAAGTAGAGAGAATTTGTGAGTCTCACCTAGAGGTAGATAACGGTGAGTGAATACGAGCACTGGTTTACACAGTTATCCTAGTATGCAGCTGAGTTAATGATGAATGAGGTAGCTAAGTGTCATAGGTTCGAATCAGGGTTACATCTAGCCATCAAAGAGAAAGTAGTGGTGCAAAATTTTGTGATTTTCAATAGCTGATTGAAGCCGCACTGAGGGTGGAAAACATTGAGAACATAAAGAGTGCTGTGAACAAGAAGAGAAAGGGGAGAGAATAGTTTAGGAGGGGAAGTGGTACTTCTATGCCCGAGAGGAGTTCCAAGACTTTCCCTATCCAGTCTGAGGAGAGGAGCAGTGGTGCAAGCAGGCCTAGACCTATGAGGACTTCTACTGTTTCTCATCAAGCCTCAACGGCGGGAGGTAGTAGAAGGGGAGAAGGGGATAAGTCTTCTATATCAAAGTGCGATCATTGTGGCAAGTTCCATGGAGGGTAATGCTATGAGCTAACTAGAGCTTGTTTCAAATGTGGAGAAAAAGGGCACATGGCTAGAGAATGCCCTCAGAATCCAAGATATGAGAGAAGTCAGATGTAAGCTCCAAAGAGGATCGACACAGTGGGATACAGGACAGTAACAGAAGTGGGAAATAGAAGTTCTGATGCAGTCAGGAAGGTGAACTCTCCAGGGAGATCGAGGGGACAAGCACCAACTAGAGTGTTTACCAGGACGAGAGAGGATGCAGACACCACTTCAGAAATTATGACTGGTACGGTTAAATTATTTGATGTCGATGTTATTGTTTTAATTGATCCAGGTTCTACTCATTCATTTGTGTCATCAGGTAGAGCCATGTATGGTAGAGAATTGAGCCCATTGGACACTCTTTTGATGGTGAGTTTTCCAATCGGCCAGTATATTATTATTACTCAAGTTTATAGAGACTGTGAGATATATATTGGGGAATAACAGTTAGTGATGGGTCTAATGCCATTAAGGATGGGAGGATTAGATGTGATTTTGGGTATGGATACATTAGAGAAGTACAATGCCAATTTAGATTGCAAACGGAAGATAGTGGAGTTCAAATTGGATGAAGGTAGAATAGTAGTGTTTATGGGGGATAGGAAAGTCAGTCCACCTAGGATTGTTTCAGCTCTAATGGTAGAGAGAATGATGAGGAAGGGATGTGAAGCATATTTGGTCTATGTGGTAGACACGAAGGTAGATAAAGGGAACTTAGAAGAAATACTTGTGGCCAGGGAATTTTCAGATGTCTTTCCCGAGGAATTACCAGGACTACCACCCCTCATGGAAATTGAATTTTCCATTGAGCTTTTTCCAAGCACAACGCTAATCTCTATTCCGCCTTATAGAATGGCTCTAAAAGAATTAAAGGAGCTCAAAAAGCAATTGGAAGATTTATTAGGAAAAGGTTACATTAGGCCGAGCTCTTCGCCTTAGGGAGCTCCGGTCCTTTTTGTGAAGAAGAAAGATAGGGTCATTGCGGATGTGTGTGGACTACTAGAAACTCAATTAGGTTACTATCAAGAATAGATATCTACTCCCATGAATAGATGACTTGTTTGATCAGTTGCAAGGGGCAAGAATTTTTTCTAAAATAGATCTAAGATCGGGTTACCACCAGTTGAGGATAAAGGAGTCTGATGTGCCGAAGACTGCTTTTAGAACACGGTATGGCCACTTTGAGTTCTTGGTCATGCCTTTTGGGTTAACGAACGCACCTGCAGCTTTTATAGACCTAATGAATAGAGTCTTCAAGCGTTTCTTAGTCTAGTTTTTCATAGTCTTTATTGATGACATATTGGTTTATTTTAAGAGTGACAAGGAGCATGAGGAACATTTGAGGCTTGCTTTGAAGATTTTGAGGAAGGAAGAGTTATATGCCAATTTTGATAAATGTGAATTCTGGTTAAGGGAAGTGGTGTTCCTTGGACATGTAGTTTCGGAAAAAGAAGTGCATGTGGATCTGAGAAAAATAGAGGCAGTTGTGAAATGGGAAGCACCTAAGAATGTAGTTGAGGTGAGGAATTTCTTGGGTTTAGCTAGGTATTACAGAAGGTTTGTGGAGGGCTTTTCTATGATAGCAGCTCCACTTTCCAAACTGACAAGGAAGAATCAGAAGTTTGTGTGGACAGATGAATGTTAGAAAAGCTTTGAGGAGCTTAAGTGCAGATTAACGAGCGCACCAATTTTGACTTTGCCTTCGGGTAATGATGGATATATAGTGTACAGTAATGCATCGAGGAAGGGATTAGGGTGTGTATTGATGCAAGGAGATAAAGTGATTGCCTATGCTTCTAGGCAATTAAAGTCTTATGAGATGAATTATCCGACCCATGACTTGGAATTGGCCTCCATAATTTTTGCATTGAAGATTTGGAGACATTACTTGTATGGAGTCACCGCTAGGGTGTTTACAGATAATAAAAGCCTTAAGTATTTGATGAGCCAAAAAGAGTTGAACTTAAGACAGAGAAGATAGTTAGAGCTACTAAAAGATTATGACTTGATGATAGACTACCAACCGAGGAAAGCTAATGTAGTAGCAGATGCACTAAGTAGAAAATTGACTATGGCACATGTGGATACGGTGTATCTTCCTCTATTGAAGGAATTAGCCAAACTTAGAGAGACATTGAAGCAAGTTGAATCTAGATGTGTACTGGCTAATTTTAGAGTGAGGCCAGTGTTGAATGAGAAGATTAAGGAGTTGCAGGAGCAAGATGAGTATTTGAGCAGGCTCAGAGAACATATTAAAAGTGGTAAACTTTCTGAAATAGAGGTAAGGGAAGATAGATTAATGATGATGGGACACAGATTATGTATTCCTAATATGCAAGGGTTGAAAGATGAGATTCTTGATGAGGCACATAATGTGCCTTATGCAATGCACCCAGGGAGTACAAGAATGTATAGAGATTTGAAGAAGCATTTCTGGTCGAAAGGGATGAAGAAAGAAGTTGCAGAATATGCTAAATGATGCTTAGTGTGCTAGCAAGTCAAGATTGAGCACCAAGCACCTTCAGGTAAGCTTAAACCTTTGTCGATTCTGGAACGAAAATGGGAGAAGATTACGATGAATTTCTTGATGGGATTACCGAAGACTAGTAGGAAACATGATGCAATATGGGTGATTGTTGATAGGCTGACTAAGTCAGCACATTTCTTGCCAATTAGACAGACAGATTCTTTAAATGCTTTGGCCAAGAAATACATAGATGAGGTAATCAGACTTCATGGGATTCCAAGTTCGATAGTCTCAGATAGAGATCCCAGGTTCACCTCCAAGTTTTGGGAAAGCTTACAAGAGGCTTTTGGAACAAAGTTACATTTTAGCACAGCTTTTCATCCACAGATTGATGGAAAATCATAGAGAACAATTTGGACTCTGGAGGAAATGTTGAGAGCTTGTGTTATGGATTTCAAAGGCTCATGGGATAATCATTTTCCTTTAATAGAATTTGCTTATAATAATTCCTATCACTCGGAAATTTAGATGGCACCTTATGAAGCTTTGTATGGTAGGAGGTGCAGAACTCCTATTTGCTGGGATAAAGAAGGTGAAAGGAGACTTGTAGGACCTGAGTTAGTACAGGTTACAGTTGACAAGATTAAATTGGTGAAACACAGACTTAAAGCAGCTCAAGATAGAATGAAGAGCTAAACAAATGCACATAGAAAAGAGATGGAATTTGAAGTTGGAGACAAAGTGTTTCTTAGAGCTTCTCCATGGAAAGGAGTTTTGAGGTTTGGTAAGAAAGGCAAGCTTAGTCCGAGATACATAGGCCCTAAAGAGATCATTGAGAAGATTGAGTTTTCAGCCTATAAGTTAGCCTTGCCATCGGAATTATCTAAGATTCACAATGTTTTCTACATATCGATGTTGAGGAAGTACCAATCAGATCCTTCACACATAGTTCAACCTTCAGAGGTTCAGTTAAGGGAGGATTTGACATATGAGAAGCAACTAGTGGAGATTCTAGATTCAAAGGAAAAGGTTTTGAGAAACAAGATTGTAAAGCTGGTTAAAGTCTTATGGAGGAACCATTCGACAAAGGAGGCAACATGGGAGCCTTTGGAAGCAATGAGGGAGAAGTATCCAAACCTCTTCAATGACTCAGTTAAGAATTTCGAGGATGAAATTCTTTTAGGGGGCAGAGTTGTTGGATCTTGATTTTTTTCTAAATTCTTATTAATTGTCTAGTTATTGATTTTGTTTGTTTGTTTGTTTAATTATTTATTTTTAGAATTGGGTCATTAATTAGAAAATTGAGGGAAGGATTAGAAATTGAAATTGAAAGGAAGTGTTAGAAATTATTAGGCTTGTGTTAAGTGTATTAAAGGAGTAGAGCCATAAAAGACAAAGGAGGGGCAAAAATTGGAAAGGGAAAGTAAGTGAGGGGCGATTTTGGAAGAAAGAAGAACAAAAAGGCTTGAATTAGAAGAAGAGAGGAGAGAATTTGTGAGCAATCAAAGAGGAGAAGAAAATAGAGAAATCGTGGAAAGAAGAGAAGAATCAAGCTATTTAAGGTAAGTTCATCATCTTCTTTTTGTTTAGTGAGAAATAGGTTATTTGGTGAATGAAGAAGTTTTAGAAAGAGAAAGGGGTTTTTGTGATGGGAATGATTAGAGGAAGAAGATGGGTTTCTAAGCTAGGTTTTGGGTTTTCTAACTTAGATGGACTATGGATAGGTTAAGATGAGCTTGATTTAGGTTATTTCCATTTTGTTATGATTATAGAAATTTGGGAGATTTCCATTTGAATTGGAATTGAGTGAGACTTTTTAGTTGTGTTAGGAAATCAAGAACAACCTACCTAAGAGCAAGAGGGAGGGCACAACTGAATTTGGATTTTTAAGAATTATAAGGTGGGTAATTTATTTATAGTTATTATGTAATGAGCAAAATGCTTTGTGTGTGTATTGTGTGCTAAATTGACTTGCCTTGAAATGTTGTGATATGGAAATTTCATTATGATGTATGACATTGGATAAAGTGGAATTGTGAGTATGATTATGTTATGCCTTGTATCATGGCATTTTGATTAAATGGAAAGAAGAAAAGCATGAGAATATGAACTTTTGATTGAATTAAGCATGAGATTTGATTGTGTTTGGGCGAGAGTGGAACCATTCTGTTCATCATGTGCACATTGACAAGTGCCTTCTCCCGACTGCCCGCTTGTGGCATATGAGCTCCGAAAATGGACTCATTCTGTTCAGGGTGCAAACTTTGGTTTCTCCCTTCTGTTTCCATGAAACCCTCAAGCCAATTGTTTGTTCATTTGCATTTTGATATGTTAAGTTATAATGAAATTTGTGTACTATGCTTTGATTATGTATTGATCTATGAGTTATGAATTGGAATGGTGAATGTTGAACTTACATTGCTAGATTAAGAGAAGACATGTTGCATATATGAATATTAACATATATGTTTAATTGTGTGGCTTGTTACCAATAGCTATAAATATCTTAGCCACTGAGTTGTGTAACTCAACCCAATATTTTTCCACTCCTCAGGTGCAGAGCGAGAAGATCATTGATCCTTGCAAGGCAATTGGACAATTTCTAAGATAGTTAGCTTTTGTATTAAGTTAGTGGCTAGACTTTTGAATAGCTTTATAAGCATATTGAACATTGAGCATCCAATGTATTTTGTAACTTGTGTTAAGACTTTGATGTAATGTCAATATGTAATTAAAACTATGTATGGAAGTTATGTATGAACTTCATTTTGATTTAGAAATGAATTGAGAATTGAAGAAGTTTTGTTGTGGATGCATTCATTATCTTGCAGTGTACATTCCATATTTCCACTTTTCCATAGGAGTAGAATTGTGTACTGATTTTAAGCAAAAACCTGGATTAATATAGGCCGAATTAGACACAATGTTCTTCTTGGAATTTTTAGTTTATCCTCTTAGCTTTCCAACGATATAAAGTTTGTAAGTTTTGGATATCGTAGTGGAAAGTTATGATCTTCACAAGTTGTGAAGTTGCATAGGATGTGTGTATGTGACAGCTATGGTTATTGATGTTTTACTTTGTCTTAGTTTTGCTTCGTTTTAGTTTTGCTTCATTTTAGTTTTGCTTCGTCTTAGTTTGCCTCGTCTTAGTTTTGCCTCGTCTTAGTTTTACTTCATCTTAGTTTGCTTCGTCTTAGTTTTTCTTCGTCTTAGTTTTGCTTCATCTTATTTTGCTTCGTCTTAGCTTTGCTTCGTCTTAGTTTTGCTTCGTCTTAATTTGCTTCTTCTTAGTTTTGCTTCGTCTTAGTTTGCCTCATCTTAGTTTTGCTTCGTCTTATTTTTACTTCGTCTTAGTTTGACTTTCTGCATTGTCTTAGTTTGTATAGTCATCTTCTGTTCCATTTTTGATCCTTTAGAATGTGGAATTTGTCTTCAAAGTCTTTATAAAAGTTGTAAATCTTAAAGTCTAATTTCCAATGGTCTAAAAACGACATCAATCTGTTGTTTGTAGCAAAAGTTATAGCAATTGCGCCAAGACAGGTATAAAATGATTTAGGATATGAATATGTTGGATTCTTTTGTCCATAAATTCCGCATCCGACCTACGATTGAATTGATTCTAGAAGCAATAGATTCCTAAGACATGTATCTCCCTCTCCATAAAAATTGATAAGTGTTGAATTGAAAAATATTGGTAGAAATAAAATGAGAGATCGGTTGGAAGAGCATAACCGGGTTATGAATATACTTTGAGTTTTTTTGGTATATCTTGAGCCATAAAGCTCTGAATGAGGTGGGTTCTTGTTTCAAAATAAATTAGAGACATAGAGCTATAATTGTATTGAAGAAGGAAAATTGATATGTTGGTGATTGTCTGGTGTGGGCGTGCCATCCCTGTGGGATGACAGCTAGTGAAGGTTCATTGATATAAACCTTCAAGATAACCCGCTCACGCTTTATGACTCCAGATGGATTGTTGGGCTTCGAAAACAGGGCCCAACATCTTGTTAAGATACTTAGGGGTATCCCATATCGACTGGATAGGAGAACGAAGCATGCTTTATAAGGATGTGGAAACCTCTCTCTTGTAGACGCGTTTTCCATGCCCTAACCCACCGGATCCTATCAGAACTCCGAAGTTAAACGTGCTAGGGCCAGAGCAATACTAAGATGGATGACCTCCTAGGAAGTTGTGAAAAAACAAAACCGTGAGGGCGTGAGACCTTAGAGGCCGAGGCATAAAGCGGACAATATCTGCAAACAGGTGGGCGCCAGGCTCAAGAGGCCGAGGTCCTATGGATACGAGGCCCGAAAGGTCGAGGTCCTACACTTGATTTCTCTTTGGCCTTCTTTTTCATGGATTAAGCCTTGACCCTTGTTTGGGACTTTTTTTATTGGACTCTTCTTCTTTTGCTTACCCTTACCTTTAGGCTTAAAAGAAGATTCTACATTAGCTTCTGGCCCATGAGCCTTGATATTTAATATTTCCTCTGTACTCTTGAGGGTATTCATTAACTCACTCAAGGTGTAATCCTTGCTATTGAGCTCATAGTCTAACTTAAATTGCTAAAAAGAAGAGTTTAAGCTATTGATGATCATAATCATCTACATGTCCACATCTATGTCTACCCTAAGCATCTCAGCCTCAGTGACTGTAAAGATTACCTTAAGCATGTAATCTCACACCGGTTCACCAGGTTTTTGTCTAAGATTGTGAAAGGTTTGGATAGCTTTCACCCTTGCAAACTTGGTCCTCACACCAAGCATCTCATGTAGATGATGGACCATTGCACTAGCAGTTTTCATATAAGCAATTTGCTTTTGCAACATGCCATTGACAAAAGCGAGAATATAGCACTTAGTAGTCTTATCAGCATTCTACCATCATTGATGTTGTTGGACTAGCACAGGAGTTGAATTTCCACCTAGAGGTGCTGGCTCATTTTTAGTTAATACCCATAAAATTCGTTCATATTGAAGAACAATATCAAGGTTACGTCTCCATTCATTAAAATTCTCTCTATTTTCCTATTTGTTATTTGTTAAGAGCATAGTGAGTGGATTCATTTTGTAGTGGTTATGTCTGGAAAATAAATTATTAGTATTGGAACTTTGTATAAAATCATAATGCATGTATGCATGATGATAGATTCAAAAAAACTTAAAAAAAATTAAAACTTTATATGATGGTTATTTTTCTTATCTATAACAGACTAAGTGATGGTGGGTCATCTTATCCATTAAAAGAAAAAATGGGACCCTCCCACTCAAAAAACTACTAAGCATCTTCGTGTCTAACTTTTTGAGAAGTGCCATAATTTGGTCCATACTTTTACTAACAGAGCTATGGTGGGTAAGTTATTTATAAAATATGTTGAGTATGTAACCATTTGATTCATCAACTAAAGGTACTTGTAAACCATGCCTCTGTGGGAGGTCACATTTGCTACCAATAAAAAGACTTATCCTTAAGGAGACCCAAACTATGCAAGATCTAAGATTTATGCCCTCCAATGGGGAGTAACACTTCACCATATGCAAATAGGTCATCATATGAAGACCGCGGATTCTCACATGAGCATCCTCTCCTACTCAATCTTTTTGGGCTTTAAGTTTTAATAAATACCATCTTGTCTAGATGCAATTTATTATTCATCCTATATTGTTTCATTATATATCTCATACATAATAAATGCATGGCAAAGCTTAGGGTTGGCAATTTTCTAAAAGACATGCAACCACATAATATCACCTTTTTTATGCATTCATTTATTCATTCATCATATGAACTAATAAGCAACTTTTGATTGTCCATCCTAGAAACATAAAAACAATTATAAGGCTTTTAAGCCCAACAATTTCTTCTTGGACTTAGATCTTCCACTTCGAATTCTTTGCTCACATGACCACCCGGCTTATTCGGTAAAAATTGTGTAAAGGCTTTTCTTTTACAACAAAGTTTTGATTTTTATCAAAACGAATTTGTCACTTGGAAAACAAAAATTTCAGCACTAGTTTTTTACCAAAACTGAAACTTGTCCATATGAAACAAAAAATCCCAAACTTGTTTTTCGTCAAAACTGAAACTTGTCCATATGAAACAAAAAATCCAACACTTAGTTTTAATCAAAACCAAAAATTTGTCAACATAAAATTCCAACACTTTTGTTTTCTAACAGACGAAACTTTGCCAATACACTTTAAACAAAACCGAAACCTTACCTCTTCATTTCTCATCCATAGCTTCTTCATCTTCACCATCACATGATTTTGTAAATTACATAATCAAAGAAAAAATAAAAATGAAATCAAGGAGGAAACATGACGTTGATAGGCCACCCTCCTTGTTACAAACCAAACGAACAAAACTTACAAAGTAACTTTAGAATCTATAGACAACCAAAGGAGCAAAACATGCACCATATATATTATATCACATAAAAATATGCAGCATACAAAAATGATTGCTAACCCATACATCACATATAGGAACTAAAATCATGCATAAGAAAATTGGCTCTGATACCAATTGTTGGATCCGAAAAATAAAGCATGCACATTTTGGATAAAACGGTAGATTTCAAAAATTTTTATAAATCAAAATTGCAGTGGAAGCAATATAACCAAATCAACATGCATAGCCATATATGATACGATATAAGGATAAACATTTTCATAAACATAAGATGAAAATTATTACTGACTCCTTCGCTACAGCTTTAACACCTCGTTGTGTTATCCTATCCTCGATAATGTATCCTCTCCTAAGTGATGTATCTTCTTTTCATTATTGTATCCTCTTCTCAATATTGCATCCTCGACCAATCCAATCTACCACTTGTCCTTCTTGGACAACTTGGTTAACAGGATCCTTTGGTGGGAAAGGAGAAGAAAACTTAAAGAGATTTTTCTTTAGAAGAAAGAAGCCAATGATGAGACACTTCTCATGCAATTTTTGGCTCACACCTGCAAGATAGGAGAGAGAGAGAGAGATAAAAATTCGACAACCTTGTCTTTTCTTCTCTCAATTTCAGTCAAGTCTCAAAAGGAAGAAGTAAAATGCATGCAATGCATCACTTTCTTCCTTAATCAATCATAAAGAAGCTAATAAATGAGACTCTTCTCATTTATTTTAAGGTGGCTATATGAAAAGACATTAACCTAAAAGTACATATCAATTTCGGTTTTGTGATGAAAGAAAAAAGATGGTCCATCAAATGCACCTCTTTCTTCTTTAATCCAATGAATGCTAATAGGTAATATGCTATTATTAAAAGACCACCATTAAACCATTTAATGGTAAGGTTAATACTCCATTTAATGGTGATAAAGCATGTTAAAAAATCATCTTAAATGTATCAAACCAATGCTAAATATGTAGCTGCACATTTAGCCCATTAAAACCAAAATTCTACTTCCATTTATGTTTAATAACTTTTTTAATTTAATTAATCAAATTAAACCAAAGCCTAGCCTATTTATAAATGTTCATATGGGCTTATAATTAACAATTAATTAAAGTAAGCCCAACATTCAATCGTAGGCTTTAAAACCTCTATTTATATTTCTTACTTTGCTTGATAACCTTCCTAGAAGCCAAATGGAGAATCTAATTGGACTTACTAATTCAAGCTCCAATAAGCTCGGAATTAATTTAATCTTATTATAATTAATTTCAGCCTATTAACTAAGTGTCATTCCACTAAAGACAATTAGTTGAACTCTTGAATTACTAAATATTATAGGAACACATGTTTCAAATAAGATGTCCAATTGCAAACTCTAATATGCACATATTATAACCATTCGCACAATAAAGGGTAAAATTACTATTTTGCCCTTATGTTGGTTTTTCCTTCTAGATCTCTCGTTTTATTCTATATGGTGATTAACACACAAGATCTCATCTTGGTGTTAAGACTTGATAGGTAGCTAGTCCATTAAACTACAGGCGGTAGTTTAATCACTAATTTTCTTAAACATCTTTAAGTGATAATATCACTATAAACTCTTTATTTGAGTGAATTTTCCTTGATACATGTTTCAATTAATAATTCCAACATACAAACACTAGATTGAAACTCTATAAAAATTCATTTCGATCATATCAAAAATTATAATGAAACACATATGAGTTCACCACTCGTCAAGATTGTGATCCATAGTAAACGAATGCTTAAGTTATGTGTTTAAAGTTTAAAGTTACGACCCACTTTATTTTTTAAAACATACTTGATTCCAGATTCATTTAATAGTGCCATTATCGATAGTCAACTACTATCATGATATGAAACTCATCATTCCCTTGAAGTAAACTCTTTTACTTGCACGAAGATAAATTGCAACACTACAGTTTAAACCACAATCAAATGACTAACTTGATTATTCAACTTTGAATCCATTATTTTAGATTCTTATAATATACATATTTCTCATACATCTCTATGTATATGTCTATTACTTACAAAAGGATCTCGGTACTTTATGACTAGATATATAGTGCTCATAAAAACCAAACTCTTTGTTTTATTAATAATAAATATTTTCATTACAAAAGTAACAAGAAGAAAATTAAGTTATAAGTAAATACACTTGCTTTCTAGGGTACTATATTTACATAACTCCAACATTTACTCCCAAACACAGTTCACAACCACTAATACTTGACATCAATGTGCTTGGTGCAAAAATAATAAATGGAATTATTGCTCAAATCTATGAAACATTGACTATTACAAAATATCACATACTCATCTCTCTTTACATCTAATTCTTAAAGGAATCACTTTAATCAAAACATCTTAGTTCCTACTTCTACATTTACAATGCTTCAGTTGTAGATAAAGTTATACACTTCTATAGCTTAAACTGGCAAGAAATGGCTCCCCTATAAATGTTAACAAATAGCTTGAAGTGGATTTCATATTATCGAGATCTCTAATCATGTCTACATCTGTATATCCTTCTAGAATTAGCTCACCACCACCAAAGCCCAAACTTCATCTAGGAGTGCCCCACAAGTATCCAAGAATCCATATCATTACTTCCCAACGAACCTTTCCTGAATTGGGCAAGTACCTACTTATTAACCTAATAGTTTCTGTGATATTTGGCCTCGTGCATACCATGACATGCATTAAAGAATGAATGAAAGAGGAGCAAGGAATTAAAGACATAATGTCTTTCTCCTTTTTTGTAAAAGTACAAGCTTGCTTTCTCAACTTTAAATAAGTTGCTAGCGACGTGTTAACTAGCTTGACATACTTCATATTGAATCTTTCTAGCACCCATTCAATATACTTCTCTTGTGACAAACATAAATTTCCAATTTTCTTGTCAAAAGTGATTTTCATGCCTGAAATTTGTTTTGCAAGACCCAAATCTTTCACATCAAAGGACTTGGATAAATTCTTGTTTAACTTATGAATATCTTGTCCCACTATCAACTTATCATCTATATAAAGAAGGAGAACAATGAAGTTACCACTGATAAATTTCCTGAAATACACACAAAGGTTGGCTAAAGTTTGCTTATAACTTTTACCAATCACAAATGAATCACACTTATGGTACTACTACCTTAGTGCCTACTTGAGCCCATAAAGGCTTTTCTTTAACTTCTAGACTAGGTCCTCTTTATTTTGAACTTTATATCCTTCCAACTACTTTAGGCATATCTCCTAATCCAAGATTTTATGCAAGAAAGCTATTTTTACATCAAGTTGTTAAATTTTAAGATCCAATATGGAAGTTGGTCTTAATATAATCCGAGTCAAGGTCATCTTTACTACTAGTGAAAAAATCTCATCGAAGTCAATATCTTTCTTCTGGTTGTATCCCTTCACCATTACTTTTATGTTATGCTTCATCAGCTTGTCACTATCTTTCTTTATCTTAAACTCGTATTCATTCCTTAATGCTTTTTTACCTTTGGGAAGTTTCACTAGCTTATAGATCTCATTCTTCTTTAAAGAATTCATCTCCTTTGCATTGCCTCAAGCTCAATGTCTTTATCTTCATGTGACCCTACTTCTTGAATATTTTTTAGTTGCCCCTCAATAGTGACCATGAGATATCCTAAACTAGGATACCTTGTAGAAGGCCTTTTGTTTTTAGTTAACCTTTTAAGTTGAATATCTTTAAACATCAAACCAAGTCGCACCCCTAGCCCATGATTCTCATAGGCCTCATCCATATCATTTTCAAGATGTGGCTCTTAGAGCTCATCTTCATCACCTAATCATTAACAATATATGTTTGCACATGTTCTTTGCCCTCTTCACTTATAGGTTGATCAACAAAAGTAGAGACAAGAGGAACATCAATAACACCATAAGATGAACTATTAGAAATAGTCTAACCTCCTTTAATGAGGTCTTCACCTTTCTCATGCTCATAAAAGACTATGTCTTTACTTCTATTAACCTTCTATTTTTCCAGGATATAAAAATTGAAACCAAACTATTTGTCACCATACTTCACAAATATGGAAGGAGTAACCTTTGAATCAAGTTTTAGTCTCTGTTCTTTTGACATATGTTTGAAGAATTTGCATATGAGTACCCTCATATGTGAATAAGATGGGCCTTTCCTTATCTATACTCTCTCAAGAATATCGAGACCTAAAGGAACTGATGAAGCCAGGTTGATTAAGTAAACATCAATTCTGACTGCCTCACCCTAAAATATCTTCGATAGTTTAGACATTTTAATTGTAAATTGAAGCTTTTCTATAATAGTTTTGTTTATCTCTCAACAACACCGTTATGTTATAGCGTATCAAGTTTTTTCTTCTCAGATCTTATTCCATATCTCTCACAATAATCCTCAAACTCCTTAGACCTGTACTCTCCTCTATTATTAGTTCAGAGACACTTTAGTTTTCTCTATCTCCCTTTCCACTATGACAAGAAATTTCTAAAACATCTCAAGCATTTGCCTTTTCACCTTTAACATATAAACCTAAGTTTTTTGCGTAGCAACGTTAATAAAAGTAACAAAATATTTGTTTCCTCCCAAGGACTCTATCTCAATAGGAGCATATATATCATAGTGTATTTGGTCATTTTCTGGTAGACCTTTCATGGAAGGAAACTCGATATTGCTTTCCTACCAAGCAATGATTATACTGATTAAGAGAAACAATAATATTTACTAGGAATAAGAGATTTACTATCCATCAGCTTGACCCCTTTTTCATTAACATATCCCAACCTACAATGTCACAAGTTTGGAGAAGTGTTTTCTTCAATGACATATAATTCTTCACCACACACCTTCAAGTGTCTTGTTAGTATGCAACATAACTTGTCATGAACAACTGTTATTAATCCCTAGATAACTTTCACTCGCCATGCCAAATGAGTGTTAATACCCTTATTAAGTACATTATTATATAGCAAATTGAGCCGCATATCAGGGATGTGTCATACATCCTCCAAAGTCAGTATACACCCAACATTAGTCTGAAACCCAGATGTCATCCATACCAATGATGCTAGAAAAATTTTGGTTACTTATCTTGACACTCCCAAAGTGACTACTCTATATCAACAAGACACTTAACACTTAAGTCACTAATATGGAGAGACTCACTAGTTGCATAGATCAATGGCATTCATCATCTATACTTAAAGTTGTTGTTGTACTATTTTTGTCATCTCCATCTTTCTAGTGATCTTGCTTCTTATAGTTTCTCTCTCACTTATAGCATAACTTCTTTATATAACTAGATCTGGTGCAGTAGTGGCATGTCTTGCTGTCTTTTTCATCTCTAAACTTTATTCAATTCTTAGACTTGCCACTCCATTTAGACCTCTATTCTTGCTTCTTCCTCTGCTTTCTACTATAAGAGCCTACACATTATCAACACTTATCTCCTTTATTCTAATCTCTTCATTGAACATGCTCTTTTTGATCACATCCAAAGAAAGCATAACGTCCAAAGCAAAGTTACTGATGGTCATAACCAAGGTCTACTAGCTATCTATTAAAGAACTCAACAAGAACAAAGGTTAGAGCTCATCATCAAAAATGATGTTTATAGTGGTCAACTTGTTGATAATATCCTAAAAAACACTAAAGTACTTAAACATTTTTTTTAATCTTTAATTTCAAATTCAAAAGCCCCTTATTATGGGCATTATTCATCTTATAAAGACTCTTCAGCTTCTTCCACAACTCAAATAGATTGATTTCTTGGGACATATTATAATTTCCTGCCTCCTAAAATTGTTAAGAGATTAAACTATTAGATTGAGTCATATGAGTTTTTTCATTTAAGAATTTACGAGTTGCATTTCATTCACATGCATAATATTTGTATACACATATGAATCGTGATTTATAAAACATTGCAAGATAGTATATGCACTCAATTGACACATTCTAGGGTATGGAACAAAAATGAATGTGATATGAATGTGCATTCCCAATGTTTTGCACATTGATTTAACAACAACATGAATTGATGGATTATAATTAATGAATTAGGAATTTGTTATTGCAATTGAGTAATTGATGAGGTGATAGTAACATATGAACCAATAGAAGGATAACATATGTACCAATAGAATGGTGACACATAGACTAATGGAATGGTGACACATGGATTAGTTTGACTTCCTTTGAATTTTCCATAGAAAATGGATGAAAAAGGCAATAGAAGTGAATGTGAAGGTCATCCATCAGGTTATAAGAGGAATAAAAACAAAAATGAGAAGAGAAGGAGAGAAAAACGGGAAGAGAAGAGGAGAAGGAAAGAAGTTATCAAGGTAAGTTAAAATTATGGTTTCAATTTCATCTTTCTCTTTCAATCTATCTTTCATATTCGTAGAACAAGAATTTGAAGAAACTCAAAGAACTAAAGTTGTATATATAGGTTTAACTTTACCTTTGTGAAAGTGTTTTGACAAAATAGTGACTAGAGCTCAAGTTATGCTTGGTTCCTTAATACTGCCTGTGATAGACCCCTGTGCAGGAACCTTATATTATTTCCTAATTTTTGAGGATCTTAGAGTCCAAATTAGTGAAAGTATAAGACATGAAAAATGATTATTGATGTTTTATTAATGCTTTTGTGAAACTGTTTTATTAGGAGATGTATTGATAATGATTTATTAGGGGTTGAGTATTGGTTACCAATCTATTTCTTACCAAAAACATGACATAATTTGGATGGAGATTATATTTTAAAGGGATATGTTGTTTGTGTAATTTTTGGATATATTAAGACTAAGGGAAATCTAGTTTTGGGGGGCATAAGAATCATGACATTTGGATTTTTGTAGAGAGAGTTACGATTAAAAGAAGACAACTTATTCATAAAGGAACATTAGGGAAAAAAAAAAGGATGCAAACATTGCACATAAGGTAGGTTAGCTTTATGGTTGAGGAGACATTGAGCTGAATTAGTAAGTGAATTATTAACCTATTGACATATGTTAGAATAAAATTTATGATGATTGATTAGGGATGAATTTGGTTGTGGTGGTGTATGAATATGAGATATATATTTGAGTAGTAAATACATTGCATATTTTTATGTATAAAGGCTCAAGAGCTATGAATCAAGGAGCTCATACCGAGGATTGTTGAAGTCAAAGGATTGTATACCTTCTTTTAAAGTGAGTTGGGAAAACCATATCTCTCAAATGGGATTAGACATCCAAGACATATATGATGACTTGTATGTGAATTTTTAACCTAGGTAATGGATAGTAGAATTGAATCTCAAATGGATGCTAATATACTTATGTGTTTAATAAATGACATTGTTTTGAATAACTCTTTGCACTTAGAGTGCAATTGATGTTTTTATTACATCTTTTGAGAAATGATATTGTTTTCAACAAACCTGCACTTGAAGTGCAAAGGATAACGTTTTATTTTCTGAAACTACATTTTTGAATAACTTTGAACTTGGAGTGCAAAAGATGACTTTTATTGCATGAAATAATGATTTGGAACTTACATTTACATAACCGAGTCATGTATAATGTGTGTGTGTGTTCTTTTTTAGCTTAGAGTTATAACAAGGTTTCATTTTATCAGTTGGACCGATAAATAAAAGCATGGTGCCTTACTTGATATTAGTACTTAATATTTGTATATGATTTTTATGATTGGTGAGGTAACAATTGGCCATTTGTGTGCTAAGAACAACAAATTAAGCGACCCTTGTACCTTTTGCGCTGGTACATAAAAGTCGAGTCTCCATATCGATACCTTTCTATAGGACTTGTAGGTCATTGCACACCTAGAGGTCTGGTCACCAATAAGGTCATCACTTAGGGTCATAATGCTCTTGTCGACCATAGTCTGGACTCACCACGGATGAAAGTCGAGCCAACATCAGGAATTGGTGGGTGTGCACACTAGTTTGGCCGACTGGTGGTGAGACGCATGACTATTTTGGCCTATTCTAAGATTTGGTTTCCTGATGAGATTTGATTTATACATGTGATGCTTTCTACTTTTGTGTACTAGAACTGGAACCTATGTTCACTAGATAAGTGAATAATAAGCTAGGCCTATGTGGTTCCTAATCAGTATATGTTGAGTTATAGGTCAAGCCTATGTGTTTCTATGTCATGTATGTTTATTTTGATGATTTCAAGAGTCCCCTTACTGATTTGGGCTACCTAAAATTCCATTTTCTGTATTTGGCTTTAGGAATAAGTTTTGAAAAGGCTTTCCTAAATTTTAGGAATTTCCTTATTTTTAGGAATAAATCATTGCTAGAAGATATAACAGGGTTTTCTTTGGCCTATATAATCGTCATCTTTATACAAGAATTCATATTGGAATTTGTTTTACATAGGTGAGGTTGGTCGCTTTGTTAGTTCTTCATTGAACTTGGAACTTATCAAGGTTATTCCTTATGACATTCATCTGACTTATCAATCTCAATCTCTTCTTTTCCTAGAGTGTGGCATCCATATTCTTCTTTATGGCTTTGGTTTGTGTTTCTTTAAACATTGTTCAAGTTTTTACTTGAAAATAAAACTGGTTTATCTTTTTTGGAAGTTCCTTTCAACAACTTGTTTGTGGATTCCTAAATCTCGTCGGTTGGTATTAGAGATTGGGTTACTCTAATTCAATTTGGTGCATATTACTTATTTTGTTCCATGTCTCTTATTGCTTTTGTTTCTTTCTTTCCTTCCACATTTCCTGTAAATCTAGTTGTTTTCTTCCATACACATTTCTTGCAAATCTTGGTTGTTTTCTTCCATACAAGTTTCTTACAAATCTTGATTGTTTTCTTCCATACATGTTTCTTGCAAATCTGGTCATTTTCTTCCATACACGTTTTTTTCAAATCTGGTTGTTTGTTTGTTGCAATATTTTCTCTTATGTCCTCAAACTTCGCAAATCTAGTCATCTTGTTATTTTTTCTAAATTGATTGCTCTTTCTTATTATTACATATATGTTCCTTCTCACATCTTTTGATTGCCTCAGTTGTGATTTGTTTTAAAAGAAAGAAAAAGGAGAGAGAGAGAGGAAGTAGGAAAAAAGAACAAAATTAAAAATTAAAAAACTAAATTAAATTAAAAAATAAGAAGAAAATAGTGAAGGCTTAATTTTTATAAAAAAGGACATATTTGAGTTGAGTAAAAAGGGAAGTATTTGATTTGCTTATTCCTATCTGAAATTTGAAATTAATATCCTTTTCTTTGATTAATCTTTGTTCATCTTCTTTTCTTTTCTATCTTGTCCAATTTCATTGTTTAAGCCCTTATCCTCGTCCAATTTTCTTTATTCCTTAATCTGGTTGAGTTCTTTAGATAAGTTAGGTGTGCAGTGCAAGGCAATCACTTTTGAAAAGAGTTTCTTTAGTTACTTAAAGAACTAATTTAAGTGAATTGAGTGGTAAAAGACAAGAGTGATTGCATTCTAGTTAAAGGCCTTAAAAGAGTGAAACATTTATTAAGCGAAACACTTATGAAGTTTCTTTCTTTGTAAAGTCATTCTTCATCTGATTGCTATAATGACTGAAGAAATCTTAGACAAGATGGAAAGACAAGATGCTACCATTGCTACTTTGGAAAGGAATCAAGTTCCTGAAGTTCCAATTATGCATAGACAAGAAAGGCAATAATACTATGATGAACATGAGGAGGAAGATGATAGTGATGATTTTAATGTAGAAGAGGCCAATAATAGATTTGATCAAGATAGAAGCGGTCAAAGGAGGCAAAGGATAGATCATTATGATCGAAACATGGGAAACATTAAAATGGAGATTCCATCATTTTCGAGCAAGAATGATCCTGATGCATACTTGGAGTAAGAGAAGAAAGTGAAGTTGGTCTTTGAATGTCACAACTACTTTGAAGTAAAAATGGCAAAACTTGATGTTGTTGAGTTTATTGACTACGTTATTATTTAATAGGATCAACTTGTTTTGACTAGGAGACGAAATCGTGAGAGGCTAATTGAAACTTGGGAGGTTATGAAGGCTATTATGAGGAGAAGTTTTATTCCATCTCATTACTATAGGGAATTGTACCAACAGCTGGAAGGCCTAACCCAAAGATCTAAGAGTGTGGAGGAGTACCACAAGGAGATGGAGATAGTTATGATTAAAGCTAATATGGAGGAGAATCGAGAGGCAACCATAACACAATTTTTGCATGGCCTAAATCAGGAAATTGTAAATATGGTAGAGTAGTAACATTGTTTGGAGCTGGAGGATACAATACATACGGCCATGAAGATTGAGAGGCAACTTAAAAAAACAACGATCAATACAGTTTAGGGAGAAATCAAGTTCTTCCTCTTGGAAACTGAATTGGAGCATGAAGGATGATAAGGTTGATCTTAATAACAATTTTGAATCATCTAAAAGTAAGGATGTTGGTTCTAACCTAGATAAAGGTAAGTCTAACTCCCAAAACTTTAGAAATAGAGATATTAATAGTTTTAAGTGTTTGGGATGGGGACACATTACATCTCAGTGCTCGAACAAGCGAGTGATGATTTTGAGGGGAGATGGTGATATTGAGACCAAAGGTGAATCTGATGATGATTGCATGCCACAATCGAAGGGGAGTGATGATGAAGTGTATCCAGTTGCTAGTGAAATTCTTGTCATTAGGAGAGCTTTGAATGTGCAAGTGATGAAGGAGGATGAAGCATAACAAGACAACATCTTCCACACACATTGTCACATCAAGGACAAGGTATGTAGCATGATTATAAATAGGGCAAGTTGTGCTAATGTAGCAAGCAATCTTTTGGTTGAAAAATTAGACCTACCTACTACTAAGCATCCTAAACCTTATAAACTTCAATAGTTGAATAAGTGCAAGGAAGTCAAGGTTCATAAATAAGGGTTGGTGTCATTTTCCATTGATAGGTATCATAATGAGGTGCTTTGTGATGGTATACCTATGAATGCTAGTCATTTGGATTTGGGTCAACGATGGTAATATGATAGGAGGGCTATGCATGATGGATTCTAGAATAGATACTCTTTGGTGTCATTTTCCATTGATAGATATTAGAATGAGGTGCTTTGTGATGTTATACCTATGCATGCAAGTTATTTTCTTTTAGGTTGGCCATGGTAGTTTAATAGAAGGGTTATGCATGATGGATTCAAGAATAGATACTCTTTTGTAATACATGGGAAACTTAAAACTTTTATACCATTAATACCTCGGCAAGTCTAGGAAGATCAAGTGAGGATAAAACATAAGTGTGAAAAAAGAAAGAATGAGGCTGAAAGTGAAAAAAGAAAGAGTGAGGAAAGAAAGAGGGAGATTGAATATAAAAAAGAGGCATTAATCGTTAAAAAAAGAAGAAAAGGAAAAATCTCAAGTGCAAAATAGAAAAAAAAAGGCAAGTTTTATGCAAAAGAAAGTGAGGTTAAGAAAGCTTTTTTTAAAATAGCCAATGATTGTGTTTTTGTACAAAGAGACATGTTTTAACTTCTTAACCCATCTTTGCCTAATGCTACTATGTCTCTTTTGCAGGAATTCGTTGATGTCTTTCCTGATGAAGTTCCCAATGGTTTACCACCACTTAGGGGAATAAAACATCAAATTGATTTTCATTCCTAGTGCATCAATTCCTAACTGACTAGTTTATAGGAGCAATCCCAAGGAGACAAAGGAACTTCAAAGGTAAGTTGAAATGTTATTAGCTAAAAGGTATGTAAGAGAAAGTTTGAGTCTATATGCAGTTCTTATTCTATTTGTGCCTAAGAAAGATGGAACATGGAGAATGTGTGTTGATTTTAGAGTTATTAACAAAATTACGGTAAAGTATTGCCATCCCATTTCAAGGTTGGATGATGAGCTTTATGAATTGCATGGTTCTTGTATTTTCTCGAAGATTGATTTAAAGTTTGGTTAGTATCAAATTTGCATGCGAGAGGTTGTTAGCCCCAAAAAAAATTTTTTTAAAATTAAGCATGATTAGACTAATTGAGTAATTGAGTTAGCATTATTTGAGATGATAGTAATTAAATATGGTAGCATT